>CM032641.1:10779465-10989095 GCA_019097785.1 Fraxinus excelsior
AATTCGTTCGATAATCAATTTATTAATCACACAAATGAGGCTCTAATGGTACAAAATTTGTGTGCAAAATACACTAATCAAATATCCCCAAACTTAAAATTTTGCTAGTCCTCAAGCAAACACATACACAAAGAAAATCAACAAAAAGAAAATACGATACACAATGTAGTTAGATAGCCTGTTGTTAAACTCAAGACTGAGATCAATGTATCACATCTATGAATGACTTCAAAATTACATAACATGAGTCAATTCTCACTTATCCCCTGCAAACGGGTGTGTGTGTGAAAAATAGAGTGCAGTGTTTACATTCACAATCTGGTTCAGTTTCCCATCTCATATGGACAATTCTTTCCTTACATCGCTCGTTAGATTCACACACCCCAAACTTGTTTTCTTTTATGCTCTCCCAATGGTGTAATCGGAAGCTCAATTTCATCATTTCTTGTCCTTACACCTCTCGAATTTTGCTTCGTTTAACCGACAATATCAACAGTCTATTCATGTGATGATTCTCCCAAAAATGAGTGTTCAACAAACTAGCTTACGCTAAATGATTCAAACCCACTAGTTATCTAAAACTCCGAAAACAAACAACAAAATATTCTTTTTTTTTGTTAGCCCTTTATTAACCTCACCCATATTTCTCTTCTTAACCCTTGTATTGAGCTTTTAGTCAGTAACTCCCCGACTTTTGAATGCCAAAAGGTGTACCAGGTCATAAGATACCCTGCAAACTTAATCACTCGAGTAAAAAAAGTGCCAACGTGAGACATGAGCTACATTATAGCAATTTTTTTAACTCAAGCACAATAAGAAAGGGTTAGATTCCTAGCATACGGTCATCACCAGGCATATACTAAAGAGTCGAAACACTCCACACAAATTTCATAACATGCACGGAATCATCACAATCCTAAACCATTCCCTTCACCGGTTAAAACGTTCCAAACATAGTTGTAGTCAAGGGATTTTGTGAATCATGGGATACAAGGTTAAGCATCTAGGTCACGTCTATAACCTAAGCATGTGAACCTCATGTTCATGTAAAACGCTCTACCTCATTTCAGTGCATAAGTATCATTACATTTGTCATGGATAAGCGAAAATTAAGACACAAGCACATAATTTATCATCATTCACAACTAATCCATTCTCTTAGCTATATTTATCATATAAGCATGACTATCCAACTCACACAAGCACACAAAAGTTGTAAATTCATAAAGAAAGTGCAAAGTTTTTTATTTTTTATTTTTAAAATAAAGCACACAAGTCAATCACACAATCACAAAAAAAAACCATAATAAACTAGCCATCCACACAACACAAACGCTAAAAAATACCCCCAAACTTAAGATAAACATTGTCCCCAATATTAAAAAGAAGAATAGAAATGGGGACTTACATGAGAAGACACTAAGTGTCTTCGACACAGTCGGTAGCATTGAACCTTGTATCTCGAATTCGGTTGAAAACAAAAGAACTTGACGATCCATTTGCGCCAATAGTGTGTTCGTGCAATTATGTTGATGTAGTGTCGAAGAGAAACAATTGTGGAAGAGAGAATTTAGGGGAACAATTATGGTTTGGGGGGTTTGTCTATTTTAAGTTACTGAAAAAAAAAACGTCTTTTTTTTTTAAACTTTAATGTAGCGCCTGGGTGGTGTAAATCTGTAAAACAAAAACACAATTTTTTTTTTATACGATTACGTCAGGATGGCCCCCCTTGATCCTCTTGTGTTATTGCTCTTACCCCCAAACTTGAGTTTCGCCTACACAACGAGAAAAACAAGAATAAGATCAGTATGATAAATGAATGAAGAAACTAACTAGAAATAAAAACAAAGGATAGAACTTGGGTTGCCTCCTAAGAAGTGTTTCTTTATAGTCTTTAGCTAGACTTTGTCCCATGACATGTTTGATCATGGTGGCTCGAACCATTTTATGCCATCATTGCACATTGTGCAATTTTCATTCATTCACCATTTTCGTGCTCTCCATATTTTGATATTTCCATTTTTATCTCTACCAAGAAGTCCATTGAAATTTGATCTTCTATTCTTATAGGTTCGTTGACCAGGAGGTTCTTCTTTATCAATTTCACAGCAAAGATTGTTCTTGGAAAGTATCTCAAGTAGGGTATAAATATTAAATATCTCTTGCTTGTTCTCCACCCTCAGTATTAGCTCACATTTCTCTATGTCAATTAGAGTCTGACTCGTTGCTAAGAATGACCTACCCAATATAATTGGAATGTCTCAATTTTCTAGTGTGTCCAGTACAATGAAATCCACCAGAAATATTAGATTTCCTACTTTTATAAGTACATCCTCAACTTTGCCATGTGGCTTTGAAATTGTAGTATCAGCTAGTTGTAGTTTTATTGTTGTTGGTTTGACTTCACCCAATCTCAATTTCCTGTAAACAAAATACGATATTAGATTTATACTAACACTTGTGTCACACAATGCAGCAATTGTACAAGAATTTCCAATTGAAATAGGCAAAGAAAAACTCCATGGATCTATCAACTTGGGAGGCAATTTGTTTAGCATTCTTGCATTACTTTCCTCCGTTAATGCTACAGCTTCAAACTCAGGGAGCTTTCTCTTCTTTGTCAACATCTCCTTCAAGAATTTTGTGTAGCTTGGAATTTGAAATATTGTATCAATCAGTGGAATATTGATTTAAAGTTTCTTGAGAACCTCAAGGAAATTGTCAAATTTTGTATCCGATTTGTTCTTCTTGAGCCTTTGAGGAAAGGGTATGGAAGGAACATAAGCTTTGACTGGACTTGGTGCGTTGGTCATGACTGCCTCCGTACTTTCTTTGTTCTCAATTAAGGCGGGTGTAGATTTTTCTTCCATTAATGTTTCATCAACACCTTTCAGGTCTTCTTTTCTTTCTAGTTGTTTCACAGTAATCTCTAGTACTTATACTTCGCTACTTGTAGTGATAGCATGAATATTTCCCTCCATTGATTTCTTTTGAAGTCTTTAGGAGAATGAAAATGGAGGTACATATGCTTTAACCTTTACAGGAACCCTAGGTGAATTATTTTCCATTACCATAACTGCCATCACATGCTCTCTAGGATTCATCATTGTATTTCCTGGCAACAATCCCTGAGGACGTTCTGAAAGTTGTTGAGCTATTTGATCAATCTGTATCTCCAACTTCTTGATGGATGCTTGCTGATTTTGGAAATTAGTTTCAATCTGTTGGAATACTTTGTCTGTTTTCTGCACATATTGATGAAACATCTCCCCCACTCTTGGTTTTTTCTCCTGCTGGGTATTATTAGAAACATTCCCCTGCTGATTATCTAACCATATAAAGTTTGGGTGCTGTCTCCATCCTGGATTGTAAGTTTGTAAATACGAGTTAAAATTATGTGATCCATTTTGAATGAAGTTGATATGTTCCTCTAGAAAACCCATAGACATACATCTCTCTATTGCATGATTAGCTCCACAATTTTCGCATGTTGGACTACTAATTACGGCATGTACTCCTCTTGTCTGTGCCTTCACCAACAGCTTTACCTGCTTTGTCAACGTTGCTATTTGGGCATTAGTAGATGTAGGGTGATCCAATTCATGCACTCCAGGTGCTCAAGGTGGTACCACTCTATCTAAAGAAAACATTGAGTATGTGGTAGAAATGAGCTCAAACAGATTCAGTATTTTTTGCACTAATTTTCCTATGACCAATCCTCTTGCAAAGCAATCCACCCGAGCTCTTGACATTGGCGAGAGTCCTGAGTAAAAGTACCGCATCTGTTCTCCCTGCGAAATTCCATGATTTGGACATTTTCGCATTAGCTCTTTGAATCTGTTCCACACCTCGTGAAAGTTTTCTCCATAATTTTGTTGGAAGGTTTGAATCTCCAACCTCAATTTGGCTACTTTAGTAGGTGAAAAGAATTTGTTGCGGAATTTTTTGGTGAGATCTTCCCATGTTGATATACTTGCATGAGGTTCAGCAACTAACCACTCCAATGCGGCATCTCTAAGTATGTAAGGAAATATCCGTAGTTTGATAGCATTTTCATTGATCCCCGGAACATGGAAATTCTAGTAATTTCAAAGAAATTTGTTTGTGTGTATTTAGGTTCTTGTGAGGCAACCCATAAAATTGAAGAGTTGCTCATCAGAATTATCCATTCTGCCCTTATCTAAAAATTGTTAACTCCAAAATCTGGGTACACAATACTGGAACGCGCAAGTGCAGCAATAGGCGTCAAGAACATGGCAACCGGTAAATCTCCTTCATTTATTTTCCTTAGCTTTTGTTGCTAATTTGGTGGTGCAATTGCTCTGGTGGCAAATTGTCATATTGGCTGAATTTGAATTCGAATGTTCTGATCATTCGCCATTTGATGTTGATGTTTTTCTTTGTGTTCGTCGTGTCTTTGTCGAAAGGTGCATTCTATCTTCGAATCAAACGGCTCAAGTTCGTCACCTTGGGTGCTGAACATGCAATGAACACCCTTTTTTGTAGAGAAAAATAAAAACAAAGCACTAAAATAGAAAAAGAACTAATAATAAATGAGTAAAAAAGAATAAACAAATCAAACAACAGTAAAAATAAATAAATCCAGACTACAAGTAAATAGTCCCCAGCAGTGGCGTCAAAAACTTGTTGCGTTTTTTTTTATATTGCAAGTGTACGATATCGAACAAGTAATATAGTTGACCTAAGAGTCCGGATTATCGTTCCAACGAGAACTATACTTTAGTACTGGATATATTTCTCCTACTACTATTTGATGAAAATAAACTAACTCTAAATTCAGATTATAATGAATATGGATGTCTAGAATAACTAAATTCGTAAAAAGAACGAATTTTTTTGAAAGAATATTGGAGACAAACAGATCAAAGATTCAAATATGCGAGAAGTATTAGGACAGAACAATTTCACCTAATGATTACCTTAGTTATCAATTCGAGATTCTAGCCTAATGTAGTGTTCAGTCGAATTCTCCTACGGTATTCAATTTATCCCTCTCGAGTTCTCATTGAACCTATTTAACTAAATCAATGCCATATCTCTATGCAAATTCTCCTTAGTTAAAAGAGTTAAGGCACTAGAAATTCATATAACGACACAACACTTAGTATATGTATCTCTACACGTTATACCTCATTACCGGATTTTATTACACGTTCTAAGTTTCAAATTCACCTCTGGACTTGTAAGAAACTCAATAGATCATCAAATTAATGGCCATATAATTTGAAGCATTACGCACATAATAAAATCAACACATGGAAGAATGAAAACTTAGAATTCATGAATTAATAATTAAGGGTTTCAAAAGATTACATTGTTCGCCCTAATAATAAGTTTAGCTATTCATACTAAAACAACGAAATAAATAACAAAATTTGGATACATCATCGGATTTAAATGATACAAAAGATGAAAAAGATTAAGCTATTGCACCAAGATCTTATTTCACTTCCAATCTTTGATTTGAGCCGAATCCTTGATATAATTCTTCTCGTGAATCTCTCTTCAATCTTGTGTTTTTCTCTAAATAATTGCAAAGTACGGACCCATATTTCGTGCCTCTTTTAGCCTATTTATACTTCTCATACATCCTTAGCCAAGTTGGAGTCCATTTTGTGGGCTTTTTCGTGGCAAAAAAATAACCCAATTTCCTAGAAGGCAGCGCTTGAGTGCCACGACTCCAAGCTAGGTAGCGCTTGAGCGCTGCAGTTCTGTTATTTTTTTGTTTTTAGGCTAAGGTGTAGCGCTTGAGCGCTGAAAAGCTAGCGCTTGGGCGCTACATCTCTGTTATATATATATATTTTTTTTGCTCTCCGGCGCTTTGGCGCTATTTTTGGGTGCTTGAGCGCTAATTTTCTGCTCCATTTTTCCGTTACTTTGCTTCAAAAATCCTTTGTCACCCTTTTATCTTTCATTCAACCAAAACACTAGCAAACACATTAAATTCGTTCGATAATCGACATATTAATCATACAAATGAAGCTCCAATGGTACAAAATTCGTGTACAAAACACACTTATCAGAATGCAGTAAAAAAAGTATTTAGGTGTTTGAAAAGCGCATCTGAACAAGGTCTTTGGATTTAAATAAGTGATAACCTAAGCATCACATGTTATACTGATGATGATTGAGCTTCCTACCTTGATGACAAGAGATCTACAGCCGACTGTTGCATTTCTCTAGGAGATACCTTGGTTGCTTGGTCTTCAAAGAAACAACAACTAGTTGCCAGGTCCAGTGCTAAATTTGAATATAGGGCTCTAGCTTTAGCCTCAGTTGAGATAGCTTGGAATGAGTCGCTTCTTAAGGAAATCAAATTGCAACCTACTTCATTCCCAATTTTGTAGTCGAACTAAACACATTGAACTTGATATATATTTTGTGAGGGATAAAGTTCTTGAATGAAAATTGAAGATCCAATACGTTCCTTCATCTGATCAGATTGCAAACTTGTTGACAAAACCTTTTTCTCATTCCAGGTTCCTGTTTCTTAAAGACAAGCTTGGAGTTAGTTGTCAGAACTTTAGCTTGAGAGAGGATGTTAAAATACCGTATAGTAAGTTACCAGATTCAACAGCAAGGTACCGTATTAACCAACACTTACCGTATGTCAACATACTTATCGGTTATGGCTGAAGTTATCGTATTTACTCATGTATCGATTTTTCAGCCGAAGCTACCGTATTTAGCCAACACTTACCGATTTTGCTTACTCACCAGATTGAGCACATCTGTAGTTATAATTATACACTTTGGGACCACAGTTCTTGTTGTAACTATAATTGACTCTTTAAGTATAATTACAATTACTTGCTCCCTACTCTTGCAATTTGTGTGTATATTACTGGTTGTAACTTTGTAAATTAATCAATTAAGCTTTCACTTTTAATCCACTTTATTCAATTACCTGTTAGCTTCTCTTTCTCTGAATCTCAACTGTAAAGAAAGAATAGATTCATCTTAAGAAAATTCTTGACGTTGAGAATGGAAATGAAATGTGACATCACGGGAAAAAGAACATACATGTAAGGAGGTCATAAACTCGTAGATCTATGTATAACAAGTAAAATCACAATGTTAAAACATAATGAGCCCTATAATGTGAATTTATTTGATGTTGTCCTCAAATATTATAGTGTATCAAATCGTGAGGTACATGTTAAGAAACTGAAAAATATGAAAAAGATAATCAAGTTTGTTTGGCTAAATGAAATATTTCAAAAATATGATTGGACGTACTAACTCTAGTCAAAAGGTGTTGGCGCGAGGCACAAGCTCAGTCAGTGCAATGCTTATTTTCTATAAAAGAAAAGAAAAATTTATAAGGGTTAGATCCCTAGCATATAGTCATCACCTAGCTTGTACTAGAAAGTCAAAGAAACTCTACACAAACCTTTTTTCACATGCACGAAATTACCAACAATCTTAAATAATTTCTTTCACTGGTTAGAATGCCCAAATTATTATGTATACAGTTAAATGGTGTTGAGAATCATGAGTTGAAGGATTAAGCACCTAAGTCATCTATTTAGCCTATGCATATGAATCTTCTTATTCATGTACAACATTATACTTGATATCGTGCATAATCATTGTCACATTTGCATTGATAAGCAGAAAATTAAACTCAAGCACATGATTCATCCACAATTCATAAACTAATACATGCCTTCAACTATATTCATGCTAGCATACAAAGTTATCTAACTCACACAAGCAAGCATAATTTTTTTTTTTTTTTTTTTTTTCACATATCACATAAGCACACAAACACAAAAATACTAAACAACTGACAAAAGAAATTAACAACTAATGATTCACCCCAAAACTTAAAATCCACATTGTCCTCAATGTGAAAATAAATACAAAGGAGAGTTAGGACTTCCCTAAATACATTAGTTTGTGCATTGCCATCGTCCTCGTGAGATGGATATATGTTGGCTTTCTAACCACGTTGTCGTCTACAAACTTGAGAACCTACAACTAATACAACGAGAATGTTACAACAATAAAATAAACAGTCCTAAGACTAGAAACTAAGTAATAAAAAAGGAATAGAGCTTGAGTTGTCACCTAAGAAGCATTTCTTTAAAGTCATTAGCTTGACTTTTTGCCATGTTTGATTATGGTGGCTCAGAACCAAGTTATGCTAGATATCCTTGCTCTTTGTGCAATTTTCATCTAGCACCCTTTTTTTACTCTTTATATTTTGATATTTCCAATTTCATCTCTACCAAGAAGTCTACCAAGAAGTCCGCTGAAATTTGATTTTCTATTCTGACAGCTTCGTAGATCAGATGATTCTTCTTTATCAATTCTACAACAATTATTTTTTTTGGAAGGTTACTCAAATGGGGTATAAATATGAAATATCTCTTGCTTGTCCTCCACCCTCAATATTAGCTCACCCCATTTCTATATCAATTAGGGCTCGACCCATTGCTAAGATGGCCGACCCAATATAATTGGAATGTATCAGTCTTCTGGTATGTCTAGCACAATGAAGTGCACCAGAAATATTAAATTTTCTACTTTTATGTGACCATTCCCAACTTTACCACGTGGCTTTGAAATTGTTCCATCAGCTAGTTGTAGCATTATTGATATTGATTTGATTTCACCAAATCCCGATTTCATGTAAATAGAATATGACATTATATTTATACTAGCATGTGTCACACAATGCTTTTATAGCACAAGAATCTACCATTGAAATAAGCAAAGTAAAACTCCTTGGATCTTTCAACTTGGGAGGCAATTTGTTTTGCACAAAAATATGATTGGAATCAAAATATATTTTAGGATTGAATTTGGTAAGAATTTGGAGAGGGTCGGAAATAGAAGTCCAAGTAATTGGTGCCACTGATGCATGTGTTTGCAAATGTTAGCTACGGCCGTGTTTTGTTTTGTATTTTTTTTTTTTTTTTTTTTTGGAAGGTAGTAGGAAAAAAAAAAAAAACCCATACGTTGTTTATACCAGCAAGTCAACAACAGGCGATAGAAAAGAAACCCAAGGAAGAACAGAATTATAGAAAAAAAAAAAAAATCTGAGGCGTGGCCATGGCTCATAAGCTTGGACAGAGAAATTGTGATTACACCATTCTATAAAATATGAAAAGGGCAGAGAGGATAGATTATTTATTACTCTCTTTTTCCTCTAGTGATTCATATGACTTAAAATTCAGATGACGTGTTCTTCAAACTGAAATTTTCACATGCTCCATTTTCTTATGCTCTATTTTTCAGATAAATAGTTCGTATGGTCTATTTACCATAAACACAGGGTTCTCTGTTTCATTGATCTGGTATAAAAATAATACAATTAATTGATTATGAATTAGAATTCCAATAAAGTTTCGTTTTAATATAAAAAAGTTATTTATTTAAATATAGTTACGCTTGTAAAAAAAAATTATGTTTGAAAACATCATAATAATTAGTCATGTATGGCCTCTAAATTCTCGAGGCCGGCACTAGAGACCATTATGGTGCTTGCCCGGGCTAATCATCTCCCTCATAGTAGTGTCCACCACTCACGGAAGAATATCACTATACACTTCAATGCTCGCGGCAAACTTGGTAACGAATAGTAAACTTAATTGGAATTGAGGAACTTTAAATGCTTATCAAGTTTGAAATGTGGTGTGACATTAATTGTTGATTTTTATATCCTACAAGTGGACGATATCGTAAACAAGTAATAAAGTAAATGTCGGTTTCAGTGTCCATTCTACGACGACTAAATAATCTAATCTAGTTTTCAATTAATCTATCGCTGTTCGAACAACAAATTATAGATGAGATGGGTTGTATTTACTAATTAATCCAAAGTCTAACTAACTAACCTGACTTATCTAAACTAACTATACGGTAAGAATCATTATGAATACTCGATTAATGAAGAATTACTAGGACCTCTAATCATCCTATTATTCATCCATCTTAAAATCAATTCCAAAATTTGACAATACTTATTTGGATATGAAAATCGGTATTTCTATCTTATTTTATAATATCTCTCATGTAGAATTAAGCATATCCTCACATATGACCCTAATATCCATGTCCAAAATGCAAAATGCATTAAATCACAACTCTTCATTTGGATCATGCAAACCATACAACGAATAACTCTAACGTCTATAAAACGTTACAATGATTGCCACCACTAATTTATATTCTTCTCATGAATGACAACAAAAATTATACATCAAATCAATTAGTGACCAACTAATTGAAAAGCATTAACTTGCTAACATTTATTCGAACTAAAAAATAAATAAATTTAATGTCTAAATATGAGAATTTATATCCTAACTTAAAAACATAGGGTTCAATGTTATCCTAACATCTATACAATTAGCCAACTATAATATGATTATAGTAACACAAACTAAATGGAAATAACATCACCCGAAATTGAAGTTTGGGAAGAAAGATGGAAGAATTCTTGAATCTTGAATTCTATTAATTGTTCTTGAATTATCTACTTGAATGTATTCTTCTTCAACTCCAGGCAACAATGCGAGAAATATGTTGGAATAGGTGTCTTGTATCAACAGCTTCATCTAGCTTGACTATATATATATATATATATATATATATATATATATATATATTTCAATGGCTTCACAAATATGTATATTGTATGTACCAAGCGTCCTATCTTTCTCCCTTGATTTGTGGATGAAAGTATGTATTTATAGACCAAGAATTGAGTCAAAAATCATGTCCTAAGTGCTTTCTAAGATGAAGTTGAAACAATTTAGGAAACAAATGGCCATAAAACAAACCACGTGATTATATGGGCAAGTGATTTAACTTACAGTAATTCGCAATTAAGCCTTTGTCATCGTAAGGTCTTATGCCTTGCGATTGCAAGGACAATGATTTCGTTTGTTGCACATTGGTCCTTGAATTTTCTCATTTGCTCATATCTCGAGTCCCTTTCTAATTGCATTTTCTGTCCTTTATATATAAATATTTATAATTTAATCATCATCATTCAACAATAATTTGTAATTTATTCGATGCAAGTTTAGAAGTTTGTAATTAAGTTCTCTAACTTTCTCAATGTTAAATTTAGCCTCCAAAACTTTCGAATCTCTTTCGATTACTCTTTTAATACTTCCAATTAATCAAATGCAATCTCATTGATTTTCAGTTTACTCCGAATCAACTCCTAATTGCATACAAAATCATTCAAGTCACGAATTTACCTAAAATCAATATATTTTAACCTAAATTAGGTATACATCTATTCAATGAGCAATACATAATTAAGCATGGAAGCCCGTATAAGTGTATAAAATACATTTATCAGTATGTAAAGAACTAACAACTTAAATTTTTGTCTTACCACCATTTGGCAATTGAATGATTGTTAGTTTTGGTGAACACTTTGGATATGATAACTCAGTTGAAGATGTTACATTATGTGATCCTTTACTTTAAAAGCCCGAATAAGCGTATAAAAAAAAAAAAAAAAAAAAAATATATATATATATATATCTTCCTATATATAAAAAGTGTCTATCTAACGGAATTTGTTGGTTTAACGGAAAAACTAACGGAATTTCTTGATTTAATGGAAAAACTAACGGAATTTCTTATTTTTAACGGAAAATCTTTTTTCACAACCCCCTACTTTCAAAATTATAATTAAATAATAATAATAATAAATTAGCTTTTGATAATTCCTTCAAACTAAAATATCTTGGAGCTAACTTATCCGAATCGACTTTTTCTCGAATCTGATTTATGTATCTAATTACGATTTATCCAACGAGACCAATATTCATATATTTACGATAACTCCATCAATATCTAAATATTTGACACAAATAAAATATAATTTGATAAATGTATCATTTAGTCCCTAACTTTCAAAATATTAAAATATAGTATATAAAAATTGAATTATATTTTATGAAAATTTTCGGGGTATTACATTCTCACCCCCTTAAAATATTTTCGTCCTCGAAAATTTACCCGTCACTTACCAATACTAAGTCTAGCACATGATATACATATATTATTGTAATACATATAATATTTTAGCGATAAAATGAATTGTATTATTACTTAAAAAAGAGTAAAGACTTAAGTCATGCAAAAAGTTTAAGCCTCCGTTTGTTTCTCATTAAAAATCCATAAAAATGAAAAATATGACCGTTATCCATCACATCAATCTATCAATTTTGAATTTCTATCTCTTGTGTGGGGTCCAATAACGGCTATGTTTTTCATTCTCATTCTACATTAATGAGAATCAAATGGAGTATAAGTAAACTCATCTTCTTACCCCTTAACATACCTTGAGTTTTCTGTTTGTGATTTTGGATTGGAAATGACAGCGAGAAACACTTTATTTAATTATTTATCAATTATATAAACATTACATCATTAATTATTTCATTAACCAAAAAAATTACATCTTTATTAATAACAAATTAATTCTTAAACAAAACTATTAAATATAAACTAAGCAAACGTGCATTGCACGTTGCTTACACCTAGTATATATATATATATATATATATATATATATATTACATCCATAAACTTAAGAGCAAGATTATCTACTAAATAGACAAGGAAATAACAAATAAAGTTAATGCATTAGATAGCTTTGTTAAGCTCACTTCAAGTATTGAGATTGTTTGACAATTCATAAAAGGTTCATAAGTAATTCTACCAAAACTAATTTTCACTTAATCAATACTCGATTGACGTGTGTTCATAGTCAAGTTAATCACCATGAAATTTTAGGTTGATTATTTTCCGACCCTCAATAGTTCAATAATTTCTTTCTCTCTATTGGAATTCACTCCTCAAACTAGTTTTTTCAGTCTTTCACTTGAGGTGTTTATTTCATGGTTGATCTCCCAACAAACATTTCTTGACTAGTCAAGTTTGGTTTGGTTTCATCAAAGAAAGTCACTATCTCGATATGTGATGATTCTTCCTAATTTTAAATGTCTCCACTTTTGAGCTTCATCTTGGTTAATAACCTCACTAGAAATCTAGATCTCAAATGAAGTGTACAAGGGTTAGTCGGACGGAGCCGTACTTATAGTTATTTTTCTACTACCTCAACACACTTTGACATATTTTTATTTTACTTTATTTTTTTCATTACGTCACTTTTTTTTTGAGATCTTTTCTTTGACCATAGAAGGATGTTTTCACTCCATAGCAATTCTTTTTCGCGGTAAATCATCTTCTAAACATTAATGATGAATATGGTCTGATTACTCATGACTAACTCCATAATACAATGTAAATAACCTTTTTCTACGTGTCATGCATAGTGTAATGGTTTTATTTTTTGGGATGAGTGATTGGGATCAATCGCCTAATGTATGATTACTACACAGGTTCCGCCTGTTAGTCAAAAATACTTCACATAAGTATCAACAAGCATGACATCAACACCTATCTAAATAGTTATCAATATTGGATCTTCCACCCCTAACTAATCCTTTCAGCAGGTTAAGTGATTGTGTTTTGTAGTATAATTGTGGTTTTGACAACTTACCCTTCAACGTAGTCAACCCAAGAATTTATAATGATTATTATGACTATTTTGCTTAGTATAATAATTTCACACAAATATGTATAAAACAAAAAGTAAAATATTAAAAAAAAGATTCATTTTCATGAATCATAAAATAATTGGATTAATCATGCCCATTACTGTTTGACAAGGCTATCCAACTTACACATGCAATAATAAAATAAGAAAAAAAATATATTTTTTAATTTTACCCTTTTTTTGGCAATCACATTCCAAACTTAAAATACATCATTCCTCAATATATGCACAAAATAGGTTCAAGAAAGGTTAGCAATGCTTATCATTCCATATGAAGATGCATTAAATCACAAGAGCCTTCTGTTGGATCATGGAAAACATAGAAAATTATATGTAATATCTATAGGACGTTATAATGATTGCTACTTGTGCAAAATTCATATTCCATCTCCCAAATATTAGTAGGAATCATGCATCAATCCAATTGTCGCTAATTATTTGAAAAGCATTAGACTCCTATCCATTATTTAAACCAAACAAACATTAAATCAAAATATGTAATTTAATATAAAAATATAAAAATACAAGATTCATTGTTATCCTTGTATCTATTTATCTAGCCAATAGAGAAGGTTAAACCAGGGGAGATCAGATCAATTATTCCACTGATTACCATTTGGTTTTTGTGGATGGCCAAAAATAATGCTAAACACAAACACCATCCAATGAAGGCTGATAAGATTATCAAGCAAATCCATATCCTGATTAATGCTCTCCATAGGGCAGGGAGGATCAAACAAACCGGGAGCAGCAAGTGCAACAAATCTATGGCAGTCGAGTGGGTTAAACTTGATACAAGTTGGTATAAACTCAACACGGACTGGGCTTTGAAATCTAATTCTATGGCGACAGGCGGGGGAATTTTGAGGAATAACTTGGGTAATGTCACATGGGGATTCTATGATTACTATGGAGAATGCTCTATCATGGAAGCTGAACTAAGAGCTATAGAGACAAGGCTGCAACTGTGTTGGACTCATGGAATTAGGAAGGTCTAGGTAGAGACAGATTCAAAGGCGGCACTGAACTTGATTAAACAAAATAATGGACCATGGGGTGTTCAATTTATTTTGCAATCCATTCGTTGGTTTTTGGAGAAGATGGAAAATAAAATTACAAACATTTAAAGAGAAGGAAACCAAGCTGCTACTGGTTTGCTTCCAAATGATACAGTGAAAGAAAGTTTAAATTTGTTGAAGCTAATGAATTCAATGGTAGAATCAAAGGTTTTGTGAATCTTGATAAAATTGGCATGGAGACTATTAGACTAATTTCTTAATTAGATCTTGCATATTTTCCACTTTAACTTTGTTGCATGATTTTTAATCCATCGGTAGACTTCATAGAGTTCAATTATAATTTTTCAGGAGGTAAGACACATACTGTAATTGACTTTTTATTAATAAATTCATATCCTACGGCTTGGATTTTCAAGCTAGGATATTTTCCCAAAAAAAAAAAAAAATTATCTAGCCAATCATCATATGATACAAAAACAAATTTTGGAAATATACAACGTCGTTAGAATTAAAGTGTAAACGATATTCCTGAATTTCTTCAAAAGTTCTTGAATCATCCCCTTGATATCTTCTTCTTCTTTAACTTCAAGCAAAATGTATGAGAAAATAGAGAATTGGTATTTAGTATCAAATCTTCTTTAGAGCTTTGAAAGAAATATGTAGTTTCTATCCATAGGCTTTTTTTTTTTGTAATAATTATGTGTTCTTCTATGTAACAAGCCTCTCTATGCTACCCCTTAGCTTTATAGATAAAGATATATTTGTAGACCAAGGATTATGTTAAAAAACAAAATGCCTTGCATGCTTTTCAAGAAGAGGTTGATTTGAAAAAGGAAAACAAATCTTTGTTGGTGAGATCACACATTGTAAAGTGTTGTGTTCGTACATGCCAAATGTTTAAGCGGCGGAAAATACTGTGCTGGCCAAGCTTGCGATCGCAAGCCTAAATATTATTCTCTTTCATGTTAGTTCTAGAATATTCTCTTTTGTCTAGCTTGAATGTCTTCCTATTTTTACCATGGATCCTTCATCTTTAAATCTCTGTACTTTGATCTTCATTCTCCATGGTCATCCATAATTGATTTGACATAAGTTTCAATGTTAGCAATTAAGTCTCCAAACTTTCCAAATGTTGGATTTAACTTCAAAACTTATGAATCTCTTTAGACCACCTTCTTATTTATTTCAATTGATTATATGCAATCTAGTTGATCATCAATTCTTTGACTTAACCTTAATTAAGCTCCAATTTCACCTTTTTTTTCTTCATGCCAATTGCATTCATGTCAGGGTTTTACCAACAATTAATATAATTTAAACTATTTTTGGTAGATATCCACTTAATTAACTATAAATAATAGGGAACAATATATTAACCAGGTTTTTAATAAACACTATTTCAATTTTACAATATATGCTTTCAATTTTTAGTAATCAGGTTCTAACTAATATATATATATATATATATATATATATATATATATATATATATTTACGTTGCATTAATTTTGATGGCTGCCATTTTTATAGTTCCTTATCGTAACTGTAGAATGGTGACAATCACATATTACAGATGCATTGTTTGTTTGTAACGTGTGACATTAAATTTACTATGATGATGTCTGCCGTTTTCATGAAGTGCAACACAGAGAATCTATGTGACTAAAATTTATCCATGTCACCATAATATGAATATGTGATTTTAGTGTCTACATGTGACTAGGATGTCGTTTGTGATCGAAAATTATCATTGTGACCGTAATCTACCATTGTGACCATCATTCTGGAAAGCAGTGAAAATGATGTGAAAGTGGCAAGCTAATGTGAAACATTGTGACATTCATGTGATTGTATTATGACCTTATTGTGAATTGTCACTGATATTTCTTGTGCATTAAAATAGAAATGGGTTACATGTATATCTGCTTGATGTATGGAGAACAATCATCGTTGGTGTTGCTCGATAGTAATTACTGTTATGTGAAGCTTTTGGACACGGTAGTGACAGAATTCGATTTGGATCCTACTAATGCGATGGTCACAATGAATTACCAATTGAAAAATGATCTACCTCCAGTCAGAATAAGGAGTGATAACAATGTTTTGTCATACATGACTCTCAAAGGTATGGATCGTGATCCTTCTAGATATCCCATAAATATTGAGGTCGCAGATTCAGAAATTGGACATTAGTGTCTCATTCTTCCATCGGTCCAGACAGTTTCGGATAATGTACAATCTGGAGAAGCACAGTAATGCACATGAGGTCATTATTGTATCCACTCCTGATGCGAGAGATGTAGAAGAGGGCAAGGTGTTTCATAATAAGGATATTTTGAAATTAAGCTTGTGTTTTTATGCCATAAAAAACATGTTGAATTTCCGGTTGTTCGATTAGACAAGGGAGAGTATCTTATCAAGTGTTTACATGATGAGTGCAATTAGATATGTAGATCTTCAAGGATGGGTAAAACAGAGCTCTTTAAGATTAGAAAAATTAGTGATGGATACACATGTGCTTCAAACATAGTATTAGGATCTCACATGCATGCCACAACGTCCATAGTGTCCTCCTTCTTCAAGTATAAGTACACATCGTCACGTACTATATACACCCACAATGATATATGTAATGACATGTTACATACCTACATAGTTTCTTCGAATTATGTTAAAGCTTGGAGATCCCGTGATTTTTTTTTTGAAAATGATCAGAGGTGATCTTAAAGAGTTGTTTCAATAGCTACCGAGCCATTTTTACATGTTTGAACGGACAAATCCACAATAGATTCATGATTAGAGGTTGATAGTCACAATAGATTCAAGTACTACTTCATGGCGCTTGGTGCATCAATTAGAGGGTGGTTACATTGTAGACCTCTCATTGTTGTTGATGGCACATACTTGACTAGATACTACGATGGTACATTCTTCATAGCATGTACACAAGATGCAAATAACAACATATTCTTACTCGCAGTTGGAATTGGAGATAATGAAAATAATAGATCCTGGACCTGGTTTTTCGAAAAGTTGAAGTCTGCTTATAGAAGAATGGAACGTCTATGCTTTATATCCGATCATCACAATATCAAAAATGTAATTGAACGTGTTTATCCAGGAACTTGTCATGGGATTTGCACATACCATCTACTACAAACCCTGAAATCATATTACGAAAAATCTGATCACAACATAACTCGAGCATTTAATGCAGCTATGCGTGCATACACATTTGCTGATTACAAGTATAATATGCAACAGTTAGACAAGTTCAACTTGAAGATTAGGGATTACTTGGCAAGCTATTACTTTCAATCACTAAATAATATTACAAATTTTTGTATATCTCATTCTTTATTCAAGTTTTGCATTCTGAAGAATGATGTTAGACCAGAAAGGTGGTCACGATTCCACATGCAGGCAAACATATACTCCACTTTGACGTCTAATATTGTGGAATCGGCGAATGCGGTTACAAAAGCAGCAACGAACTATTCTATTGTGACTTTGTTGGAGTCATTGCGAAAAACAGTACAAACTTGGTGCTGTAAGAATATAGATCTTGCAAATAGCACTTTCACAAAGTTGTCCACTAAATACGAGAAATTAATTAGAGAAATGAGAACAGAGTTGAAGAACATGAGGGTAATTATAGTATATGTTAGTTATTCAATATATGTGACCTAATAATGAACCCGAACGTTCTATCTGTGACCTGACATGATATTTTTCTCTGTGTAGGTTTTTTCTACCAACCATACAATATTTTCTATTGTGAATGAGGGCTCCATATTAGTTATCAACATAGAGCAACGTACATGCACATGTAGGATGCTCCAAGTTGATTAGGTACCGTGTCCACACACTTTAGCAGTGATAGCGACTACGAAGGGAGATCTATATGATTATTGTTCGTACTTTTACACATAAGAGGCGTATATGAATGCATACCAAGAATCTGTATACCTAGTCGGTAATCGAAATGAATGGGTTGTGACTCAAGAAATAGAAAGCATAGTACTACCCAACCAAAAGAGGAATTTGAGAAGGTCAATAGAAAAGAGGAAAATATTGTTTTGGTGAGAGGAACCAAACAATAAAATGTGGGCGTTGCTAATGAAGTGGTCACAATCGGAGGATGTGCACCAATCTGATTCCACTAAGCCAAAATTGTGACTCTGAAAAATGATAATGACCTTCAAATAATTTTTTCATTTCATTTGTAATCCTACTTGAAACATTTGTGTCCTGATTTAAATGAATATTTCATTTTATCTGTGACTTGTTTAACAGTTGTGACTTAATTTAAATAAATTTTCCATTGTATCAGAATTGTGACATGAGAAGTTCAAAAAAAAGTTTGTGACATGTGCATCTCTGAGTACATGATATGGGTGATCTATGAATTCAGACATAATGACTTAGGCTTGCCACCTCAGACTTGTGACTTGTGACCTGAGATATTGAAAAAAATATTTTGTGACCAGTGCATCTCTGAGTGCATGGTATGTGTGACCTATGAATGTAGAGAGCACGGAAAAAATTCATGTCAGTGATATTTGTAACATGTAACCTGTGACTTGTGACTTGTAACTTGAGATGTGGAAAAAAGTAGCTTGTGACCTGTGCATCTCTGAGTACATGGTATGTATGACCTATGAATTCAGACAGTATTGATTGAAAAAATTCATATCGGTGAAGTTTGTAACCTATCGAAAAATATCACAAATTTTTTTATATTTGTGATATGTTTGGATCATTACAAAAAATATGACAATGTAACCTAGTAACTTGGAATGTGACATTTTAAAAAAAAAATTGACAAATATGAAATGCATGTCTATTACATTGACAATAAATGACCCGAAATATCCGTGAATTATATTGTTTCTGAGATTCAAAAGCATTTAACATCTACTAGCCATTAAAACGGACATTGTATTATCACTCTACGTCAATGCTCTTTCCTTTTGGCTTCACTAGCTTTGTGGGCTTCTTGATCTTCTTATATTTGAAGAGTAATGTAGCAATATCTAACCTAGCATGTCTAGCATCAAACATCATTGGCATGCACTTCATGTCGTTATGAAGCATGTATTCCACATACTTAATCACAAAGATTTCGCAGTCATGTCTGAAAATAATACAAATAGTAATATATCACTACTGAGAATGTAAGTGTAACAGTATGTTTGTAAACAAAACAATAAGTCACAAGTATACCTATTTTGTTGGTACAGAATGTTATCAGCAACCAATATTGTCATCCTCATTAGATCATCAGCATCATCATTAGATGTCCTTTTCTAGATACCCAACCCCGTTAACAAATGGGAAATAATTCTTACAAATGGTTCAATCCCAACGTTCACTATTTTCTCTTGGTACGTCTTGTAGCTAGAATGGAACAAATAGAGTATATGCTGTCTTATGTCCAGACAACCCAACATCCATTGAGCACAATTTGCGGGCAGCATTGGCAGCAGCACATAGTCAACTTCTGCCCAAGCATGATTAAATTTTAACTGACCACCTCTAGCAACTTCAACAATATATGAATATGTCATTATTAAATTCAAGTCCTTCATGTATTGGGGAAACAAGTTTTTTTATCTTTGCTTGAAATGAGTTGGTTGTGGTAGCACTCAATTTTGCATGCGGACTTTTTGTCACAAATTGTCGTAGATAATAGAAACACACTTCCACGTGCTGACAAAAAATAATAACAATCAGAAATCTAGGACCTGTGACTTGTACATATATGTATTTGACCTGAGTATAGGATTATGTGACTTGTGCACAGTTGTCTGTGACCTGAACATAGTGACATGTGACCTATGCATATAATTCTGTAACTCGTGACTTATGCATGCGTATATGACATGTGACCTACGAATGTCTACATATTTTAAGAATAGAACATCCTACGTGACTTGTGGTCTAGACATACAACTACGTAACCTGCAATATGCGTATACATGTATGATATGTGACACGTGCATATAATATGTGACATGTGGCCTATGCCCATCACAACGTGTCCTTCATAATTAAAACATATCATGCTATTAAGAGAAGATTGTGTGAATACAAGCTCGTACCACCATGTTTTGGAACCTACGGTTAACAACCCAATGACAAAGGAAGGATGAACGACATCATATACGTCGCTAAATGTTTTCTTGAAATTAGAAAATGATCAAGATATCACTTGAAGAAATTTGTTTGTACATTACTCCATAATCATGTATCACATAGATTGGACCCTTACGCTCTTGTTTTTTAGTTTGTAACCTCTATTGAACAATTTATTGAATTCAACAACATCAACCTGATCCGCTGGCTTATCATGGTTTTGAAAAACGACAATAGCGTCCAAATTCTTACTTTGTTTTCCTACACCTATGATTTATGAGGATTGTAGTACCCTTATAGGTATGGGAGCCCTCTTGACAGACAATCTAGACAAGGGTGTAGAAGGGGGTGATCGCTGCATAGGACACAACATCATTAGTGTGACTTGTGGAGGTGTGACATGTGACCTATGCACCTATATATGTGACATTGTGACTTAGGACGACAAACAGTGTTGTGACATGTGACTTGTTCAGGGAAAGAGTGTGTGGGGGAAATAGAGAGATAGATGGAAGAAAAGTGAATAATAAAATGAGAAAGAAGTGTACGTACCGCATCCTGATCATTTTTTGCCTTTGTCATCAAGGCATCTTTATCATCATCTTTCGTCTGTTTCGCCACACCGGCTATATCATCACCAACATGCTTTTGCACTTATTTATTTTTGAATATGTCAGTGATGTTCATAGCGCTCGAGGTGATTGGAGTTGATGAGATTCCTAAATCAAATGATGGGGTCGGAGGAAAGTATGGGTATTCGACTACATCAGCAAGATCCATCTTACCTTTGCCTTTCCTGCCCATATTAGGACAAGTAATAGGGATCAAATTTCTAATGATAATTACTATGTAGGTTCCACCTGTTAGTCGAAACACTCTACACAATTATACCTGAAAAGATAATGGACAATTCATTACCAATAGAATCACATAGGTTTTAAGGCTAATCCTTTATAAATTATGAGTGTAGTTTGAGACAAAATTTAGCTTAATTGTTATGCTAAGAATACTAACCTAAAAATAGAATATCATAAACTTGAAAATAATTAAATGTGTCCAAGTACTGAATTAAATCTTAATCAACTATATGTAATGCAATTACTAAAATCAAGTGAATAAAATGGTTTAAAAAACTGGGATACCTCTCAATAAGTGCTCGTTCGTAGGCCTAGCTCAACTTTTGAAACGATATTTCACACCACTTTGAATAGGGCTTCTGATGCATTTCTTAGTTTGCTTGGGTTGACTTTACACAATTCTTTGTCAATCCTCCAAACTTTTACCTTGCCCCTTTCAACAAAGTACAACTTTACACAATTCTTCGCCAATCCTCCAAACTCAGCTATGAAGACTTCGATCTTCTAATTGGTTTTAATCACAATGTCAATTTTAGAATGAATCATGAAGCTGACGGATAAAAATAAAATGAAGAAAAATAAGTAGATTAGAGAGAATGGAAAAAATAAAAAGAAAAATAGAATTCTAAATATGCTAAGTTTGTAAAAGATGATTTTGAAAAATATTTTAAATATCATTCAAAAATTGACTTTGTCCGTTAATAAATATGACCACTCGACTCGAACTAAACTATGAATACTTCATCTTCTTCATTAGATCTAATCACAAAATTAGTTTTATAGGAAACAATGAAGTCGAAGGATTGCATGATTGTTAGGTATTTGATGTTATGTAATTGGCTATTCTGTGAATAAAAGGACTAAAATTGATATGTTGTAAAAAGTTAAGGAGTAATGTACAATTTGTCAAAAGTATGGTTTTTAGATTTAGGATTTGAGAATGGAGAAAGAAATAAAAATGTCGCGAATTGTTACAAGAGTGTCGCCAAGGTTTGGCTCGAGTTTCAAAAGCAGAAACCTCATCGCTAGACTGTCGCCTCGCCTTTGCTCGAGCGACATCCTATTACTCGAACGACAGTGCCGTCTAAGAAATTTTTAATTCGTTTTTTAAAGGCTTTTTCCCCGGCCCATTTGTTCCATAACCTACTTATAAATACTCTAAAGTCACAGAACGTATTTTACAAGGTTGAACATTAGGAGAA
Organism: Fraxinus excelsior; assembly: GCA_019097785.1. Lineage (NCBI taxonomy): Eukaryota > Viridiplantae > Streptophyta > Magnoliopsida > Lamiales > Oleaceae > Fraxinus > Fraxinus excelsior. The sequence goes on from CM032641.1 coordinate 10,802,300, forward strand.
ACTTATGCTGTGAGATTTTCTTCATCTATTTGGCTTCAACCTTCGTCATGTAATTGGGTTTTGGTGAGAAAAACGTCAAATACACAATCCAAATACCAATATGATGCTTTCTCCATATTTGTTAGAGTTGTTAAAGATCAAGGAAGGTGATTAGAGTTCTAGTTGGGGGAAGAACGCGGTGTTCTTTGTGCATTCATATGAGATAGATTATTTCACAAAATTAGGAGTTGCTACAGGATAGTAGAATTCATAAGAGTTTTTGAAAATGGCAACTGGGAATTGGTGCAGGAGCACAAAATCCAGGAGAGCTATAGGAATTGTAGTCACGAGATCAGATAGTACGTGTCGTCGACTAGTCCGGTAGACTGTAAGTTAAATAATCGTTTATAGTGAATTGTGACAACAAAGTGTTTGGAGTTTTTATCCAATTGGGTTTCTCTGTGATCATTCTTGTGGTTTTTTATTGCTTACTATATCTGCGGTATTTGAACATAAGGAAACCTTATTTTCATATTTAACCATCTAGAATTATAATTAAATTATTGACTTGTTGCTAATTAATTCTTAAATTATTTTAATTCCGCATTGTTACATATTCACCCTTTCTAGGTATTGTTACGATCAAACTACACAACTTTCAATTAGTATCAGAGGCTTAATTCAATTTTTGTCCCTAGTAAATTTCTAGATAAGTCAATTTTTGTCTGTGCCTCCAGTCTTTAACGGAGGCAATTATGCTTATTGAAAAGTTCGAATGAAAGATTTCTTTAAAATTTTGGATAAATGTTTAGACTGGGTGCACTCCACCTTCAACTACTGTTGCTGGTGTAGTCACACATACTGGTATTTCCCTTTGGACTAAAATAAACTTAGATAAGTATAACTGGAATATCAAAGATTTACATGCTCTATTCATGGTTGTGTCTACGGAAGAATTTAGGAAAGTGTCGATGTCTGAGACTGTTAAGGAAGTTTGGGATATTTTAGAAACCACACACAAGAGAACTAAAATTGTGAAAAATTCTAGAATGCAGATGTTGGCCTCTAGGTTTGAAGAAATTAGGACGGCGATGATGAATGATTTGATGACTTCTATGCTAAGATTAATAACATAGTCAATTCGAGTTTCAACCTAGGTAAAAGGATTCCCGAGTTCAAGATTGTTAGATAAGTCCTTAGATCCCTACCTAAAAGGTTTAGGCCTAAAGTTACTGCTATTGAGGAAAGTGAGGACCTAGATGCATTAAAAATTGAAGAACTCATAAGATTTCTTCAAACTTATGAACTCACCATTTCTTAACCTAAAAAGGTTAAATACATTGAAAACTATTAGAGAAAAAGAAAGTGAGTCTACTTATGCTGGGACACTTAGGGACGACAAAATAGATTATTTCGTTAAAAGATTTCAAAAGGTGATGAGGAATAGGAGGAAGCGTCAAGAATGAAGAAATGAAATCCCTAAGAAAGTCTCGAAAGATAGGCGTGAGAGAAACACCTCTAGGACCCCCACTAAGAAAAATAATATATTCAATGTCATGAGTGTCAGGCTTACAGTTACTATAGGAATGAATGTCCTAATCCGAAAAGGAGTTCAACTAAAGAAAGACATAAGACATTAACAGTGATCTTGAGTTATGATAAATCAGATTCTAGTACTGATAGTGATACATCTGGTAGTAAGGATGAACATAATTTCAAGGCCTTCACTTCCATTGTTACGATAGAGTTTGATAAAGAGATTGATAAAGTTGAAAGTGATGAACGTAGTGAAAAATCCAAGAAAGAGTCGGAGGATGAACCATATATTCACGAATCTTATTGTGAACTGTTTGAAGAGAGTCTAAAGATTAAAAGGGTCAATAAAGTTTTGTTGAAAAAGGTTAATGATCTTGAACAGAAGAAAGAAAAACTCTTGGGTGAACTTCAAGACTCTACCAATAAGCTAAGTAAGTTGAAGTTTGTTAATGAGAACCTGGAAGCTAAAGTTAAATCCTTAACTAGCGATTTTAAAAAATCTAACATTCAACTCCAATCATTCATGAGTTGTTCCATTATAAATATACAAAAATAATTTTTTTTTATTTAATATATATATATATATATATATATATATATATATATGCAAAAATAATTTTTTTTTATTTGTTTTCAGCTTATTATGCTTTGAACTTGACGATGTTAGTTGTAATCAAGTATGAGTTTATTTAATGAGTTGTAACATAATTCTCATTGCTGGCTTATGTTATTTATGGAGTACTTAGTATAGGTCTCTTCATATACTATCTGCACTGCACACACTATGAATTTGATAGTAGAATTCTACCGCATTTGTAAGATTTGGGATGATTGTCACATGTTAGTAGGGTGAAAAGAAATGATCTCTACAAAATGAGCTTTCATGTATATGTTCTAATGTACTCAACTTGATTTGACTTTCATAAGTAGATGAATATCTTTATTGGCAGTGATGTTATGCAAGTTTTTTTCTCACAAAATTAAGGTTTAGAGTCCAACTATCTGAGTATTAGTGACATTTTACACTTATGGGTCACTTAAACAATTTACTCCATGATTAACTTGGGTTAAATGTGTTGGAAGGTTTCATTACTTACACTTGTACATGATAACAATTGGGTTCCTGTATGGTATTTCTTTGTCCTTAGTCATTTTGTGACAAAAAGAGGAGTAACAAAAAACAAGATGACTTATTGCATTATACATGATACTGCATGAATATGTTTTAACATGATAAACTGGCTAACTCAAAAAGCATTATGTGATATAATTTTAGTTTTGTTAAATTAAGTTTTTGATGTTTTATTAGTGTCAATGTTTCGTTTTGGTATGTTGGATGACATTGATACTATGTCTAATTTAGTATATGTTATGAAACTAAAAATGAATTACAAATTGCTTAAATCATTTTTACACTAAAATTGTTTACACTGTATTTATTATTGATCATATTTCACATACATTTTACACTGGGTATTTGAGTGGTCTATTTCAGAAAACAAGTACTGAAAAATGAAATGAATAATCCGTTCAAAACAGTTTTAGATTGAGTCAATTTGAGTTCGTAATTTATTTAATATATTTAATACTACCTTGACTTATATTGTAATTTTGTCACAAAATGTCAAAGAGAGAATTTGTTAGGTATTTGATGTTATGTAATTGGTTATTCTATGAACAAAATAACTAAAATTTATATGTTGTAAAAAGTTAAGAAGTAATGTTCAATTTGTCAAAAGTATGATTTTTAGGTTTAGGGTTTGAAAATGGGAAAAGAAGGAGAAACGGCGCGGATTCTTGCTAGAGTGTCGCCTCGCCTTCGCTCGAACGACATCCTGTCGTTAAGCTCTCGCTTGAGCGACGTGTTGTACGAAAAAATTTTAATTCATTTTTTAAAGGCTTTTCCTCGACCCATTCGTTCCATAACCTACCTATAAATACTCTAAAGCAACAGAATGTATTTTACAAGGTTGGACGATGAGAGAAACTTATGTTGTGAGATTTTCTTCATCTATTTAGCGTCAACCTTCGTTCTGTAATTGACTCTTGGTGAGAAAAACATCAAATACACCATCCAAATACGAATCTGCTGCTTCCTCCATATCTGTCAGAGTTGCTGAAGATCAAGGGAAGGTGATTGGAGTTTCAGTTGGTGAAGAACGCGGTGTTCTTCGTGCATTTACACGAGATACACGATTCCACAAAATTAGGAGTTGATGCAGGATAGCAGAATCCAAGAGATCTTTGAAAATTGCAGCCGAGAATTAGTGTAGGAGCACAGAATCTAGGAGAGTTGTAGTAATTGCAGTTAGCAGATCAGATAGTATGTGTCGTCGTCTAGTCTGGTAGACTGTAAGTTAAAGAATCTTTATAGTTGATTGTTAACTGACAAAGTGCTCAGAGTTTTTACCCAGTTGAGTTTCTCCATGATCATTCTTATGTTTTTATATTGCTTACCATATCTGTGGTATTTAAACATAGGAAAACTTGATTTGCATATTTAACCATCTAGAATTATAATTAAATAGTGACTTGTTGCTAATTAATTCTTAAGTTATTTTAATTCCGCATTATTACCTATTCACCCCTCTTTAGGTATTGTTAGGGTCGAACTATGCAACTTTCAATGATAATTGCAACTTCATTGAATGTCACAACTCGTGTCGCTCCGTTATGATTAATTTCTCATTTTCTAAACGATCTCTTCTTTAGCTGTTGTTTCCTGGGGTTGATTAATGACCTTTTTTTTTTTTTTTTTTTTTTATCCCAAGTCTCGAGCAATTCTACAAGAAGGTTTTCATGGAAAGTCCCCCTTTCTTGTTGTGGACTGCTTTAACTACCACTAATTTGATTTTTTGACCAACACAAATTTGGATGCCGCTCCCATCTCGGAGTGCATGTTTGCTAGTATAGATTGTATTGAGGTCACGGATCACCCAGTAAAAATTTTCTTCAGTTCATTTGGAATGACCAATAATAAGCAATTCTTGGTACAATATATATCCCCACAATTCTCACAGGACTTTGTTCACACCCTATGCATGGAAGCCCAATAGGGATGATTCATATTATTCTCCCAAGGATAAACCACCTATTCACAATTCGTGTATCATAAACAGTTTCAAATAACATCATCATTTGCCAAGAAGGATATCGAACTGCCACACAAATATACAGATAGAAAACATATTTTGAATTTTTCCTAATTTTCAAATTTTCTGTAGCATAATACACAAACAAATAAAGTAGTAGTAATGAAGTTACTCCTTTAAATTTATTGTACACATTGCCCTAAATTTGTGCAAATAAGCCTAAAGAATTGTAGAAATAGTCTTCCAAACTCCAAATAAGCCTAAAGAATTTGTCCATATGGATCTTGACCTATTGACCACAAATTCCAAACTCCCAATTGGACACCCAAACCGAATTTCAACTAGAATTGTTGAATAGAATTCTAAAATAGCATTCCAAATAAAATTTGGGTCTGAAGGGAATTGGCAAAATGATGCTAACAACCCATAGCTGGAATTAATTGAGTTGCCCAACTCAATGATTTTGTGGTTTATTAACTTGGTGCAAAAACGTGTTTTGGAGAAATGCCTAAAGCCGTGTTCTAACTTACATGATTAATGAACGCCCACGATGTCGCCATGTGTCACCACCTACGCCGCTGGATTGGAGACCATTGGGTGACCCTTATAAGGGGCATCTAGGGTTTGCGCTGTGCAATTGCTTTTCTCTTCTTGTTCTGCGCCGTTCGAGAATCTTCTTCTCTTTCTCTCTGTTGAAATCAAAATACTCTTTTGATTTCGTTTTCTCTCTCAAATGTTGTAATCTTGTGTGATTTTCTTTGAGTTGAGTTGTTGTTCTTGTTTGAACTGTTGTTGAGTGAAACCTGAGATCTTTGTGAAATACGGGTTTAGACTGAGTGCTCAACCCTCTTATAATCTTTATCTTGGTTGTGATTTGTATTCGAATGGTGGTTGTTCTTCAGTGACTGAGGTACTGATCGACTGGGTTTTGGCATGAAGGCTTTGATGAATAAGATTTCATACTTATACAGTTTACTTTTGTTTTCTTCCGTATATATTTTTGTTGATTTGTGAGCTAACTTCGGAGAATCTCTTCCCAACAGTGGTATCAGAGTGTTTGACAGAGGTTTTTGATACTATGCATGGTTGATCTTGACACTATGACTACTTTTTGAGCTGCACTTCATGTTTCTTGAAACCCTAATAAGGGGATCTAGTGAGATCCTTCCTGTTTTACGTTTTAAAAAGTGTTAATCAAGTTTCTTACTCGTTTAAATTTTCTTGGTAATCAAGTTTTTTACTCGTTTAAATTTTCTTGGCCTCTTGGTAATTCCTTTGTCTAGAAACCCTGAGATCTGTCTGGAATCTGAGGGTTACCTTGATTTCAGTCAAAAGTCTTGATAATTCTTGTTTTCTGAAAATTTTCTACTGTAGTATTATATACACTTGATTGATCCTTGTTTATGATTTGTCTTAATACATTGCTGTGATTGTATTTCTATTGATAAATTGTGTACATTGTGATACAATTGAAGTCCTTGCTCTCAGCCAACTTGCAATTTGTGTACTCTGTATGTTCCTTGAGTGGTGATACATGTTCTTGTTCTGCATTACAAGTTGCTATCTAGTGTTCGACTGATCTACATACATTCATTCATTCAATTTTTTTTTTCTTAAAATGACTACTTCAAAATTTGAAATGGAAGATTTCAACAGCAAAAGAGATTTTAGTCTCTAGCGCCAGAAAATGAAAGCTCTTTTACTTCAACAAAAATGTACTAAGGCTATTGATGAGTCATGCCCTATTGATCTTGAATCAAGCAAAGTGACTGAACAAGATGAGACTGCATGGATCACTGTTTTCTTGCATTTGTCTGATAATGTAATTAGGGAAATTGGTAAGACTAAGGCTACTGCTGAACTTTGGAAGAAATTAGAATCCACTTTTTTGAGCAAAATCATGTCTAACAAGGTGTATCTTTTAAAACAATTCTTTGATTTTTAAGTGGACCCTTCTCTTGATATTGAAACCAATATAGATAGGTTTAACAGACTATCCTGTGACCTTGCAAACTATGATGAGAAACTTACAAGTAAACAGCTGGTTGTGGTCTTATTGAATTCAATTGGTGATAAATATAAAGATGTTAAAAATACAATTGAATATTGTAGGGAAACTCTAAATGTTGATGTGATCATTAAAGCTTTAAGAACTACATAGTTAGAGTTAAAATCTAAAAAGAATCAGTATGTTAGTGGCATAATCCTTATGATGAAGTCCAAGTTTAATTCCAAGAATTGTAATTTTAATAAGAAACCTAGACACAAAAAGAAAGGCAACTTTAAAGATAAAATAAAAATGAAGACAAAAAGGAAAAAACGTTTATATTGTCTAGAAGAATGTCATTTTGATTAAAGAGTGTCCTAAAAGATTGTATGACTCTAAAAACAAGTCTAAAGATGATAGTGGTGCTGCCTTGGCTTATAATTAGACTAATATTGATGAAGTTTATGTTGATGTAAGCTGTCAACCTTGCCAAGAGTGAATTCTTGACTCGGCTGGACCTACCATATGTGTCCTAATAAAGAATGGTTTACTGAGTTTGAAAATGTAACTGGTGGCAAGGTTTTAATGTGTAAGCACATGACATGTCAATTAAAAGGTATAGGCACTATCACATTGAATGTAAAATGAAATAAAAGTTGATTTTTGAAAAAAACAAGATATGTTCCTGACTTGCATAGAAATCTAATTTCCTTAGGAGTTTTAGATGACCTTAACTATGACATTGTGATTAATAAGGGATATATTAAAATCTTGAGGGGCTCTCATTTAATTGTAGAAGCTCTTAAGAGACATGGCCTATATGTTCTACAAACTAAAAACTTTCTGAATTCCACTTCAACAGTAATCTCAGTTCCCAATGACAAATCACAAATATGGCACAAAAGATTGAGCCATATTAGTTATAAAGATCTTTAGATTTTGAAAAAGAAGGGTGCCTTTGGTAAAAATAATATTGAAAAACTAAGTTTTTGTGACTATTGCATTTTAGAAAAACATAATAGATTGCCTTTTATGCATGGAATGCATAAATCTGTCTCCATACTTGAATATTTGGATATTGATCTTTGGAGACCAACATCTGTGAGAACACATTCTGGTGTTAAATAATATTTGCTGGTTATTGATGATTTTTCGAGAAAAAACTCGACTTTTCTTTTAAAATCAAAATCACACACATTTGATCTTTTCAAAAAATGGAAAGTTTTGATTGAGAACCAAACTAATAAGTGATAACCAAAGAATAACTAATCAAGAGGGAGGTGAATTGGTTTTTAAAACTTTTTCGATAATTAGTCTCAAACTTATTTAATTCACAAGATAAGGATCCAAAATGTAAGACGGGAAGTAAATATGAAAATTCAATGACTTAATTCAAGTATGGATATGGCACAATGTAAATAGAAATTTAAAGGAAATTGCAATAATATAAAGATAACAAGCAAATTTAATGGGGTTCGATGGCTCTCCGTCATGAGCGAGGCCAAATACACTATAATGGTAACTTACAAATAATGAGTACCGATCCTTAGTGACTTACAATAAGAAGCACTTATCTGTAGGTGACTTACAACAATGAGTACTTATCCTTAGGTGACTTACAACAAGGAGCACATATCCTTAACAACAATTGAGTTTTCAAAGAGACTCTCGAAACTACCAAAATGTAAGTAATAGTTTTTACAAGTGAAATAACTTCCTTAACAAATGATATAATCAAATCAAGTATTTAGAGATTTAGGATAAACTTCAATAGATAGCAAATAGTAAAGCTCAATTGTTTATGTAGTAAACTTTGATGAATGATGAATAATGAAATAGTTTGTATCTTTTTATCAAAGTTTTCACCATATGATCTCTCCTAACAAATAATACAAGTTAAGTATGAAGAGAGATTTACACTTTAATAAAATGATTGACAAAGAAAACTTCTATTAAGAATGAAGAATATATGAGATTAAGAAAAGTTCTTTGCAAAATAGAATTCTTAATAAGATCGATAAAATATGTTTGATCAATCAAGAAAATCTTTTGTAATAAATGAAATAGAATCTAGAATCAAGTTAACTTAATGATATTCAATAAATAAGCTCATTTAATATCTCAACCGGTAGATGCTTGCAAATCCGGTAAGTTATTTGCGAGTTCGATAAGTTCTAGCAAATTTGGTAAGTGGCCAATATTTCGATCACTTGGTATAGAAGTTTTGAAATTTAATTTTTATATCAAGATATTCATTTTTTCCAAAAATCTAATTCATATTTTATGAATCAAGATATTTTTATGCAAATGATGAATTTATGAGAAATGATTTGAGTTTTATGCATTTGTTAAAATTAACGAGTTACACCTTTACATATAAATCAAAGCAACTTTTAAAACTTTAATTTTCAAGGTTCTTATTCTCTTCGAGTATCTTTTGATTACTTGTTCTTCAATTGGATGACGATTTGATCATTTGAGTGTTTAAGAAGATTTATTAATGAAAAGCTCAAGAAACTAGATATGTTAGAAACGTAAGTGTATTTTTTGTTATAATCAAAACAAGTGGAGCTAATCATAGGTCAACAATAAGAAAATTAAAGTTTTAAAAACTGATAATGGTTTGGAATTCTACAATTATGAATTTAATGAATTTAGAAAATTATCTAGTATGCTAAGACACAGAACTTTCACACACACAGACACACACACACACACACACCACAACAAAATGGTTTGGCTAAAAGAATGAATAGAACCATTCTTGACAAAGTGAGATGCATGTTATTAAGTTCTGGCCTGCCTAAAAAATTTTAGGGTGAAGCTGTTAAAATTGCTGGTTATCTTATAAATAAATGCCCTTCTAGTTCTATAGACTTTAAGACCCCTGACGAAAAATAGAAAGGGAAACCTGTAGACTTTAGTAACTTGAGGGTTTTTTAATGTGCACTTTTGCACATCAAACTAAATGTAAATTAGAACATAGAGCCCTTAAGTGTGTTTTTTGGACTATGGAGAAGGTTTAAAGGCTATAGACTGTAGGTTAGAGAAATGAAAGGCTATAAGGCATTATTAGTAGAAATATAGTGTTTAATGAGGATTACTTGCCCTGTCTTAAGTCTAAAAAACAATCTGAAATACAAAATGAGACCTTTGATCAGATTAAAAATATGAGAAAGAGGGTTGAAATTGAGGTAGAGTAATCTGATGATGATACTCATCAGACTGCTACACAAAATATTGAGGAAAATGTGGAAACTATAGTTGAAAATGTTCCTGTTGAGGCTCCTGAAGCTGATTTAGAATTAGTTCAGCCTCTTGTTGATTACCTACTTGCTAGGAATAGGGAAAGAAGAAATATTAGACATCCAACTAGGTTTGAAGATAATGTTTTCTTTGACTTCCTATCATAGTATAATTGAAGAGGAACTTGAATCCTATGAGGATGCTTTAAGTAATAGAGTCACTTAACAAAAATAAAACTTGGATTTTGGTAAAACGATCTGAGGGTAAGAGGGTTGTGGATTGTAAATGGATTTTCAAAACTAAAAGAGGTGAACAAAGTGAGAATGACATAAGATATAAATCTAGATTAGTAGCAAATGGTTTTACTAAAAAAGGAGTTGATTTCAATGAATTTTTTTCACCTGTAGTAAAATTTACTACAATTAGAGTAATTCCTGCTTTGGCCACCCAATTTAATTGGGAATTAGACCAATTAGATGTAAAAGTAGCTTTTCTAAATGAAGATTTATGTGAAACCATTTACATGAAACAACCTGATGTTTTTAATTGAATAAGAAAGCTGACTTAGTTTGACTTCTTAAAAAGTCCCTATATGGCTTAAAACAAGCTCCAAGACAATGGTATAAAAAATTTGCCATTTTTTTTACTTGGACTTGAGTTTATGATAAGTAACTTTGATACTTGTCTTTATTGCAAATGAAATGTTGGAGCTAATTTACTTTATCTACTCCTTTATGTGGATGACATGCTATTAGCAAGTCATAACATAAAAGAGATAGAGGAAATCAAAGACAAACTAAAATCAGAACTTGAAATGAAGGACTTAGGTCTACTTAGAAAGATTTTAGGTATTGAAGTTAAAAGAAATACGAGAGAAGGCACACTAAGTCTTAGCCAAAAATCTTATATTCTGAAATTGCTTAGTAAGTTTTCTATGGCTGAATCCAGAAGTGTTAGTGTTCCCTTGGCTAATTATTTTAAACTTTCAAGTGATCAATGTTCTAAAACAAAAGAAGAATTTGAAAGAATGGCAAAAGTGCCTTGTTCTAATGTAGTTAGGTCTGTAATGTATCTTATGGTGTGTTCAAGACCAGATTTGGCATATTCTATAAGTGTTTCAAGTTGATATATGTCAAATCCAGGTGAAACACAATGGGAAGCCATGAAATGGCTTCTCAGGTACATTAAGAGGATTTCAGACTTGGGAATTCAATTTAGAAAACAAGTTGAAGGTGTTATTTTAAAGGGATTTATTGATTCAGATTATGCAGTAGATAGGGATAACAGAAAATCCTGCGAAGACTACATGTATACCTTGTGTAATTCTTGTATAAGCTAGAACTCTAAACTTCAAAAGATTGTGGCTTCGTCTTCTACTGAGGCAGAATACATTGCTGCTACTGATGCAATTAAAGAGGGATTTTGGTTAAATGGTTACTTAATGAATTTGGTTTTGTTAAAGAAGTTGTTCTTTATCTTGATAGTCAATATATAATTCATTTAAGTAGAAATCATGTATTGCATAATATATCTAAGCATGTTGATGTTAGATTTCATTTTATAAGGGATATTATTTCATAAGGTGTTGTAAGACTTGAAAAGATATCAACTAACTACAATCCTACTGACGTAGGTACTAAGGTTCTTCCTTTAAACAAATTCATGGATTGCTTGACCTTGCTGAATGTTACTACATACTGATCTGTTGATGTGGTCAATGGTTACTTAATGAATTTGGTTTTGTTAAAGAAGTTGTTATTTATTCTGACAGTCAATCCGCAATTCATTTAAGTAGAAATTCTGTATTGCATAATATATCTAAGCATGTTGATGTTAGATTTCATTTTTTATAAGGGATATTATTTCATAAGGTGTTGTGAGACTTGAAAAGATATCAACTAACTACAATCCTACTGATGTAGGTACTAAGGTTCTACCTTTAAACAAATTCATGGATTGCTTGACCTTGCTGAATGTTACTGATCAGTTGATGTGGTAAAGTATGCTAATGATGTCGTAAATTTGAGAATGACCACTGATGAATATGATTCATTGTACAAAGGTGGAGTATGAAGGAGATTTTCACAATGATGCTAACAACCTATGGCTGGAGTTAATTGAGTTGCCCAGCTAACTGATTTTGTGGTTTATTAATTTGGTGCAAAAAAAGTGTTTTAGAGAAATGCTGAAATTCGTATTTTAACTTAGAGAGTTTCTAGCATTCGATCCGTACCTAGCCTTATGTTGGCGATAAGGCGGCTCGCCTGCTCCAGATGCTCTAAAGCCTGCGCGACTTGCTTCAGCGGTGCATTTCCCTTCGCCGCCAACTGTGATGGTGGTTGTACTGCCTGCTGCATTTTTGTTTAGAGTACGAGGTTTAGAAATTGAACGAAAGAGGATTTTTTTAGGACTTCAAAACGGTGTTTGAATTGGTCCGGTCACATAAACTGTCGCTGATTCAATGAAATTCTTGGAATACGATGGATTCATTTAAATGGATCAGAATATTATTTGCAACGTTTGTCAAACGTTGCTAAAGGTTAAACTTTTCACAACGTTCACCAAATGTTGCGAAATGTGACTTTTAGCAACATTTGATAAACGTTGCTAAATGAGAGACTTTTTGCAACGTTTGATAAACATTGCTAAAAGTCACATTTCGCAACGTTGCTAAAGGTGACTTTTAGCAACGTTTGATAAACGTTGCTAAAGGTAAAATATTTCACAATACTCAATAAACGTTGCTAAAGGTGTCTACCGCAACCTTTTTCTAAAAAACGTTGTCAAAACTCATTTATATTAACCAATGACAGCATTCACTTACTCAAATGTTGCCAAAAGACTCTTTTAGCAACATTTTTCAACAAATGTTGCATTTTTAATGTTGCAAATGACTATTTTTGTTATAGTGTATACATCCTTATATATCATCTCAAGTTATGTCTATACAAATTCTCACTTCCTCTAGCTTCTACCCAACACTTCTATGTATACGGAGAAAGTTGCAAGAAGAATGTAACAAAATCGAAAAAAGTAAACAAATTGTTCAATTGAATTTGACAACCTTGAAAATAAAAAGATGACATAGCCGTCACCATTTCTAAAAAGTTATTCATACATAAATGTGGTCAGTTTTATCTTACCGTAAACAACGTGACAGCAGGACCACTGACTACATTAAACTTGACATTTGTAGGCAGTACATTTTAACTTATTCAGTAGAAAGGTCCAACATACAAACTATAATTTCAATGTACATGTAAAGTTTTTAGGATTAACTTAACAAGATACGATTTGTTTTTGCCGTCATTTGCAAACAATTCAATGTAAATTAGATACGATATGATTGTTTGCCCTTACCTCTCCAGGATATTTTTATACATTATGCTAGACGATAATGAAAGGATAGAATGTTAAATATTGTTGAGGATGTATGTTTTGTATGATTTATTAGACTGAATTGAACATAAATAAGTTTATGTTTGGACTCTCTTTTTTATTCAAAAACTCATTCTCAACCACGCATTGTTCCATAAAATAATTTTATACGTAAATCGAAAATCTTTCTTTATTTTTTAACCATGCATTCTCAAAAAAAAAAAAAAAAATCACTATTCCAAAACATATTTCAAACAAAAATGGGCCTCAAACAAGGGCTAAGATAGAGAGAGCATGAAATGATATACCGCTATTAAGTCCAATCATGCATATACAATCTAGAGTGCCAAAGATAGCTTACATGTCGTTCCCTGCATATAAGCAAGCTTTGCAACAATTCCTTGCATACTCAGTCCTTAGGTTCAAAATGAAATTTCAATATTACAATTAAGCCCATGTCCATTTCAAAAGGCAGGTACCCCACTCCATTGTCTACTTTCCTAGTACATAAATTTTGATATTGATAGGACACAGTTATATATCCACATCTTCCAAAAAAAAAACTCCTCTAGCCACCTTCGTGGTCCAACCTTAATGGTCCAGTATACAGAATGACACAGCTGAGGATTTGTCATTGTCCATTATAAAGAAAAGTGAAAACCGTACCCGAAATTTTCGATCTTTTTATGATGTCCACTTACATAAGTTATGAAATGTATTCATTCTAGTATCACACTCTTTTTTCATTATTGGTTTTCGTTGTATGTCATGAAAAACTAAATTTTGGTTCCTTAAATCACCATAACTTTTGTTGGAAAGTTTTTGTGTAACCTCTAAAATTTGTGTTACAACGTATTTCTTAAACCATGTTATACCTCAGATGGCCTGATTATGGTGTGTAAGTGTACTACGTATTCAATATTATCGTTGTTGTCTAAATAGAAATTAAATTTTACTTAATTTTGTCTCGCCCCCACAGAACCATAATCCTAGATCTGCCCCTGTTAGAATCATCGAAATCTAGAGCATTAAAGAGATTATTCCTCTTTATTTCATCAATAAAATAGGATGTGATTGCAAGAGCTTAACTTCAAAAGATTAATCAGTTATAAACTCTTGACTTTTTATCGCTTTAACTATCACTAAGAATACAAATCATTGCTTCCTTAATCTCGTCAATGATAATTAAGTATACTGTCAACCCCTACTAGATCAAAGATTGATTACTGATATATGGATTGAAACGGAATTCTCGAAAAACAGTCAAGTCCTACACTCTTAATATCGACTAAATAATGAAATAATATCATAAAACTTGATTATGGGTAAAATTCAAACTTATATAAAGAAGACACGGCTGCAACCATTTCTCAAAAATATATCACAGCAGGATCTAACCTGTTTTCGAAATTTCAATTCACATTTAAATAAGTCACATTTATGTTTTAGTGGCATGTGGCCCACTCCCTTGTCTACTTGCCTGGTATATAAATTTTGATATTGATAGGATAATTGGTAGTACACAATTATATATCCACAAATTCCAAGTTAAAAAGAACTCTTCTGGTCTCCTCCATGGTCCAACCTTAATGGTCCAATGTACGAAAAGAGACAAATACATAAATGACTTCCTTAAAGAAAACCCTACACAAAAATTTCAATTTTCTTACTAGTTACCATATCAAATGTGATTATTTAAACAATGTTGTCTCCTTACACAAGCATAAAAATGTATTCTGTCTTGGAAGGTACTTCCTAAATGACCGTAGCTTTATAAGATGTCATAAATTTAAAAATTACTTGTAAGAGTCTGACACTTGATGATAAATTCAATATCAAAAATCAAATTATATCAGTGAGTAGGCCAACCAAAATTGTTTTGTCTGGTTCAGCTTTTTACATTATGTGGTCTATAGATTTTAACGTCAACATAAAAAATATGTGAATACCAAAATATAGTGAGAGATAAGGTATCTCCATGTGATGCTACTAAAACTCGTATCTAAATGAACTCGAACTGGATGGTTGAACTTCTCCCGAGATCATCGATACCTGAAACAAAAGCGTCGATGTGTGTCCTCATCGCCCCTCCGATGCTTAAGTCATGAAGTTGTGAAAGAGAATGTATGTTGGAATATTATGAAGAACATGCCTGAATAATGAGGCTGAGTCATATATTTATAGATGTTGGAGATGGAGTCCTAAAAGGACTCAACTCCCTATAGTCTTTATCCTTGTTATACAAGGTGTTGGTGTTATGTTAGGAGTGAGCAGTTTGAGTTAGAGTCAAATTTGTAAAAAGTTGAGAGTTTGTATTTAAATAGGATTAGCATTCCTAGGAAACGTGCGATAAGGTGAAGGAGACTGGTAGGTTAGAGCTAGTGACCCGTCCTAGAACCAAGGCCCGACCTAGAACCAAGGCCCGACCTTGGAATTAGCCTAATGAGAGTGGGTTAAGGTCGGGCTACCAGTGTCGAGTTCGGGTATGACTCGTCTATACACATCACAGGCCTCCGTACATCTAGGTCGCAACTGAAAGTTACGTTCTCGAGCTGCGAGATAGGATGCACTGAGGTGAACAGCCCAACATCGAACTTCTTGGGCACTTGTGCATGACAACTGTATTGACACATGTCTGATGCGTGTAGGGTAGGGGAAGATCGACCTTATATGGTTGACACGTGGCAAATTTTAAGGACTAGGATTGCACGACCTTTGACCTTTCTCTAACTCTTATAAATACTCTCTTTTCACCTCTTATTTTTCACTCTCAGTGAAAGCAGTTCGAGGTCAGGGCTTTAGAGGGTTTTGTGTGTGACCACTTTAGGATGTGAGTGTTCGAACTTTTAAGTTACTTACTTTATAAGTAGTATAATGTCTAGTAGTAGCAGTGAAGGGTCGAGTAGTAGTAGTCAGTCTTCTAGGAGCTTGACCATTAGGAACCCCGAGAATGTAGACGTAGTTATTATACCCGTAACAGTCCCCCTCAGCTTGCACCCTAAGGTCGAGACGAACCTAACCTACCTTAGGAAAATGATCAAATATAGGGAACATGTAATTATAAAGGTTGCTAAGGAGTTCGCGATCATTCCCCTATGTGACACAAGGACCCCCGAGCCTAGTAAATTTGTAGTTGATGCTCGAGCGGGGGAGATAACAATTTTTAGGGATGCCTTCAAGGTTGGGTTAGGTGTCCTCTCCACCCATTTTTTATTCATTTCTTGACCTATTGCTTAATGTGTCCAGGCCAACTAGTTCCCAATAGCTAGAGGCTCTTGGTCTATTTTTCATCTTCTGTAGGTGTGATGAGTGTGTTTTTGCACATGAATTTTGTACCATTGGAGCCTCATTTGCTTGATTAATATGTTGATTATCGAACGAATTTAATGTGTTTGCTAGTGTTTTGGTTGAAGGAATGATGAAAGGATGAGAAAGAGTTGTTGAAGCAAAATAAACAAAGAAAGTGAGCAGGAATTTGGCGCTCAAGCGCTCGGAAATAGCGCCCAAGCACTGGAAAACAAAATTGGGCAAATTTCAACAGCAGGGTAGCGCTCAAGCGCTGGGGGTAGCGCTCAAGCGCTACTCTGGTTAGTTTCGCGACACTCAAGCATTGCAACCTAGCACTCAAGCGCCGCGCCGCGAAGAAAATTATGGTATTTTTTGGCTACGAAAAAACCCACAAAAAGGACTCCAAATTGGCTAAGGATGTATGAGAAGTATAAAGAGGCTAAGGGAGGCACGAAATAGGGGTTCCACACCTTGTAAAATAGAGAGAAAAACACAAGATAAACGTGAAATTTGCGAGAAGACTTACATCAAGGATTCGAATCAAAATCAAGAATTGGAAGCGGAAGAAGATCTTGGTGCAAGAAATAATTCTTTTCCAACTTTTGTATCATTTAAATCCGGTGATTTATTCAACTTTTGTTATTTATTTCATTGCTTTGATTATGAGTAGCTAATTTATTTATTAGGGCGAACAATGTAATTTTTTGAAACCCTTAGTTATTTAATTCATGAATTTCTGAGTTTTATTCTTTCATGTGTTGATTTTATTATGAGTGCAATGCTTTAAATTATCTGGCCAATAATTTGATGATCCATTGAGTTTCTTACGAGTCGAGAGGTGAGTTTGAAACTTAGAACGTGTAATAAAATCCGGTAACAAGGTATAATGTGTAGAAATACCTATACTAAGTGATGCGGTCGTTATATGAATTCCTAGTGCCTTAATTCGTTTAACTAAGGAGAATTTGCATAGAGATATTGAATTGATTTAGTTAAATATGCTCAATGAGAACTCGAGAGGGGTAAATTGAATACTGTAGGAGAATTCGACCGAACACTACATTAGGCTAGAATCTTGAATTGATAACTAAGGTGATCATTAGGTGAAATTGTTCTGCCCTAATACGTCTTGCACATTTGAACCTTTGATTTGTGTGTCTCCAATATTCTTTCATCAATTGTCATTCTTTCTAGGAATTTAGTTTTTCAAAAACATCCATATTCATCATAATCTGAATTTAGAGTTTGTTTAATTTCATCAAATAGTAGTAGGAGAAATATATCCAATACTAAAGTATAGTCTTCGTGGGAACGATAATCCGGACTCTTAGGTCCACTATATTACTTGTTCGATATCGTACACTTGCGATATAAAAAACGCAACAAGGTGCCTCGAGGTCACGCCACAAATCGACCTCTTGAGAGTAGTCTTTGACTTGAAGTTCACACCCAAGTATAATTGTTTTGTGTACTTAACCACTAAGGGAGGGTTTAGGACTTCTAATACCCCGAGCTCAGTTCGAGGATGGAAAGAACAGTTCTTTTTCATAAGGCCTCAAGACCACGATCACATGTTTAGCCCGAAGCGGCAGATTTCGGATATGGATAGGTTCAACGCGAGTCAGGAATACCTCGAGGTTCTAGAGAGGGATATGATAAGATTAGTAAATCACGATCCCCTTACGGACATGATTGACTTCCTTCTCAAGGATGACATCCTCGACCTAGCAAACGTGAGAGGGCCCGAGGGTACGATCTTATCTTCCTTTGTTCTTTGTTAACTTTGATCTATTGCTTGAGCTGGTTTGTTGTGTATTTTTCCAGATTTAGAGATGTCTTTGAATCCATCAGCCCTTCTTGCCATGTCCACCTTCATCCAAGGTGATGAAGATAGTTCGAGAGTTAACGTCGAGCAAAATCTTGAGCGGGACCGAGCAATTGTCGAAGAGCTCCGCCCCCTCGTCCTCAACCATTTTCCCAAACTTCAGTTCATACCTCCATCCACTAAGGCATACCAAAAATTATGGATTTGGAAGAAGACATACCCTGCCTAGCTAGATGTTGGAGGAGCATGCTCGATGTCCCTTGATCTCAAGCTTGGTGAGCAAGTACAAGGATGAGGTTGATCCTGGTAAGGGAGTAAGGGCACTTGAACTCATGACTTTGAATGTATGTAGTTGGCCTTGATCTAAGGACTGTACTTTTTTAGATTTTGCACTATTATGAACCGTCCTTCTTTTCTAGGCCTTGAGTATGGCTCGAGGTTTGGCCATGAAGATCCTAGAACAAGCAAAAGTACAAGCGCATTCGAAAGCTCAAAGTGGAGCCTGATCTAGCTCGAATCGAGATGAGAAAAGCTCGACATCAAATAGGGGTGGCTCAGGATGAGGCCGAGGAGGCTAAGCTTGAGCCGATTCATACCAAGAAGGAGTTCGAGATTCAGCTTGCGAATGCTCAAGTTCAGGCAGTTGAAGAGTTTGAAAATTCTAAGGATTACGAGACTCAGCTCAGGCAACATGGGTTGAGCAGCTACCATTATGGCCTGAGATTGGCCCGTTCTTTTCTGAGGACGAAGCTTCCCAAGGACTTGAAGCTGGTTGTCGAGAAGCTAAAATATGTCAACGAGCTTTCGAACAAGCTCGAATTGTTAACATTCGAGGTCGCGGTGATGAAGAGAACGGAGAGAAAGTTGAAACACTCGACCAGTGAGATTTCGCCGATGCCACTGATCTCGATCCCATACCTCGAACTTAGCTAGTCTCCTTTATCTGTTTTTGAAAAATGTAAAATACATTGCCTGAATTGGGCCCCTCTATTAATGATAGATCAATGTTTTCATTTTTGTTTTATGTTCATGTATGTTGATAGCTCGTGTATATTTTTTTTTGGAATGCCAAGCTTTATTTTGCTAAGCGTATCAAGCTTGAGCTTTGTGTGAAGGTATTGCGTGTGCTTATTAAATACGTGGTCCGAGCTTGTTGACCAATGATTGGACAGTAAGCTTAGATCGAGCTTGTTATTTGGCCAAATTTTGGCTAATAAGCTCTAGTTATGTATGAAATAAGTAGCTCGAGCTTGCTACTTTGCCAATAAGCTCGAGTTTTCTATGAAATAAGTATCTCGAGCTTGTTACTTGGCCAATAAGCTCGAGTGTTGTATCAAATATGTAACTTGACCTTGTTACTTAGCCAAAAGCACAACCTTACGCTTTTTTAATATGGTAGCTACATGCATGAAGCACGACCTTACGCTAATTTAATGTGATAGCTACATGCGCGGAGCACGACCTTATGTTAATTTAATGTACTAGTTGTATACGAGGAGCACGACCTTATGCCAGTTTAATGCAATAGGTGCATGCGCGAAGTAAGACTTTATGCTATTTTAATATGTTAGCTGCATGCGTGAAGTACGACCTTATACTAATTTAATGCACTAGCTACATATGCGAAGCACGACATTATGCCACTTTAATGTGTTAGCTGCATACGCGAAGCACGATATTATGCTAGTTTAATGTGTTAGATGCATGCACAGAGCACGATCTTACTCTAATTTAATGTGTTAGCTGCATGCGAGGAACACGACCTTATACTAATTTAATACACTAGCTACATGCGTGGAGCACAACCTTATGCCAATTTAATGCGTTAGCTGCATACATGGAGCATGATCTTACGCAAGTTTAATGTGTTAGCTGCATGCGCATAGCATGACCTTACACTTATTTAATGTAAGCTCTAAATAGAGGTGTTCGAGGTGAGTTTTTAATATCTTATAAAATAACGTAAAGGTACATGTGCACGTAGGCCTTGAAAGGAAAACAACTTAGGGACATGGAAGCTTGAGCTAAAAACTACCAAAAGAATTGAAACCTAACATAATGTAAATTGACAAAAGAAAAGAAAAGAAAAACTAAGTAACCTAGTTACCTGAGGGCATAGCCAACTATTTTTTGGCTATAGTTGAAACATGAAGATCTTGACCAATCCATCTTCTCTACTGGAGCAAGCCTTCCACAGTGCTCGAAGTCAAGCTCAACCTTTGAAAGTTGCATGCCGTCAGCCTTGATCTCCCGGACGATGGTAACATAACATTGCCTAGCCACTGCTTGGCTTTATCGAAGTACCTTAATTCCATTCCGCAAGGGTTTCCAAGTATGGCGTTATAGGCTATAGGAGCACGAACTACTTGAAAAGTTGTGATATGCGTTACCTGCTTCCTTTGTGATCCCATGGTGAGAGACAACCTTACAATGCCTTTGGAATTACGACACCACCTCCGAACCCCTGAGGATGGTTTCGACCAGCTTGAGCTGCTCAGCTGAAATGCCCATCTGGACGAAAGCCTCATGTGACAGCACGTTAGCTGCGTTTCCATTATCTACCAGATTCTCCTCACCTTAAAATTAGCAATGATCGTCGATATAACCAAGACGTCGTCATGAGGAAAAGACATGCCTTCTAAGTTATTTGATCCGAAAGTGATGTCTTCTAGACTACTGAGATTTATGATTGAGATCAAGGGGTATTGCCTAGCATACTACTTACGCTCGCTGCTAGAGTCATCTCCCAAGGTCGTCCCTCCAACAATGATATTGATAGTACCTGTAGTTGGTTGTTTATCTCCCCTATCTTTAGGAACCTTTTTGTTTATTCTGGCTATTTCGCTGACGGTTATCTTGACTTACATAAGGGTCCAGGAAATCCCCTCTTGATGAGAGCATCGATTTTCGGCTCTAGGGTGAAGCATCCTTAGGTCGTGTGTCCATGATCTTAATGAAAATCGCAGTACTTGCTTTTGTCATGGGCTTCGGGAGGAGCCTATAGTCTAGGAGGCCACTTCAACTTTTTAAGGTCTTTGATCACCGTCAAAATGTTAGACCTCGTGGTATTCAAATGAGTGAATGATGTTGGATAGGGAAGTCTGGCCTTGGCTTTCTTCGAAAAAGATTCGAGCGAATGTTAGACTCATGCAGCCTTTTAAGTTCGGGCTTACTTCATGGTGGAGTATCTCTCATTGGGAACATGATCTCCTCCATGTTGATATATTTCTCAACCTGAGTAAGTAGGTTGATTATTGACATAGGAGGGATTTTTGACAGAGACATCTTAGTCTCTTAAATGCCTCACACCTTATA
The DNA here is from genome assembly GCA_019097785.1 of Fraxinus excelsior. Taxonomy (NCBI): domain Eukaryota; kingdom Viridiplantae; phylum Streptophyta; class Magnoliopsida; order Lamiales; family Oleaceae; genus Fraxinus; species Fraxinus excelsior. The sequence goes on from CM032641.1 coordinate 10,823,946, forward strand.
GCATATGTTAGAGCAGAGACTACAGTTGTGATATGTAGATTAGGGATCAGATTTCTTTCCTTATTAAACATTGTCATGAAATTGCGAAGTGTTTCACTGGGTCCTTGACACATTTGCATAAGTGACGTGGCTATCTTCCTGATGCGCTTACTATTTGCAAATAATGCAAATAACTTATCGGCCAAGTCTGAGAAAGAAGATATAGAATTGGGCTCCAATGTAGAAAACCAACTTTTAGCTGCGTTGGTAAGTGTCTAAGGAAAGGCTTTGCACATTATAGTGTCGGGTACGACCTGTAGGTTCATGATGTCCGTGTATATGTTGAGATGGTTGATGGGGTCGATTGTCCCGTCATACTCTTTCACATGAGGGTATTTAAACCTGTCCGATAAAGGATATGACAAAACATCAGGGGTGAAAAGTGTGTTAGGGTGAATCATGTTACTGCTTGGGTCTTCTAGAGCATTCTAGTTGTGATTCCCTCCTGAATAATCCTTGCAAGATCGAAAGAGTCCATTGTAACTGATCTTGAACCCAGGGGTATATGAGGTACGCCTAAGGTTTCGGCCTCACCGTGGTTGGGGCCTAGAGCCCGAGCATCCGTCATAAGTACACTCAAAAAGTATTATTTACTTCAGACGTGCTCGTGTATGCCGTGTTATTTCTTTTTCAAAAAATGGATCCTAGGCATTCGTTTGAACATTGAGATTACTGTGAGACAAATGGGTGACTAGTTATGGAAAAAAACTAACCTAAAATTAAAAATAAAAATGCTCTCCTTTATGCTTACTAGAAGAAAAGTCAAGGGAAAAAAATGGGCTAATTAGCAAAAAAATATCCTTATCGTCAGTGGCAGATCCAAAATTTTGAGTGAATACGGACGGTCGTTGACCGTTGACTATCCGTCATAAGTCCACTCTATGAGGATGGTACTAGGGTGTACTCTCTGATGTAGAAGCTAAGTTAACGTGGCCACTTGTTGGCGAAGTTCCTCAAACACTCTGGGGCGATTGCTGTTAATGGATGTGGTGGTTCCCTTGACGATACCTCATGGAGATCGGGAAATCTTCGGTATGGGCTGATTAGGAACGAATGAGCTTGCTGGAAGATGTCTTGAACGTGTGTTAACCATGGCTTTTAGTAGAGCTTTCCATAGACGGCGCCAATGATGCTGCCAAAACTCATACCTGAATGAACTCGAATTGGATGATTGAACTTCTCCCGATCTAATATTCGATACCTAAGACAAAGGCATCGAAGTGTGTCATCGTCGTCCCTCCGGTGCTTAAGTCAGAAAATTGTGAAAGAGAATGTATGTTGGAATATTATGAAGAACATACCTGAATAATGAGGTCGGGTTATTTATAGATGTTGGAGATGGAGTCCTAAAAGGACTCAACTCCCTATAGTCTTTATCCTTGTTATACAAGGTGTTAGTGTTATGTTAGGAGTACACATTTTGAGTTAGAATCAAATTTGTAATAAGATGGAAGTTTGTATTTAATTAGGATTAGCATTCCTAGGAAACGTGTGATAATGTGAAGGAGACTGGTGGATTAGAGCTAGTGACCCATCCTAAGGGTTGGTCCCGACCTAGAACCAAGGCTCGACCTTGGAATTAGCCCAATGAGAGTGGGCTAAGGTCTAGCTACCAAGGTTGAGTTCGGGTATGACTCGTCTGTACACATCACCAAGTATTGACCTCTTGATACTATCATCAAGAGCGAGAAAATAATTTAATAACAATTACACTATTTGTACACAGAAAAATGTCAAGTTGTATTATACATGCAGTGTTGGCAGCACATGATTTGGCTATCATGACTATTTTTTGTGCAAAATCCAATAACAGAATTCTATCAATCTATAAGTAACTGTTTTGTGTACATGTAGCAACTTTTCATTTATAATATTGACTCTCCCAATCACTAAAATAGTAGGAAGAAGTAAAATGTGCTTCTTTTGATTTTATCCTTGTCCCATATGAAATAATGAATAGTACATAGTTAGCAACGTTCTATTTGCTGAGGGTCACTATCTCACAAAAGAGGATCTGCTACATGAAAATTTAATGCTGATTTATGGCTGAATTGCCATAGGAGTTGTCTGGTAAGAGAATAAAAAGCTAACAGGTTAAAAAAAAAAAATGGGGAATAAGGTTAGTGATATTTTCAGATAATACTCTATTGAAATCAGAGAGCTATATCAAATAGAAGTGTAATTAAATGAAAAAGTATTACTTACTTCAGATGTTCTCATGTATATTGTATTATTTCTCTTTCAAAAAATGGATCCTAGGCATTCGTCTGAACATCAAGATCGCTGTTAGAGAAAATGGGGAATTATTTAATGAAAAAAGTACCCCAAAACATAATCCGAGTTGTCACTAAAAAAAAGGAATAATGTTAGTGATATTTTCTGATAAAAAGTTATTTAAAATTAAGGAGTTATAAAAAACATTAACTTGAAAATGTCGTAAATTGAAAATCAATTAGAACTATAATTAAATGAAAAAGTATTATTTACTTTAGACGTGCTCGTGTATATTGTATTATTTCTCTTTCAAAAAATGGATCCTATGCATTCGTTTGAACATCTAGATCGTTGTGAGAGATAAAATGGGGAATTATTTAATGAAAAAAGTAACCAAAAAAATATTCCAATTTGTCAAAAAAAGGAGCAGGGTTAGTGATATTTTCAGAAAAATATTTATTTAAATTAAAGAGTTACATAAAACATTTATTTAAAAACGTCATAAATTGAAAATCAAATAGAAGTGTAATTAAATGAAAAAGTATTATTTAGTTCAGACTTGCTCGTGTATGTTGTGTTATTTCTCTTTCAAAAAATGGATCATAGGCATTCGTTTGAACATTAAGATCACTGTGAGAGAAAATGGGTGACTAGTTATGGAAAAAAAGTAACCCAAAATTAAAAATAAAAATGCTCTCCTCTAAGCTTACCAGAAGAAAAGTCAATGGAAAGAAAATGGGCTAATTAGCAAAAAAAATATCCTTATCGTTAGTGGCGGATCCAGAATTCTGAGTGAGCACGAACGGTCGTTGACCATTTACCGCCAGTCATAGTAAAATATTAAAAATTAAATATAATAATTATTTTTCTAAAACTAAACATATATAATTTTATTATGTATATGTATAATGTTCACCAAATATAATAGTGGTCATGTTTCATATAAATCAAAGGAAGAGCATAGGTACAAATCTTTATAATTGCATTAAAACCTGTAAAACGGCATATATATTATTATGTTAGATTTAGTTATAAAAATTCAACAAGTACCATAATGTTCAATTATTTAATAGTCTTAATTAAAGGAGGTCACATGTTCGAATCACTTCCCTTGATGCCTTTTGTTAAAAATTGTAAAACTAGAAAAATTATATAATAAATTGGTTTGTAAGGGATTCAATCCCTAGATCTCAAATTTGCATTTATAACCTTTAACCGACTATGCTACAAGCAATGTTTGAAGATAAAATTAATCATCAAATATATAATCTAAAACTTTTACCTATTGTCAACAAAAAAATTTGTTCCCGACGAATTTAGCAAGGGCGGCCGTGGAAGCTCATCGGGTGCTGGGTCCACCCCTACTTATTGTTTGTATTCATTCAAGAAATAGTTCCCATCATTTCAAACATGGTATTTACACCCTTGTTTGAAATATTTCTTTTGGAGTTAGTCATTTCCATCATATAGTGTTAAATCCTTCCTTAAAATTTGTGTAATTGTTGTAAAACAACCCTATCATTTGCCTCCATTGTGTACATCATTTCCATCGTTTCAATTTTGATATGTAGATACTCAGATTTACCTTTTTTTTTTGGCACAAAAGGTAATTACAATCTATTTCTCCATTAAAACATCGTAAAATGACTAATTTACCTTCTTCTATAAATAAACAAAAAGAAGGAAAGAAATAATTTGAAAAATTGCATCTTGAGTTTCAATTTTTAAAAAAAAGTACAAACAAACATTCTAAAAAAAGATAAAATATTTTATCTTCCCAATTAACACCCCTACCCTCCACTGCCAAACTAATTAAAAAGAGAACTAAAATTATTGAAAAACGTAAGAAAAGAATAAAAAAAGTTGTTCTATAATAGATAAATTCCTATATATGAGGTAAAAAAAACCTGGATATGGAAGACAAAATATTTTATTTTATTTTATTTTTGTTTGTAATTATTTTGTTACTTTATTTTTTATATTTTTAATTCTCTTTTTAATTATTTTGGTGGTGGTAGTGGAGGCTAGGAGATTAATGTAGGGGTTCGTGGGTTAATTATGAAGATAAAATAGTTTTATTTTGTTAGAATATTTTAAATTTTGATGTCCAAGTTGTTTGTAGTTTCTCAAAAAATTGGAACTTAAGATGCAATTTTATTTATATTATTTTCTTTGTTTTCCTTCCTATTTTTAATTATTTTGTTACTTTTTTAGAAAAATGTTGATTTGAATGCCCAAATGTCAAAATTAAAACTATGAGGATGATTTGCGTAATAAAGACAAACGATATGGATATTTTGTGTCCATTACTTATATTTCATGGAAAGATTGAACGGAACACGATGGAAAAAAAAAAAAAACCAACCACGCAAGAAAGGTTCGAAATGAAGGTGTAAATGTCAAGTTTAAAATGATAGGAACTATTTTCGCAATAAGTACAAACGATCGGGATATTTTTTTCCTATTTACTTGGGAAAAAAATGACACTTCGGATATGGGAGGAAATTCTTGTCCTTGGAAACCTGACGAAAAAAAAAAAAAAAAAAACTCAGAAATGTCATATTTCCATAATCTGTGGACCATGGTGTTATGCTTGTCCTTTCTCTGAACTTGAAACATTTAATGGAATCTTTGGAATGCAATATTGAGTGGGATTACATAGTACCATAGGCAACATTTAGTATTGTCGTGTTATCAAGCACATTACACATGGAGTGAAAATGTATTTTATGTCAGAATGATTTAAATATAACTTTTAATCCAGGTCAATAAGATGATAAAAATACTTGACAGTAGTGTCAAACTTTTTGTACTCTGATGAATAAATTTGTGTAATGTTATTCATTAATATTAGGGTTCGTTTGATTAGTTTAAATTTCAAAGAAAATATCACATTCAAGAAATTCAATTTTTACTTTATCTGTTTGATACGAAAGTAGAAATAAAGTTCGAATTTCAAGATACAACCACTTTAAACTTGTTTTTTGCCAATTTCATGGACCCTTAGTTATAATCACTAGTCCAAATAATATTTTTTATGTGATACATTTTTCAATTCATTTTTTATGGACTCCATTTGATCCATGATCACTAGCATTATTAATAAAAGTTATCCCCTATTCGATCTCCATTTTTAACCCTCATTTTTACTCAAATTCACTTTCTACCATACATTTCATAAAAATCACAATTTTATTCAATTTTTCAACCACATATTTCATCAACTTTTATCAAAATTTATTAAAAATCTAATGTTTAGCAAATCCGGGCTCAGTGTTTTTCCACTGTATTTAATTAATGAATAGCTTTTTCTAGATGGTCCATGTCAAATTATGCCAAGACTGTTTGTCTTTATATCTATGTGCACATTGTAGGTGCATTATTAATTGCTTATGTAGACTTTTCAATGAGATTATAGTCTTGTGCATTTATTTTTTTTTTCCATGACAATGGCTGCTAAAATCGCTGTTCATGTGAATACAAGATGAGTAATTGATTTTGTCTCGTTCTGTACTTGACATATATTGCCTCAAATACGTAAGAAAATTGAACGGGAGACGTCTAAACTTAAAAGTTACTTAAAATTCATTTGTTTTCAGATCTCTTTAGATATTTTCTTATTTAGAAGTAATAGTAATAAAAAGGTAAATTTCAAATTAAGTAACCTATTCTATTTAAAAACATTTAATTATTAATGAGAAAAATGAACGTGTAATTTTGTTTATGTCGAGCTCGATTGACCACACTACTCCCTTCAAGGTCGTTCTTCTCTCTTGTATTCATATAATCACAATGCTTTCAAAATTGTCTCACTAATAGCAACTAATGAAGGAAAAATTTCTACTTTTAAAATATAAAACTATTTATATTATTAAAATATTAAATATTGCTTAAAGTTATGTTTAAGAAAATTTTAATGAAAAATAATTTTCTACTGTAATCCTTTCAAAACATTGTACATCTTAAAGGTATACTTAAATTCGAATCAATATTCATTCAGCTCTAATTAATTTCTGAAGCTCTCATTTTCTATAATAATATTTTTATGTAACAAATCACTACATCATTTAGCCATCACTAAATACTAAGTTCATATTAAAGTTGCTCAATAGAATATACTCTAGCCAGACTCTTTTGCCTTATCAAATCAGGCAGGAATTTATGAATATGAATACGTGTCCAATGTTAAGATTTGAGATTCCATCTTAAAAGGTCAATCTTATTAAGAGGAGTAACACAAACTCTTATAAATTGGTCTATATTTTCATCTTTATTCGACGTGAGATTTTATCTCTTAACATGCCCCCGCAAGATGGTGGCTCATTTGAGCAAACCAATCTTGAATTTCACGTGCTCAATTTTTTTGAGTCTTAATCGGATCGAATTGCTCGTTGAAGTTTAACAGACTCTGATAGCATATTAAGAATTGAGATTTCATTTTAGAAGGTCAACTTTATTAAAAGGATTAGTCCAAACTTTTATAAATTTGTATATATTTTCATCTTTATTTAATGTGAGATTTTAATCGGATTGAATTGTTCGTTGAAGTTTAACGGACTCTGATACCATATTAAGAATTGAAGTTTCATTTTAAAAGGTCAATCTTTTTAAAAAGAATAGTCCAAACTCTTATAAATTGGTCTATATTTTTATTTTTATTCGATGTGAGATTATATCCCTTAACATGCCCCCACAAGATGGTGACTCGTTTGAGCAGACCAATCTTGAAATTCATGTGCTAAATTTTTCGAGTTTTAATCGAATCGAATCGCTCGTTGGAGTTTAACGGGCTCTAATACCATGTTAAGATTTGGAGTTCCATCTTAAAAGGTCAACATTATTAAGAGGAGTAGCACAAACTCTTATAAATTGATCTATGATTTCATCTTTATTCGATGTAGAATTTTATCCCTTAACATCCAATACTTAAATTATTTTCAGTCCCCCGACGTATAGAGTGGTCATGTGCAATATCCGTCTACAGAGTTCCAATCAATTCAATAAGAACAAACCATTCACCACGACCAGTGTAATTGAACCTATAACACACCAGAATAGAGTACCTACTTATGTTCACCGGACTAAATAATTTCCGATTGAGATATAAGTTGTATATATCTTTCCTTCTTCACGTAAATACTCAATTTATATTATCATAAAGCGATCTATGTCCATTCATTGCATGCTCAATTAAATAATTATATGTATTATTCAAATAAGTAAAACAGTAATGAATTATTTATTTAAAGAAAAATAAATTACTAAGTACTACCAACAAAAAATAAAACATATTACTTTTGAACACATCCCTACAAATACCAAATCAACATCCCTATACCTAGCAAAACAACTAGCCCCAAGCACCATGATTCTCTCAGTACATTACCACCACTTCCTCTTTGCGTACACTCAAATCTCGTCCAATTGAAATCTGGCTAACCCCTAAACCCTAACTGCAATCCCACGGTCCCAGTGTACCACCACCACCACCACCACCACCACGTCTTGCCACCTCCATCATCTCCATTACAATCATCAACTACCTGAAATCAGTTTATGGCCACCCCCAATAACACGTCAACCAAACAAAATGAAAAAGACACAATCCATTCACCACCACTAACTCATACAAAATCAATTGCAATCGATAATACCCAATTTTGGTTTGAAATCTTTTTATGGGAATCGAGCAATGGTGGGTAAAAATTAATGTAATTCGTATTATTCCAGGTTAGGTGGATTCACAATGGGTTTTAGAATTCTTGGTTTCTAGAGATGATGGCGACGGTGATTGGTGATGCTGGTTGAGGCAGGGGGGTTTGGTAGTGTTTTGAATATTCGGCAAACCTAATAAATTGTGTCAATGTATGTAATTGGCAATTTTTTTTATTCAAAATTATGTTTTAGATGAATTGTATTAAGAGTTAATCGAGTTGTAATCAAAATCAAAATATGACGGAATTCAAAAGAAGTCAAAGAAGTAAGAAATATAAGAAGAATATAAAATTTGAATTTCCAGAATAGAGCTAAAAAGGGACTCAGCATCGCTTGCGGCCACCCTGTTTGGCGCCAAGCCTAGCGCTCGAGAGGCGATGACGTTTGCGACGAATCCTGATTTGATTTTAATGTTAATTTTGATTCCCTTTTTACCTCGAACACTAACCATTATATATATATACAACCTTTGATGTTATTTATTTATTTACTATTTTGATCTTGATGTTTGTGATTGTTTGAACATTGAAATTAATTGAATTAATTACTTTAATGATCTAGAAACAATTAATAAGTGACTTGTTGCTTTTAATTGATTTAATTTCGCGTTTAATTGAGAGAATGACTACTCTACAGTTACTGTACCCAATAAATTACTTAAGAATCAACTATATAGTGTAAATAATGGTCATTTTATTAGAAAAGAAAGATACTTGCAATTTATTTAATATAAGCAAGTCAGATAACACTAATAGGTCCCATTCGAAGGGAAGTGGGCGAGGATTCATTTGTTCCTACTGGCTTTGGAGCTGAAAGACTCAACTCCAAATCAGGAGCTGCTACATTTGAAGATGAGTTGAGAGATCCATATGCACAAAGGGAACTGCTCGAATTCAGTTTAGTAACTATTCGAGAATTTTCACATTCTTGATCATCCCACTCGTCTTGTCCAAATGAATTCAGGTCTATTTGGGGCCGAATAGTATTATCTTGTCCTATTTCCTGATTCGAATCTGTCTTTGAAGTAGCATTACTAACCTGTTCGTCACAACAAAACCATGAAATCAACATCTACGCATTTTAAGTCCCATTTTCAGCCCAGTTTTTAGGTTTGCGTATAAAATTATCATACGGGAGTGTGGTTGAAAATGAGTTTTGAAAAAATAGTCTTTTTTAAAAATGGTGCCAACCTTAGGCGCTTGGCTTTTTTTGACAAGATAATGAGTACTATATGTGTATCGAGCAAGTCTGTGTTGTACATATGAAGTTGAAGAAATGGATATGTACCATATCAAAGAGGCTGGACCGTCTCTTCTTCTTGCACAAACTGGTTTGCCGGAGAAAGTACTTTTGAGCATGACTCGCAACTTGTGTTGGACTTCTTGTAGTTACAAAGTTTCTTGAAATTCCCCTCCAATCTCCTTTTCCTTGCTTCTCAAGCCCAATTAGGAAACTCCGGTGTTCTTCTTCGGTCCATGGAATTCCTAGCATTAATCCAGTTAACAGTATCATCAAAGCCATAGATAAGAAACTATTCAAAGTAACTAACAATCTTTGTAATTAAAGCCATGAAGGGCATGCTCTGCATTAGACAGAAATACTGGACAGTACAATGAATGACAATTTAACTTATTTTTCTTCTTTAATATTGTCTAATATTGTTAACGTCCAACAAAGCGGGATAGGTATGAGAAGAATAATAGTTCCATATATATATACCAGACATACCTTTCTTTCTTTCCTGAACTTGGGTTAAGTGACCATCGGAGAGATAGCCAATGAATGTCTTATCGGAATTTTCGTTGATTGACACTCGGGAAGATAACGAACAAGACTGGGAGGAAGACGACGCTGCTGCAGGCAATGAGGACGATGACAAGCAATCCAAGCTGAAGCATTTCTTGATGGGAATGGATGAAGGAGAAGATACTTCAAGCCGTACTCCAAACAGCCTTAGTCCAACATTAACAGACCCTCTAGAAATGGTACAAGTCCTTGAATTGTGACCTATGTGTCCACATTGTGAGCACTTTCTACCCATTTTCACCAGACAAAGCTCAATCTACACTGCCCCTTTCTCTGTGCATGTATGAGAGAGAGAGAGAGAGAGATTAGTTTATATGATTGTCACATATGTGATATGTAGAGTGGGTGGGGTTTATGAAAACGTTTGCACACCAAGAGGAGATGATTGGATGGACTTCATTATACGTTCAGATATCTTTCCAACTAGGAATCTTACCGAAGAAACCAATAGCTCACTCTCCATATATATATACACACGGATGGAATTGCTCCATCAGACTTTCGTCTATTTCGAAACACGAATCCCAAGTGATAAATTAAAGAACAATGGCCATACATCCCAAAAAATCACGGTTTTATCTTAAACCCTAAACTATTTTAACATGTTACGAGTTATGAAAACATCACTAAATTCCACGTGTTCTTGTCTCCCACTAAAAAATAAGGAAGAAATGTATTCCATATAAAATTATTAGATGTAACTAATATACTACTTTGGAGCAAAGGGGGACCCTTGAAGTGTTTCTTAATTTTTGTAGAGTCAATTACTATATAAAAACTAATTCCACAAATGCTACCAATCATGCATGTACAAATGAGAAAATTTAGGATTTACACAAAATATAGTTTAATTAAATTTCTAGTATTAGTTAAATATTAATGGAACAAAACAAATAATTTAATAAATCAAGTTGAAGATTTTATATTTTCATAGATACATAATTATGGCGTGCCCCTTCTGTTTTCACTTTTCATTGATATCAAAATTGGAATACAAGAAGTGAGACAAGTACTCTCCAGAAATATGACAAAAGGCGATGAAGAGTTCAACGAACAATAGCTTAAATATGAAGATACTATTTCCATTAATGTACAACTTATAAACTAATTTCAAAATAATGAAACAACCTCACTAGTTCGAGGTTCAACTTTAATACCTGAAGCGAAATTGATCTCTTACTTCCGATGGGTGAAATAAAAATTTTACACTATTGATGTAAGAGATCAGACCTGATATCCGAAGAAGCCAAAGTCACCACTCCATCTTGCCTGACTGTCAAACCCACGAAAATATATTATCTGATGCTTGAGTGGAAGGAATAATTCACTTGAGGTCAAATAGATCGACCAACGAGACTATGCCAAGTCTACATTGTTTGAGAAATCAAATGTAATAATATTTATTTATTTGTCAATAATAATCTCGTACATAAATAGTACTAAGTTGTACATACCCTACATTTTAGCATCTTCTAATAAAGATCATCTTCAGCAGTTTGCTTTTGTCTTTTAGCTTTAATTATTTAAGATTAATTGAGCTGTAAGGGATAAGCAATCATTAATTCTTACAATCAAATTTTTTGAAAAACATTATCTTCATGAAAAGAAAAGTACCTCCACTTTCTCAGTGCAGTTGGACATCAAATATTAGTTTTGCTAGGGATATCTAGCTAAAGGATAAATAAAATGATATTTTCTTAACTTTTATATGACTTTTTAAAGGCAAAGCTTTTTTTATCGTGTGAGCAATCATAACAAAAGTTGCGGAAGAAGCTCGAACTCATGCCAACAGTAGCTGTGAGACGGGTTCAAGAAATGAAATGCATATTATTTTAATCAGAAATGTTATCATGTCCACAGTGGAAGTCTTATCTTGCCTGTTTGAAGAGAATCGTAAGTAAGGTTATCCTCCCATATCAACAAGTAGATAGTCTTATCTTATTCATTATGGACATGAGAACAATTTAGTTAATATATAATATTACAAGAAAAAATGATTTACAAAACGATTGATTTTTTTCTTCAAAAAAATTTCAAAGTCTTGTCATCAAAGGGAATTAACAACACCCAATATGGAAACAAAATCCATCACTATAATACGAGATTTTTTAATGATATTTATGATGGTTGGAGTAAATCCCATGTCACTTAATTAAGAAAATAATAATCAAGACTTGGATTATTTAAATTTCAACAAGTCCAAACAAGAAATTCGTTCCATATAATAATCGATTGAGTAGTTGAAATTTCAATACTAGTGTTCTCAAACAAACCATCATCTTGCAAAAAAAAAAAATGTTAAAATAAAAATATCACATTGGTTAAATAAAAAAAAAAATAAAAATTAGTATATAAATCTTGAGTTACTTTTAACAAGGTTCATCTTTTAAGATATGCTTGATATCCACATCAAACACTTGTTTTGAAATTCACGTCCAAATAATAATTTTCTAGCATTTTGGTGTAGGATAATTGATGATTGTATATTGGCCACTGAATATATCACATCAAAGAAAGCAAAGAAATATGATAAGATTGGATGGGTTTTGAGATGATTTTGAAAGCCATCTAGCTCTATCCTTGTGCAGAAAATCAACATATAAACTTTGATAAGGTTTTTTACTTGATTTTTGCCATACTCAGAAATTATTACTGTTTTTGGGTTCACCAACTTTTTGCTCTTTAGCAAAATACTACATATAATTGGTCTGCGTACTCAGAAATTACAATTTATATACCATTGGCAGACTATGAGTGTTTTATGTATAAAGTTACAGGATTGAAAATGAGTGGGATGTTTTTTCTATTCCATTGTGATTGAGGGGTAAATTTAGAGTTATGCTACTTGACCCGAAATTAAATCCCAGGTTGAATCAGAGGCGTCAAATGGCGCTCCCCTAATGGAGGATGGTCTGCCCCCAACAGATCCCCTCCAATGTGGGGCGCCATTTTGTTTGATCCGGGATTTAATCGTGGGCCAAATAGCATTATTGTAAATTTATATGCAATATTTACACAAAAATGCAAGTAATAGAGAACAAATTTGTCTTTTAAAAATTTATTAAGTTAACTCTAATTAGTTTTACTTTAAGTACGAAATTATTTAGTTTTACAGTTCGTTTCTGAATTATTTACTTATAAAATTTGTGTTTATTTATTATACAGTTTGGTTCAGAATTGTTCTACTATCCTCTATTGACATTATTAATATTGTAGACAGTGTTATAAAATCCGGACCAGACCCGCCGCGTCGGTTGGAAATCGGTGAACCGGACTCAGGTCCGATCCAAGTCACATAGATTTATTGCTTGACAAACAACCTGCTCCAAACCCGTTGAGTCGCCCATTTTTAGTTAACCCATCGCCCATTTTTCCTTGATCCGAATGGTTCTTAGTATTTGTTGAAAACACATCGTCTCCAATCTCCTTGCCGGCTCCTTCTTACTCTCGTGGAACAGACTGAAGCGCCACTATCATCACCGGCGATCTGGAATCTTTCATCTGAACTTAACACCAGAAAGAGTCTCGTGAAAGATCTTAGGATTTTCACAGCTAATTCCTCAGCAGAGCTGCAGAGGCATGCACATTATTTTTCAGTGGTTTAATAAGTAGGGTTTGAAGCTGGGCTATAAATTATTTGCCTTTCACTAACTCTCCAATCAATCTTTTCCTTTTTGTAAGTAGGGTTTCACTCAAAATGTTCATTTTTTCTTATTTGTTCAGCGTGTGTAAATTTTTGAGATTTGGTTTTGAGAAGAAGAAAGTTTTGCTCTTTTACTAAGAGAATAAGGGCAAGTGGAAGAAGATTGCAAAAAAGGAGAGAGAAATTTGATGGCACCTTGACTTTCACTTTCGTATGAAGACAAAGAGTGTGACTTCATTGAATAAGATTTATATGACGGTTTTATTTTTGCAAGCAGGTTTCATATATGATCTAGAATTTGTGAAATTTGGGATACAATTTGATCTTTAGTTAACAAGATAATATGATGTTAATATAGATATTGGAAGAAAATATAAAATTTTATTATTCAATGAAAATAATTAATAATATATGATAAGAATTGGCTCATGAGTTGAACCATTGGGTAGTGGGTTGAACGACTAATCAGCTACATTTTCCGAGTTAGTGCTCGAATCGGTTCTGACAACTATGTTTGTAGATGCTTGGTCAAAACTTCCAGCTACATGCCTGTTTTCCTTGGAGGCGCCTGACATGGGCATTTTTTTTTCCAAGTTGGATTGGATGTAAGGAAAATGAGGCCTGACGAGGCAATGATTTACCCAAAAAAAATAAATAAATTGTAAATTACTCATGAATTTAGTGAGTTAAACCCCACTTTTTTGGAGCATATTGTACTTATAGACAGTTTTAAGATGAGTTCAAGCCGTTGCCTAGTGCCGCTTAGGTCCGACACAGCTTGTCTAGTGAGATTAGGAGTGTTGGGGTAGCTCTTAAGTTATGCGTCCATTGTGAGCATCCTTTTAATTTTTTTAATTTTTTTTTTTTTTTTGGGGCAAATATAGCAATGGATAAACCGTTGCTTGGCGAGGCCTGTTTTGAGAGATACATATAATGCCATGTTTTCGATCACTTCTCAAATTTTATTTGACAACCCGAAAATCTCTCATCTTCTACATTGAATTTCTTGAAACAAGAAACAGATTCAGATTTTTCTTTTACAAAATACAACAAAATCTGTCTAATATAATCATCAACAAATAACTAAAAATATCGGCTAACACCAATAGACGGAACTCAAACAGGACCACAAAGATCAGCGTGAAAAAGTTCAAATGGTGAATGTGATTACCAATCAGATTTTGAAGGAAATGGCTCTCTGTGTTGTTTTCCCAACTAACACTACTTGCAAACTTCACTTATAATATCAATTTTTTGGCAGCCCTTGAACTATAGTCTTGCTTGCTAACTCCTTGAAGCTCCGAAAATTTAGGTGACCAAATATGTCATGCCGCAACTTGGATATCTATTCATTAGCAGTAAGTAAACGAGTGTAAATTAAAATATCAAGTTTGAGAGAAAACGAGTTATTTAAGCTCTAACAAATGTTTGCAACCGGATGATTTTTTGTTCTTCATGGTGCAAAAATTGTCAACAAAGTGAATATCAAAACCTTTCTCCCTTAGGAGGCTAACACTAAGAAAATTACTTTACAATCCATGTACATAATTTGCCTCACACATCTTCTCAGTATTTCCGATTTTTGTTATGAAAGCAATGTCTCATGCACCTTGAATTTTGTAGGACATAGCATCTCCAAATTTTCACATGCCCATGAATAATTTCTACAATTTTGAAATAGATTCTTATTTCCAATCATATGTATGCTGGCTCCACTATCTAAATAGAAAATATTACAACACTTCCACGGCAGCAAATAAAAAAGTTTAATGAGAATTCAAAAATTTATCGTCATGGACCAAGCCGTCTTCATTTTTTATTTTTTTAAAAGATATTTTGTCTAGCAATCACTCATTTTGTGACCAAGTCTATGACAATGAAAACATTGAATATAGGCTTTGTTACCTTTTTGAGGATAAGAGTCACTTCCTCTTTGAAACTAGTGAAATATTTGTTTCTCTTCTACTTCTTTTACCTCTTAATTTTCTTTGCCTCGTCCATGTCATAAAAATATCTTCATCCTCCTCTTCCTTATCCAAACCTCTTCCACCTCCACGGTGAGAGCCATGGCCTCCTATAAATGCACTACAATAAAAATGTAATTTAGCAACTACAAAAAGTTGCCACAATAAGTAATTTAGCGCTACACATCTTTAAAGTTTGTCTCAAAGATTGTGATGGAAAAAATAATACCAAACAAAAATATGTGCCGACATAAAAAGTTGTTGTAATATGCCGAAAGGCGAGACAAATAATAAACATTGTCGTAAAAAGGAAGCAAAGCGCCAAAATATATTTTAGTGGGAAACTTATGGAAACAAACTTTTATTTCTTGTCACAAAGTGTTTATGATGCAATTATGTCAATTTTTTTTTGACAATGAATACTTGTATCTAAGAATTCTATACATGGAGGAAAATCATTACAAGAAAAACTACTTTTCGCCACACACAAAAATCGTCATTTTATGTCTTTCACAATGTTCACCCATATGTTGTGTACTCTTATGCTATCGTAGAGTAGAAGATATTGCAACGCTCAAAGCATGTTGCAAAAGCCATCAAATGGACATTATTCTTTAGTTTTTGCAATGTCCATCACATTTTGCTTTTATTATATTTTGTAACGTTCTTTACTTGTTGTGCTAAGTTCTTTTTTCAACGGTTAGTGGCTTTTGTGTTTAGCTTTTTTTTCAAACAATGCAGTGAAAAAAATAAGAAACAAATAAATATAAGGCAACATAAAAAGCTATCGCAATATATTAAAAGGCACGAAAAATAATAAAGATTGTCGCAAAAAATATGATGGAAACAAGGCGCCAAAATATTTTTTGATGGAAAACTTATGGCGACAACCTTTTGTTTCTTACAACAAAGTCTGTGTAATTTAATAGGGCCTGCTTTTTGCGACAAACTTTTTTTTTTTTGCAACAATTATATATATTTTACTAGGGTTCCCTACTACATTTATATTCAACATTTAGTTTAATTTTTAATCAATCAAACTTTTGTTCAAAATTTTTTTTTATAACTATTTTATTTAGTTTAATTTCTTATCAAACTATTTTTCTTTCACCAAACACATAACAGACCTTTTTTAATTTACATTGGCCCGTCTAAATTGTTTATAGCTCGCCCATAGTCCAAGCCTAAAACTGAAAAAAAAAAAAAAAAATTCAAAAAAATGAATTTGATACCATGTCACGGTTTACTCACCGAACTTTATCAATTATCCAATTGGCCATTGAACTTTGCTCCATCCCCCTCCATCACTCACCGGATAGAAGCCGTTGCAATTCCTGCCTACATGAATGACAAAAAAATGACATGGCCGGCTAAATTACTCCATATGTTAAATAACACACAAACTCATCACCACTTCATCAATAACCAAGAACTTTTTTCTATTTCCCCGGCTCCGTTTGATGTTACTAGTTTTCAGTTGGATTTAGAGTTCTCTGTGTTCTTCTTGCAAATTCAATTGATTTGGGGGTTAGGGTTAGGGGAGTGATTTTTAGGGAATTCTATGTCGTGTTTTCGTTTATATAAAATGGGGAAGGAGCTGTTGGTACTTGATGATGTGGCTGTGAGTTACTGTGAGGTTTAACATATGGAGTGATTGAACTGGCCATGTCATTTTCATGTTATCCACGTAGGCAAGAATTGAAATGGCTCCATCCGTGAGTGATGGAGTGGGAAGGAGCAAAGTTTAGTGGCTAATGGGATGCTTGATGAAGTTCGGTGAGTAAGCTATGACATGGTGCAAAGTTCAATGACCATTGAAACATTTAACTCCCAATTTGGAGGATGTAACTTTAACCGAATAGTAACAAGTTGTGAATTTTCTATACTAATTCCTAAATTATCAATTAAACTAGTGAAAGAAAGTAAATGTGTCTTTCAAATATGTGAGATGCATTACTGAAATGTCGAATTTCCATATTATTCCATTTTTAGTGTAACAATTAAAATGAGTATTTGAAATCATTCATGTTGATCAATGTTCTGAATTTAATTGAAAGCGCCTCTATAGAGATCAAATTCATTCCCCTCATGTGACCCTTCTATTTCTCGATGAAAGGTGTAAACATGATAAATGCATTAACAAGTGCAAGAACATCTATTGAAATCATGTAGAGGATAGAGGTATCCTCTATCAAACCTTAGAATGCTTATTATATTGTGCTTAAACCCTATTGTTTCTCTCGATAACAATAAAGTCCACTAAGAATTCAATTAAAAGAACAATACAAAACGATATTAAACATCCACAAATCAAACCAAGTTAACGTCAAAATAATTAATTCAAAACTAAAAATATCATAATAAGGGTTAATCTTATCGTAACAATATATAAAACTAGTCTAACATATCGAAATTACAAGAAATCATATTTAAGTGGAAGAACATAACTCGAATTTTTGATAAATTGAGGAAATGGAGGTGAATTTTGAAATCTTGAATCTCTTCAATGATTTCTTGATAAATATCCACTTGCTTCTTTTCTTATTTCCCAAAAAATAAAGTTTTAATCTTTACTTAATTGAATTCTTACAAATTCTCTTCAATTATCTCACAAAAACTATGAATTTTCTTCATTTGATGATAATAATTGATGAATATTAGAATATGAGATGTATATGAGAGGTGTATAATATTTATCTCGTTGTTGGTATTTGTAGGAGTTGAAAATTGGTCAAAAATCATGTCCAAATTAGTTTTCGAAATAGTTTCAATCGAATAAGGAAAGTTGTCTTCGCGCCCGCATATTTTTGTTTCTACACAATAGTTTCTGTATAGATATCTGATTGAGGCGATCCAAAATATGTTAGAAATCTAACTCAAAGGGACGCAACTTCTTTAGAACTGCAATTTTTTCAATTCAGATGTTTAATATGCCAAAAATGGGCCTGATTAAAAATCTTGAATATAACTTGTGCGATTGTAAGTTGATTTTGATAATATTTTTATCATATTTCATTCTTTTTTTTTACTTCTAATTGCATCAAGTTTTCTCGTAGAAATCTTCAAATTATCATTTTGTGGTTCAAATAACAATTAGATTTTTGCAATTTGGTCATCAAACTTTGGACTTTGTCATTTTTCATCATTTTTCACTTTTTCCTTCCAATTCCTCATTCAACTATTGAAGTTTACCAATATAACATAAAATAAAATAATTTAAGATATATTTTTTCAAAAGAACAATCAAAAATCACAATTGTAAGCTCCGAATAAGTGTATAAAATACACTTATCAAATATTTCCAAACTTAAACAAGAACCATGTACAAACAAAACTATAATCTAAATAACAACAAACAAATAAGCATGCAAAAATATTTGATTAGACAACCTAACGTTTTACCTTATGATTTGAAGTCGCCATGTTAAATCTACAAACATTTTGAAAGTCACACTACCAAACCAATATCCACTCTTCCAATTCAAAAATGACGTGTGTGTGAAGAATTAAGCTGAAATCATTAATTTACAAGTTGCTTTAGTCCCCGACCCTCTCTAGTCAAATATATCATTTCACATCTCGTATGATTGACACACCACCAACTTATTCTTTTCACTCTTTTCTCATTGTGCAATCCAAGGTTAATTTTTTTTATTACTATCCACACCCTTTCTAGTGTAAGTTGACTATACTAATTGCAAATCAATACATCAATAAATAAGGATTCTCCAATTCTTTGATTGTTTCGACCTCTAGGATTAGATTAGACTAAACTAGAATGATATTCTCTTATCAAAAGTCAAGTCTTTTCAAATAAGTGTTTGAGATTTAACCAAGGCATCTATGTGTCTTCTGTTTCATGCACTTGCTTTTTTCAAATTTTCAATTTTTTTGCACTCTCTCCCTTAAACTTTCTATATGACTCATGTAACAAGCTTTTGGTCGATGACTTTCGAATAATATGATTTTAGGGAATCACATTGTAAATACCTTAGCAGACTTAATAATAACTCGAGTTATAAAGGGTACGAAGATATGTATTTTATATGTTTTTACCCTAATTAGTGCAATATCTAATCAAACCGACCTCTAACTTAAGACTTTTGTCCAATTTTATCATATTAATCTAAGATAATCCACATATTAGTTTTCACACATGGAATCTCAGTTTACATCTGTATCTTCCTACAACCATAAAATCACCACTAAACTATGTTAAATTTGTTCTTAAGGATAAAGAATTTAATATGATTTGGGTATAGCATATATGTTAGACTAAATCAACCTATCAAGCTTATAAATCAACTCATTTCATCACAATATCAAACTCAATTCTAGTACGCATATAATATCAAGTTTTGCATGGTTAAGCATCAATCAATGCAACCTATCCACCATTCATAAATCAACACCAAATCTCAATTATAATCATAATTGCCGGTCAGGCTATCTAATCAACACAAACATACAACTTAATAAAATTAAATATTTTTGAAAATTTTGAAAATTTTCAATTTTCTTTGTAATTTTCTCATGTATATTAAAGTATTACTAAAAACAAACACAATAAAACACACAAACAAACAAAAAACAAAAACTCAATATTCTTTTCCACTCCCAAACTTAAAACTATCATCCTCAATGTCGTAAAGTATAAGGGGATTGGGAAAGAAAAGAAAGAAGGTATTCCTCAAATTTTTTTGTTGAACGTGTAACCTATAAGTCAAGAATAACTAAACTAAGTGGCAATGCAATACGGAAAGCAAAAAAAAAAAGGGTTAGGTAATTGGGTTGCCTCCCAAAAAGAACTTAGTTTATGGTCTTTAACTAGACTATATGAAAGAATTGATCATGGTGGTTCAATAGATGTCTTGAGCCCTTACACTCTTTGCAATTTCCAGCTTTCCATTGTCTTTTTATCGTCCAAGACTTTGAACTTTCCATTTTCTTCTCGACCAATGCTTCTTAGATTTTTAAACTTTGTCTCATTTGAGTCTTGTTGCACATTTCACCATTATACTTGCACTCCTCTATAGCCTTTTTGCTAGTCTCTTTTTGTAATGGGTTCTCGAAAGTAATGTAGATCATGAATTTCTCTTGCTTATCATCCACACTAAATGTCAATTCGCCACTTTCAAAGTCCATAGTAGCTTGGCTTGTTAATAGGAAGGATCTGCCCAAGATAAGTAATGCTGTATCTCATGGCTCTTCTATATCTAGGACAATGAAATCAATTGAGAATATGAATTTTCCCACTTTAATGAGCACGTTCTCAACCACTCTGTACGGGTATTTGACTGATCTGCTGTAATTTAAGGAATGTGGATTTGTCCTTCAACTCTTCTAAATCTAAGTTCTTGTAGACAGAAAAAGGGCATTAGGTTTATACTTGCTCTTGAGTCACATAAATAATCAAAATTCGAATCACTTCGTATTGAGCAAGGTATTTTGGGACTCCTCAGATCTTATATTTTAGTAGGTAATTTGTTTTTCAAGATATCACCACGCTCCTCATTTAACTTGATGGTCTCAAAATGTGTGAGCTTTTCTTTGTAGATAGGATCTCCTTTAGAAAATTTTTATAGTTTGGTATTTGAGATATAATTATGATCAATAGAATGTTAACATGAAACTTCCTGAAATTGTCCAACAGCTTTTTCTTTTACAATCTCTGTGGAGAGGTTATTTGTAGAGCATATTATCTGGTAGGAACAGTTATCTTAACTTTTGGATCCTCTAAAAAAAAATTTCCTCTGATTCTTTATTCAGCTAAGATTCCTCCAAGTGCTCATCAACCGGCGAAGGTACCTTTTTATTCACTTCCGCCCATCTCAACAGTAATTTCTAGAAGTTGAGCCTCACTATATGTAGTGATTGCCTTAATATGTGTTCTTTCCCACAACTCTCACAATCATTACTTGATGTTTGGGATTTATCTTAATGTTCCTTGACAGAGCTCCTTAACTATTTGCCCTATCAAATTTTCTAATTTTTTTACGGCAGCTCCCTGAACTTGCAAAACCTTATATGTTCTTTGCATGTGCTGTGTAGAGATCTCCATCAATTTAGTAACAAAATATTCTATCGAAGAATTATTTTCGATCAATTGAAATCTTGGCGGTACAATCTACTGTGGTGCCAATTGGGATTTCTGAGTGTTGTTCCACTAGAAGCTTGGATGATTTCTCTAGCCAGGGTAATACGTGTTACAATTTTGATTGTGCTGTTGTATTTGAAATTTTTGAGAATAATTTACATCATCTACTCACTGAGCAAAAGGACTACCCACAATGCAGTCAACACCCCAATGATTTTCTCCACAATGCTTGCGTTACGATCTGGCTATTTGAATTGCACTCATCTTTCAACCTTTTATGCCATGATGTCAACTAAGCTGATATTGCTATCAATAATCAACTTTATATACTCCAGCAACCTTCTTTCCACTAACCCTTTCAATAGGCCAAAGTTCACTAGTGAATGCCTAGTCTTCCATGAGGTGGTAGCCTAATCTGTAGTTCTTTTTGTGATAGAATCATTGCATGCAAAGTCTACATTAGCTCTAGTAGTTGGATTCATACCAAAGTAGAAATGTTGCTCCTGGAGCCACTTTTGTAATACATGTCGTGGGCAATGATGAAGTTGACTATTGTAAATCTCCTAAGCATCTGAATAACATCCGGAGTCCAGTTGTTGGAAAGTAGTAATCTCATCCTTTAACTTTACAATCCCTTTTGTCACGAAATATTTGCTAAGGAACTTCAAACTCTATTGGTTCCACATAGTGATGCTCTGAGGTGAAAAAGTGTCTAACCACTATCTGGCCGAGCCTCTCAATGTGTATGGGAAAGCCTCAGTCTAATTACTTTGCTTGAAATCCCTGGATACTCGATTGTAGCACACATATCCAAGAATCTTGATATGTGGGCGTTGGGGTTCTAAGTAGCACTCCCAAAGAACTGCACAGCATTCTGGAACATGTTTATGACATCCGTCATCAAGTAGAAGTTCGTATGGCCAAACACTTGATATACTATGCTATATTGACTTTTCACAATCGGTGGAACCATGTACTTCCCCATTAGCCTTACATTTTCATTTTCTACAGCTACATTCGGTTGTACAGCCTCCATATTAACCTTGATGGCTATTTGATTAGGATTCTCCTGTGCTGTGTCTATCTCTTTCTATTTTTAGTGTGTTTTCAACTGATGTCTTCTTCAAAAGTTGAATGTTCGTCTGATCATCATCAGGTCAAATTGACCAGTTCATCGATTCTCGAACTTCGCGTACAAAGTCCTAAAAAAGAAATCATGAAACACTGTGAAATTTTTCTAATATAATAAACTAAACTTAAAAAAACAGTAAAATCCAAATTAAATCCGAAATTAACAAAAAATTCATCAAAAATAATAGTTTCCGGTAACTGTTCCAAAAACTTGATCATTTGAAAAGTCGCAAGTCACATGATCGTGATCAAGTAATATAACGATGAATAGAGTGTTGAACCCACAAGAACTATGCGATTGATCGAGTTAAAAGTAATCAACTTTAATTGAATAGAAAACAAGTTATGATTTTTCTATACTAATTGCTAAATTATCAATTAAACTAGTGAGATCAAGTAAATGTGTTTTTCAAATATGTAAGATGCATTGCTAAAATGTGCACTCCCACTTATTATTTCATTTTTAGTGTAACAAATAAAGTGACTATTTAAAATCATTCATACTGGTCAATATTTCTAATTTAATTGAAAGACTTTCAAATAGAGATCAAATTTATTCCCCTCATGCGACCCTTCTACCTCTAAGTAAAAGTGCAAATAAACAAGTGCCAGAACACCTATTGAAATTATATAAAATATAGAAGTATATTTCTATCTTTTATCGAACCTGACTATATTTATTATATTGTTCAAGCACTTGATAACAATATCGAACCTGCCTATCTTGATAACAATAAAATCCACTAGCAATTCAATCAGTGTTCAAGAAATTTTAAAGAATGATACAAAAGATAATAAACATCCATGAATAAACCAAGTTATAGTCAAACTAATAATTAAAAACTAAAAATATCATAATAAGGGTTAATCTCATCCTAACAATGTATGAAACTAGTTTAACATATCGAAATTACAAGAAATCATATTTAAGTGGAAAGATATAATCTGGATTTTTGGAAAAACAAGAAGATGACGATGAATTTTGAAATTTTAGATCCTTTCAATGGTTTCTTAATGAATCTCCACTTGTGCTTTCTCTCATTTGCCCAAAAAACAAGTTTAAATCTTCACATGATTGAATTTTTGTAAGTCTCCTTCAATTCTCTCATAAAACTATCCCGTTTTGATGATAATTGATGAATATTAGAGTACGAGATGTGTCTAATATGTATTTTGCTGTTAGGTATTTGTAGGAGTTGAAACTTGGTTGAAAATCACATTCGAATTGATTTTCGAAATAATTTCAATTGAATAAGAAAAGTTGCCTTCGTGCACGCATATTTTTGTCTCTACACAATATTCAGTATTGGATCGTAACTTTATCTCCAAATATCCATTTAAGAAGATTGAAAATGCGTTAGAAAGCTAACTCAAAGGGATAAAGCCTTTGTAGAAATATAATTTTTCCAATTCAAACGTTTACTATACCAAAAATGGGTCTTAACATTTGGCTAAAAATCTGGAATATAACTTGTGCGACTGAAAATTTATTTTGATAATATTTTGTTTATATTCCATTCTTTTGTGACTTCTAATTGCATCCAGTTGTCTTTTAACAATCTTCAAAGTATCTTTCTTGTTGTTCGAATCAACTATTAGATATTTGTAATTTGGTATTCAAACTTTAGATTTCGTCATTTTTCATCATTTTTTTTTTTTGTCTCTTTCTTTCAATTCCTCATTTAACTATTGAGTTTTATCTATATGACATAAAATAAAATAATTTAGGATATATTTTGTCAAAAATATTATCAAATATTATTTTAGGTCTCGAATAAGTGTATAAATTACATTCATTAGTCTACGACAGTTCTTATGAATCCTAGTCTTCGTTTCCAACAATACTGAAGAATTCAAGTTGTCTCCATTTCATGAGGTAACATTCTAACTATTTTACTGGTGTTGGTCTACTAGTTTTTTACGATTACAGAGGAACGATGCTAAGCTTAATGGGGTTAAGATGAATACCAAGCAAGCTACCTTGACCATCGGTAAAATCCATATCAATAATAGGCCAGAATGGTGGGAAAGGTAGCTTGCTCTTCAATGGAAAGGGAAAATAGCCATAAAATGAATTTAATTTTTGGTTTCAAATTTGATGAGGGCTGCTTTTGTTAATGAATTAAATTATGTTGAAATCAAAGTTGAACATGACTATAGTCCATCGGAGGAAGCCACGTGCGGGATGGTTGAAATTGAACACGGATGGTTCTTTAAAAAGTGATAAACGAGAATTCGAAGGGGATGTTTTATGGAATTTTCATTACTTCAATGGTGATGCACAATTAGGTAATTAGTCATGTGTTATAATTCTGAGATGTTCATAATAAGTTAAGACTTTGTAAGATCAGCATGCGGGCAATAGTTATTAGGAATAACATGTATGGAGTGTTCAATCGTCTAGATAATCTTCTAATTGAATGTGTTAACTTTTTATACGAATGTGGAATATGAATATAATCAAGTCATGCTTAGAATATGTTTAACTTATCTTGGGAGAGATGCTTAATTAAAAATAGATTATCGATTGTCAAGTATAAACAAATCACACTGAATTACATAGGTCGATAATTGGAAATACGGTAATAATAGACGAATTCAAAATTCTAACACATATATCTCATATTTTATTTGAAATCATCTTAGTTAATTGGGATATTAATTTAGAAATAATCAAAATACTCTCTTTTTTTTTTTATGGTACATTCGAATTTGATAACGAACTAATACAATTTAATGTTTAAATCGTGTTGGACAATACTCTTTACTTATCATATCGTTACTTGTCAACGATCCCTTACATTTGCGGGGTTTTGCACGAATAGTCAACCTGGTAATGGTGCAGCCACATTCAACATCGTTGCCTTTGTTTTCTTCAACACTCCATGAAAAGTAGACAACTCATTGTTAGTGAATGGACATGCAACTTTTTCCCAACTCCAATCACTTTCACATTATGTAAAAATAATATTCTGTCTTCGTTGAAGATTTTGAATTCTGAATGAGCAACATAGTTCTCTTCAATTAGAAAACCTTGCTTTCCATACAAACTTTATGTAATGGAATAGTTAAGATGCTAATTTTTTATAAAAACAAAATTATAACTTACTAATCACGTGCTTTTACAGTATAAATAAAATGATTGAACATAAAACTTACCGTTAACTATTTGCCACAATTCTACTTGGTATTTCTCTTACACTTAGTTGACAACCATTAATGTTCAGACCCTATTTATACAGCTACAATGTCGAGTGATAAGTGCATTTTTTTTCACACTTATATATGTCACAAAACATGGATTATTGTGGAAAGTAAATGTGATTATGACTTAATTGTGTGTAATTTGTGTTTTGTAGGCTAAAAAAGATGACGTGGGGAAAATTCGAAAAAACAAGCGAAAAATGGCTTAAATGAAGCTAAATCAAAGTTTGAGAACTCAAGTGCAAATACTGAAAAGTTGTGTCAATCAGTATCAATTGGATGAGGAAAGAAATCAAATTAATGAAATGTAGTCGAAATACTATCACATATCAACTTCCAGCCAAAAAAAGTTATGCTTAGAATTTTTAGTGTCAGCTTGAGATCCGATTCTAGCATAGAAAACGTTCGAATTTGAAAATCTATATTTCTAGAAGATTTGTATCTCTTTGAGTTAGCTTTCCAATGCATTTTTAATTGTCTCAATCGGATATCGGAAGAGAAAAATATGACTAAAATACTAAAAACTGTCCAACGAAAAAAAATTATAACTATGCGGTCGCATAGTTTAAAATCCGTGCGACTGCATAGAAGGTTTCAGAGAATTTAAGTGCAAAATTTTATTGTTCTATGCGACCGCATTTAACATAAATATGCGGTCACAAAGTGTTTTTCTAGGTGCGAATTTTTGGTTTCTTTATTTCGTTCCAACTCTTATGGAAACCAATTTCTAGACATCTATAAAAACTATAAAGCCGTCCAAAAACTGGAAGGAGACCTAGAGGACGAAATTTTCAAGATTGGAAAGCATAGAACGAGGCAAAAAACACAAAACTCATCCTAAGGCGTGAATTTCCAAAGCCATAATTAATTGGGAATGTCATTTCTTTATTTTTCATGTTTTTTTCTTTCTACTATACTAGGCTAGGTTAATCGGTGCTAGGTGAATTATGAACCTTGTGATTTGATGTTTTGATCTGTAGTTTTATTTGTTTGATGCAAAAACATGCTTTTGAATTATAAAATGATTTATATGAAATAATTGCCTATGTGATTATAGTACACGATAATTATTTGAGTTTGATGATTTGTTTCAAGCATTCGAGAGAAGAGAAATAAATTCAACATATATAAATCATCATAAGATTCGATAGAGGATATAAATATATCGATATACCTTATGTAAATCTCTAAGTGTTCATAAAATCGCATACATTCTTGTATATTTGCATCCATTATAGAGATATAGTCGGGTCGTATGCGAGGGTAGGTCCAACATTACTCGATTGAGATTGTTGGAGAGGATAGGAACATTGTAGGATACAAATAATTATTACTTGGGGATTCGGTATCCAAGTGCGTCCTTCATTCATAAATTACATAAAATTTGTATTCAACCATCAATTGCATTTAGTTTTTGCGTCGTAGTTGATTTAATTCTAGTTAATAATATTGTTTCGGTTAAGGTAGTAGTAAATAGAAATCAAATTAAATAAATCTATGTGGGAATGATACTCGGACTCAAAAAGTCCACTTTCTTACTTGTGAACGATCCGTACATTTGCAAGAGTTCACAATCGAAATATATTATTTGATATTTAAAAAAAAAATTCAAACGTGTTCTCTGTTGACCTATAATTGACGTCTCGTTTTGATTATCACAAACAAATTATGTTTATTACTAACAAATTGATTTTAAGTGGCTATAGTGATTATTGCACATGAAAATATTCGATGACACAAAGTTCGAGGCCAAGTATTTGCATACAATAGCCAACATGGAAACAAGATCAAACAATTGAGGCCATGAAAAATGATTTTGCAAACCCCGAAAAAATTGCCTCAACGAAAATCGAGACAAAATTCGAAGTATCGTCAAACAATGCATGTCAAATTGTTCAAAAAAGTACTTAGACATTTCACGATTATATGTAAAGGTAAAATATTTTAATACTTGGCAATGCATCGTGAAGAACTCAAAGTTTTGATTTTACAATTCATGACAAAAATGTTTTACTTGAAAATTATGTTTTTCAAAGTAAAAAATCATAACACATATTTTTAAATATGACAAACACTTTGAAAAACATTTTAAACGTCCCTCCAACATTTACATTTGACAAGATTTAAAAACGAGGATGTTTCGAGCAATTTTGGTCGTACCGGACGTCGGTATGGTGAAAATGGCTCCAACGGTCATTTTTCAAACGGTTCAATTTTCTGACAAAAAAATAATGGCTAATTGACTATCCGTTATTTTACCTAACGTCCGGTATAGTGCATCCGGTACGGTAGAGTTTTTGACCGTTTGAGTGGTATATATACCTTACTATTTCTCCACTTGCACCAATTATTCTTGAGCATTAAAGTGAAACTTTTATTGATCACAACTACCCTATTTTCCATCTTTAAGAAGATCAAAAGCATTGAATTCTTGAAAAACGTTTGAATGATTAACTTTGTGAAAATCTTTAGTTCTTCAGGAATTCTTTCATATCAATACTTTGAGTTATACTCATTACTATCTATTGAAGTGTTTGCCTCTTCTCTTCTTGTTATCAACCTTAATTCTATCATTCAATAAGAAGAGAATATTTCCCTTGTAAATTCATTTTAAATTGTGGGTCGTGTTGAGGTCTCGAAAAGCTCGACATTGTAAAAGGAACGGGTGATCCTTGGTTGTAAGTAACCGAAAGCGTTGTAAATGATTGGATTAAACCGCAAGTCAATCAACATTAAAAAAGGCCTTCCTCATGACGGAGACTTGGTAATGGGGGACGTAGATCATTATGTTGGATCGAAATTGTTTGCACTCTCTAACCTTTTTACTTAACGTTTTTACTTTGTGCAAGTTTATATCGGTTCATTTACGTGCTTATTTGCGTTTAGTTTATTTCATTATCATTTGTGTGATCATTAGTTTAAAATCATGAATAGTTAACGAAAAAATTTTATAAACCATTTCACCCCCCCACCCCCGGTCTCTTGGTTAGCCTATCTTGGGCTTTCAATTGGTATCAGAGCTCGGTACTCACTTCTTTAAGATTTCACAATCTTGAGTTATGGCTAACACCGATTTTCAAAATTTTGAGGGACATTCTACAAACCGACCTCCCTTCTTTGATGGCACACACTATAATTACTAGAATGTTAGAATGATTATTTATGTTCAATCTATTGATTATAACATTTGGAAAATCATTAAATTTGGTTCATATGTGCCTTCAAAGACTATTAAGGTAGATGGCAAATCCAATTAAAGTATTCCTAAATCTAGAGAGGAAATGGATGAAGAAGATACGAGAAAACTGTCATTAAATGCTAAGGCTAAGAATTTGTTTTATTATGCTCTAGATAGAAATGAATTCAATAGAATCGGTACATGTGATTTGATTCATGAGATTTGGCGTGCCCTAGAAGTAACTCATGTTGGAACAAACAAGCTTAAGGAAATAAAAATAAATATGTTGGTTAAAGAATTTGAAACTTTTTTATGAAACAAGATAAGCCTATTTTTGATATGATTACTCATTTTACCGACATTGTGAATATCTTAAAAGGCTTTGATCGAAAATATACTAACGGTGAACTTGTGAGCAAAATACTTAGGCCACTCTCGAAAGAATGGATCCCCATACGGATGCTCATAGAAAACAAAAAAGATGTGAATTCATATCCTCTAGAAGAATTGTATGGAACCTTGATGATTTATGAGCTCAACAATGCCCAAATCAATGAAAAGACAAGGAAGAGGAAAGAGGAATCAAAAGAAGCTTCCAAAAGATAAATTACTCTAAAGTCGGTGATTGATGAAAAACCATCAACAACCAACATGAGCAATGAAGAGCTCAATGATCTAGTACTTCTTATCAAGAAATGGAGAGGCTTTCGAAACAATAAGAAGTTTCAAAGAAAAGCGACAAAGGAGAAGAAAATAGTAAGAAAATTATTTGCTATGAATGTGATAAACCGAGTCACAAGATAACCGAGTGCCCAAATAAAAGGAAAAGTTTCAAGAAAAAGGCACTTCAAGCTACTTGGGATGATAGTGACGAAGAAGATGAAAATGAAAGCGATGATCAAAATGAAATCGCTAATATGTGCTTCATGGCCGTCAAGATGAGGTACCAAGGAAAATCAAAAGCAAATGAATTTCGGATAGTGGATGTTCGAAGCACATGACCGGAGATCAATCACTAATTTCAAAATAAAGGATGGGGATCATGTAACTTTTGGAAACAATGTGAAGGGGAAGATAATTGAAATTGACAACATTGGAAATCACCTATCCCCCTCTATTGAAAATGTTTTGTTAGTCGATAACCTCAAACATAATTTGCTAAGTATTAGTCAATTGTGTGATAAAGGTTATAATATAAAATTTGATTCTTCCAAATGCATAATTAAGGATGCTACGTCAAAATATGTGATTTAGGAAGCCCAAATAATAATCTTTATATCATTAACATTGAGCATGAAAATAATGAAAATTGCTTACTTAAAAGATGAAACTTGGCTTTGGCATAGAAGGCTTGGTCATGTAAACATGGACCTTATTTCAAAAACTTCTAAAAATTGTTTTGTGAAAGGATTCCCAAATTTGAAATTTGAAAATGACAAAATTGTGATGCATGGCAACTTGAAAAGCAAGTCAAAAGTTCTTTTAAACCAAAAATAATTTCTTCAACAACAAAACCATTGCAACTTCTCCACATGGATCTCTTTGAACCATCAAGAATGGCTAGCTTAGGTAGCAAACATTACACTTTTGTTATCGTTTATGATTTTTCAAGATTTACATGGGTAATATTCATAAGTGCAAAGGATGAAGCCTTAAAGGCTTTCAAACATTTTTGTAAGAAAGTTGAAAATGAAAAGGTCACATTATTACTACAATTAGAAGTGACCATGGTGGAGAATTTGACAATCTTGCATATGATGATTTTTGCAACAATAATGGATATGAACGCAATTTTTCGGCCCCTAGAACTCCTCAACAAAATGATGTAGTAGAGAGGAAGAATCACACATTACAAGAAATTGCTCAGACCATACTAAATGAAAATAACTTACCAAAATATTTTTTGGCCGAAGCCGTTAATACCATATGCTATATCATAAATAGAGTTTTGGTTAGTCACAAGAAAACCAAAATTTCCTACAAACTTTGAAAAGGATATTGATGATGATGTAGGTTTAGAGGCTCCTTTTGAACAAATGAATATCCAAGACAAAGGAGTGCCTAATGAAGAACAATCAAGGAGCCCAAAAATCTGGAGGAATGGGCTCTTCTTCTTCTTCTTCTTCTTCTTCTTCTCTCTCTCTCTCTCTCTCTCTCTCTCTCTGTAAATGAGAGAGAGAAAGGAAATGAGATTTTAATTTTTTGGTTTTTAAAAATTTACCCTTTAGCCCCCAAAGTTTAGAAGTTATTATTTCAGCCTTTAAGTTTTATTTTTTAGTTTTAAAAGATTTCCAATTAAGTCCCTAATTTCTAAAAGTTATTATTTCAGCCTTTAAATTTTTATTTTCAATTTTAATAGATTTCCAATTAAGTCTCTGATTTCTAAAAGTTTAATTTCAGCCCTTAAACATTATTTTCAGTTTTAATAAATTCCAATTAAGTCCCTAAACTTTATTTTTATCATTTTAAAACTTTAAAATTTCGAAATACTAATTCAAAACTTATTTTTTATTTTGACTAGACGAAACATACGGATGATTAAGAGCTTGAGGTTACTTCTCGATCCACATTTTACGTTACTCGAGATAGATTGAGGTAGACTCACCACTATTAATTAGTTTAAATTATAATTGCATATTTTATGTGAATATACGTAATTTATATGTTTTAATGCATGAGATGAGAATATGTCATATGAGATATTTGATGTTGTTATGCTTGCCATAACTTATATGATTTAATGTATGAGAAGAGACGAGTATCTCTTATGAGATAAGATGAGAATGTTATGCATAACTTATGTGCTTAAATGCATGAGACGAGACTACCAATACCCTATGATTTCAAAGAGCCTATGAATTTCAAGAAAATGAGCCAATGGTGATGATGATATCACTATATATTTTGCATAATTATGTGTTCAATTATTCTGTAAATTAATTATCGGTGATGAGTCTACTGAGTATTTCTTCGAAATACTCATTCCGTTATTTTAACAATATTTGCCAAATTTGTTGATGGTCGAGTGTGATGGGAAGTGATGTCATGAATTAATAGTCGAAGTTATTTTTTTTAAATTTACGCATTTTGAATAGTATTAACGTACTTTGTTATTTCAAACTCGAATTTAAAGTTTAAACAATTATCTTAAATTATTTAAATGAGTTTTGTTGCCGATAAAATTTACAATTACGAATGTGATGTTTTATTTTTAAAATTAGGTTATTTCCGAAAATTTGATTATTAAAATTAAGGCAAAAGACG
Source organism: Fraxinus excelsior (assembly GCA_019097785.1). Taxonomy (NCBI): domain Eukaryota; kingdom Viridiplantae; phylum Streptophyta; class Magnoliopsida; order Lamiales; family Oleaceae; genus Fraxinus; species Fraxinus excelsior. The sequence continues at coordinate 10,856,201 of CM032641.1, forward strand.
ATGACGTGGCAATCCGGGTTAACGAAACTCGGGGTGTTACAAAAACCATCACTTTCCTCTCAGTTCTTGCAAAACCTAGGTTAATTTACAGCTATCAACTCTCAAATTTCAAAAAAATTTCACCCAGTTCATACATTTTTTTTCAAAGCGTCGAACGCAATTTTTTAAAAATATTTCTGGACACATACTATTCGAAACTCATACTCAAGGCATATGCATAAATTTCTGCACATTTTAATATTATCCCTCTCATTTTCATATCAATTTCCAGATTTCCATTATCACTCAAGCCTTAAAATTTCGAAAAATTCCAAATTGTGCACAAATGTTGACCTCCCGAGGCAAAGGCAAGAGACTCAAGCAAACCGTTCGGCGTCGACCCCCATCTCCATCATCCGAGGAAGAGGACTTGGATCTCAAACTCGAAACACCGACGAATCCCCTTGCTAAGTCACCCATTCTCCTAGGTAAAAATGTTGATCTCGCCTCTTTTAACTTTGATGCACCCGCATTTAGGATAGAAGAGTATATCACGAATATAGGTTGGACTTTGATTTGCAAGATTCACGAAAATGCCTATTCAGACTTAATTTACACTTTTTACAAAAATATGACTATTAATCCTCATTTGGGAGATATTTCTTGTTTTATAAAAAATGTTCGTGTCACGGTTTCATAACCACTCATCTGCACTATCCTTGAACTCGACCCTTGCCATATTCAAAAATTTGTGCACAAAACCCACCCTACGGTGGAGGGCTACGACCCGACCGACGCTTGTAGTTGTGTAACAGGTAAGAATTTTGAAAACATCACCAAAATTTCAACGAACCAACTTACTTTCCCATGGGAAGTTTAACAAAATATTATGTTGAATATCCCTCATAGGCGACAACTCCGGAGGGAGATCCTCTGGAATCAAGTTAGAGAACTCTGTTAGTAGCTGTTACACCTACGTCGATAAATCTAGATCCTTGTTTGATGTACTATTCCAACGAGGCAATAGAGTATAGACTACGTCTTGACACAAGCATAAACTACGTCTTCACACTCAATCTCAACTAAAAACTTGGAAATAGAATGTAGGTTGGTGTTTGAAATTACGTAGTAACAAATTAACAACTACTAAGTTACCAAATGGTTATTCATTATCCGTTTTTAATTCTGACCCTACGTGTGGAATTATACAATTAACAAGCAACGAGTCCGTTTTAATTGTTTATAGATGGTTAATCAAACAAGTGAATTTCTCTAAGTTTTAATACCAAGGTAATAAAGAAAGTAATAAATAGCGGACATCAAAATGATGATGGAGAAACCCCAACTAGGTAAAAACTTCGGGGAAAAGCCAATTACCTCCACTATAGACAATATGGATTACAGTTTGTTTTCAGTCTAGCAAATTCCACTAGTTCCCGTTGTTCTAATGGCTGTAATCTCTAAGATCGACTATATCTACCAGATTCATGATCTTCTACAGTTAGATGTTGTCTAACCAACTCCACTAGACTTCCTGATCTACTTCTTGTAGCTTTCAAGATTTGTTGTCTCCTTCTAGTTTCTCGATATTTTTCAATTGTCTCTTCCAAGTGGAATTTCAAGAACCCGCTCCAAGGTCTTGTACCCTTCCTACGCTTGTAGTCCAACCTCTCTCAACCTCCAGAAACTTTTGAAGTCCAACTAAGAAAGTATCTTCCTAAGGATGTTTAGGAAGTAGGTGTTTTAGATTCTTCAATATGATGTTTTTCCCAAAAGTGTGGTTGAATGATCTCAAGAATAAAAATGATAAATCACAAAGGAGGAATGTGTTCTTAGATCTCCAAATAATGATAAGAGGCATAATAATAATAATAATAATAATAATAATAATAATAATAATAATCAAACACCCACAATTCGTGCACAAGCTTTGGTATTTATGGGTGAGGGTAATTACGTTGCATGGGCCGAAAAAAATGCTTCAAAATAGCAACTTATGGTTTTTCGGATCGACCTAATACTCAAGCGAGAAGCTAACGACAGGCGAGCAACACACTGTCTTTCGAACGAGAGCTGAGCGACAAGCGGGTGACAAACGTTCTGATTTTGTTGCTCAAGCAATGTCCAAAACCTAATTTATACAAATTGTACCCTAGATCCTTGACTTTTACAACACGTTACAAATTAGTCATTTTGTATACGGAATCGCCAACACTAAAAACCTAACAAACTCTCCCTTTAGCATTCCATGACAAAACTATATAATAAGTCAAGGAAAACTAAAAACAAAATCTAAACTGCTCAAGCTTCATCAAACTCATGTCTCTTGCATTCCATATTAAACCTATTTCGTGAAATCCACAACTCAGATACCCAGTGTAAAAGCACGCGATACAGAAAAACAAAAACTCATGAACCCAAATAAGCATGCTAGTTTGAGACATAACATTAATGTCAATCTAAACACCAACCAAAACATTAACTCCACAAAAACATCAAAAACTCAAACAACTATGTATATAATATGCAATGCAGAAGCAATGAACATTCTCTCCCTTACTGCAAACTTTCAATATTTTTATACAGTAGGAAAATGTATCTATGTCTCTCCCCAACGACCCCTCAGACATAAAATGCAAATCTCAATGCATTCAAATATTCTTTCCCCCCTTTTTGTCACAAATGATGAAGGAAAGGAAAAAACTTTTAACATAAAAATGTAGTTGTTAACATGCAAAAGTATAATCAATCTATAGTAAACCTTTCCACATATTGAGTTCAAGTTATCATGGAGTAAATTGTATAAGTGACTCATGTGTGTAAAACATCACTAATCTTTCGTAAGCACAACTCCAAACCTTAATTGTGAGAAAGAACATGCTAAACGTCACTGTCAATAAGTGTATTCCTCTACTTATAAAAGTTAAACCATTTAAAGCACATTAAGACCTTTAAATAAAAGCTCATACCGCAGGGTTAATTGCTCGAGTCAAATAGGTTTCAAAGAAGATCATAAAATATTGAGCTTTTTATTACCATGGATAATTTTAAGCTGAAGTCTAATAAATAAGGTCAATTCATGTTCAAAGTCATCTTGCTAACATGTGACCGACATCCCTAATCTCACATACGCGGTAGAGTCCCACTAAAAATATCATAATGTGTGTAGTGCAGATGGTACATGAAGACACATATACTAAGTATTCCATAAATAACCTAAGTCAGCAATGAGAACTATGTTACAACTCATCGATTAAACCTATGCATGATCACAACTCACAAGTTCAAGAATGTTATATATTATGTTGTAGTAAAAATTTCCAATCATTTTTTATTTTTTATTTTTCAATTTTTTATTATTTTTATTTTAAAATATGATGACACCAAGCACGTATAAAAAGTAAATGTCAAACATAAAAAAATAAGAATACAAAAATATACATGAGTTTTCTACCTAGAAAATAAATAAACAATTATGATGTACGCGTAAATCAATGTCACACAATGATAAAACATGAGCATGCACAAAAAAATACCTAATGAGTTTGGTAAGCATATGCTCTTGCCTTTACGAGGACTGTGATCTATTTCAAAAAATTTCAGATCACTTATCTTCACCCAAATTTACCTTGTGACATGAATATTTTCGGTTATCTGTGTCATTAACTTGGTCAATTTACTTACCTGATTAGTAAGAAAGTTAATCTGACCAACAAACTCCTAATTCTTATTTCTATTTAAGTTTTGGTTTCTATTTCTATTCAGGAAACGATGACACCTAGGCCTAATGTATCCTAACTCACCGCAATGAAAATGTGTAGGGATAAAACTAGGATTAAAGGTACATTGATCGTTGATATCTATTCCTAGATTGGCTGGTCCTATGCTGTCTAGTAGGCTTCTGTCCTACATATCCCTTATTATTAGGTTCAGGGTTAGGCACATGTTTAAGTTGGTCAGTACCAGGGACAGATGTGGTCTTGGACATATTGACACTGTTCTCCTTAAAATCTAGACCTCCCTTATTTCCATCCGACTTGCCCATTCCGAAAATGTTATCTAACTTTTTAGAACCACTAGAGAAGGCAAGCAGTTGAGACTTAGAATGTTCTAGATCGCTTCAAAGATTTTTAACCTGGATTTCTAAGTTCTCTTTCTCAGTGGTCAACTCGCGACTCTCCTAGAGGACCTATCATGCTCACAGGTGAGGTTCTTAATCCGAGTCTTTAAAGTTTCATTCATGGATTTCACTCCACTCAGGATTGAGGTAGTTTCCTTAATGTGTGCTGCTAACTTCTCATATTCCAATTCAAGTTCCTTATTCTCCGCACTCAAAGCTTTGTTTTTAGTAAAAATCTTAAGACTTTTCTCATACATCTCATCAGAATCCTCATCACTATCTAAGTCCTCTTCTCTTTCACTCCCCTGATCAGATCTTTCCTTAACTCTTGTAATAAAGGTCCTCTCGAGTGGATTTTTCACTTTGATAGTCCGGTTTAGACTTGTCATCAGTGAGAGTAGTATTCATAGCCTTATCCGAAACTTTCCTGCTGCTAGGGCACTCACTCTTAATGTAGCTAAAATCTAGACAATTATGACATCTCACATATTTAGAACTCCTAGACTCACTTGGACCACTTCTATACTTCTCTTGAGGTTTTTGTTTATTCCTAAACATTTTTCGAAATTTTTTAACAAAGTATGCTAGCTCATCTTCGTTAGGAGAATCTAAATTCGAGGACTCCCTTTGACTATTCCTCATAGTGTTTAAGGCCAAGAACTTATCATTTGTGGGTTTTTCAAATGTCAGCTCATAAGTTTGGAGAAATCCAACCAACTCTTCAATCTTAATTGAATCTAAGTCCTTTCTCTCTTCTATAGCCACTACTTTTGGCCTAAACTTTTTAGGTAAGGATCTAAGAATTTTTCTAACGATTTTAGGCTTTGGGATTCTTTCACCTAGGTTGAAACTAGAATTCACTAAGTCATTTAAGCTCGTGTAAAACTCAACAAAAGTTTATTCTCTTTCAACCTAATCTCTTCAAATCTAGTGGTCGGCATTTGCAATTTCAAGTTCTTAACCCTCATGTGTGGTATGTAGAATATCCCAAACATCTTTGGCTACCTCACACATAGATACTCTCTTAAATTCTTCCAGGGACACTACCATAAATAGGGTATGTAAGGCTTTACTGTTCCAGTTACATTAATCTAAGTTTGTCCTAGTCCAATTAGCAATGGAAGTGGGGATTACTTTATTATTAATCGTAGAACTAGGTGTAGCCCAACCATTAACAACACTAAGCCAAATACGTCCATCCATGGATTTTAAAAAGGCTATCATCCGAACCTTTCAGTAGGCATAATTATTGTCATCAAAATATGGTAGGACGGATAATGAATTACTCATCTAGATAATATGGGTCAAGGAAAGAATTTGGGCTATGATACCAATTGAAAATACATAGTACCAAATTAAGAGTTACTAAGTTACCGAATGGTTATTAATTATCCATTTTTAATTTTGACCCTGCGTGCTAAATAGTATAATTAACAAGCAACAAGTCACTTTTAATTGTTTCTAGATGATTAATCAAGCAAGTGAATTTCCCTAAGTTTGAATACTATAATAATAAAGAAAGTAATAAATAACGAACACCAAAGAATCCCCAACTGGAAAAAAACTCCGGGACCAAGCCAGTCACATCTACTATAGACAATATCGATTACAGTCTATTTCCAGCTTAGCAAATTTCACCGGTTCTCGCTGCTGTAATTCTTGTAATCTCTAAGATTTGTTGTATCCACCAGCTTCCCAATCTTCTATAATTAGATGCTATCTAGCCAACCCCATTAGACTTCTTGTTATACTTCCTATAGCTTCCATGATCTGCTATCTTCTTCCAGCTTCCCGGTCTTCTTCAATTGTCTCTTCCAAGTGGAATTCCAAGAACATGCTCCAAGGTCTTGTGCTCTTCTTACGCTTATAGTCAACAACTGAACTCATTATTTGCCGAATATTATGTTGATAGCCTTTCTTCTTTTCGACTCAATATATTCCACATCAACTCGACAATGCTGATGTGTTTATAAGAACGGGTTACTTTAAAAATTTACTTCTCTCTTTTTTGGTATTTATAATCGACATTCATCACGGTGATCTATTTGATGTAAGGTCTTTGAAAGGAGTGTTTGTCGACCAAGTTTTCTTCAAGGAAACTCAATCCCCCGACATCTTACATAACCCAAACTTGACTCTTCTAATTGTTATGTGCGACGATTTCTAGCAATTTTCCCAACAGTACTATGGACAGATTCACAGAAAAAACAATGTCATATTCCAAAATATAATTGTTATTTTATGTGAGAATACCTCCTATCAATAAAGAAATAAGGAATCGCACTACAAAACAATAAATCCAAGATTTAACAGATTTTCGGTATTGACATAATATCCTTAAGTCGTAATCTTCCTTTTAAAATATAAGGAATTGTGAGTTAAAGTAAAAGTAATTATTGTACGATAATAACCCTCTCAATTATATTGACCCGCTAGTAATTTGTAAGTAATTGTTATTTGTGAATAGCCTCAGCTGTTTACAAAATATCGAAGGATAAAAAACATGGAGTTGTGTAACCAAGAAACCAGAAACATTTGCATTATAAAAATTAGCACATTTAATGCACGCCCATTAAAATGAGGTAATCTTGTTAATTTGAATTTATAGAGAACCTTCGGAACTATTTTGGAAACAATTGCAATAATATCTCAAGTTTTCCATCAACTTACTCTTAAAGTTTTCCAAGTGGGTTGCCCACATAACGGTGCAGCCACATTAAATCTCTACATATTCTCTTTTCTAAAACACTTCATGAAAACTGGAACACTCATCGTTGGAGAACATACCAGAAACTTTATCCTAACAACTCCAATCAGATTCGTGTTACACAAAAAAAGTCCTATCTTTCTTCGGTGAAGATTTAAAATTTGATGGATGAAAAATTATAATAGATTAATTCCATGCTTTTACAGTATAGTTTCATAGATGGGTACATAAAACTTACCTTTGACCCATTGGAAGGATTGTCTAATATTTTGTAGTAGATAAATATTATACAGATCAGGGGTGGACCCACGAAGGGCCCAGCGGGGGCGGCCGCCCCCACTGAAAAAAATTTTTTTTTTTTTTTTTTTTTTTTTACAATTTTTTTAGCTTATTTTCTATCTCGAATATAGCAAGAATCTGATGAAACTCATGTTTTGTATATAATCTTTTTCTCTTTAATCTTGTTACATGTTCTTCAATCTCATAGAGTTGAATGGTTAAATTTCCTTCCCATTTGAATACAGCTTGCCAGAAGAGCTTGGAGATGATTTGACAATTGAAGTCTAGGATTCGAAAGGAAAGTATTTTGGCCACGTAGTAGTTCGGGTGGCTAATATTGCTGAAGAATTGGTATATTATGTAAATCTCATTTTGATCGCCTGTGATTGCAAAAAGTGTTGCATGGTCAGAGTGAATATATTTGTGGGTTTGATGCAGTGTGAGAGGCTTCGTTCATGGCCTATATAGCGTGAACTAGTTGGAAAAATGCAACTAAATCTAAACTATTCAACAACTTCCAAAAAAAAAAAATTCGGGGGCGCTGCCCCTGAACCCCCGTAAGCCCCTACCCCTTCAACTTTGGACCCTTCTACTTTAGCGGTTTGGCTCCATCCCTAATCTCGCCCCCACTCAAAAAATAATCTAGGTCCGCCCCTGATACAGATCCTACTGGTGTAATTATAGCGTCTAAGAGTCAACTCTTAGGTTGGAATGTGCATCGTTACTCATCGATGATACCGTTTGAAGGAATATACACCGTTTTAGATTTGATGAGATCTTGCATACTAGAATTTTTCGGATACATTTTTTATCGTAGAGCCACATACATGAATGGTCACAAAGCCATACAGAAAAAAGTATACATGCATAGAAGATAGAAATCGAATTCTTTGCAACAACTGAACTCATTATTTTCCAAATGTTACATTGATAGCCTTTCATTTTTTTGACTCAATATTTTCCACACCAACATGACAATGCTGACATGTTTATAAGAACGAGGTTACTTTAAAAATCTACTTCGTTTGCCATGTTCCAGCAGTATAACATAATGAGTAAAATATCTTGTCACTTTCATCACTTCCGAGAGTGAATTGGCGCTTTTTATGACATCTAGAACAACGTAAAAACTCATCACGGTTATCTGTCTGACGTAAGGACTTTGAAAGGCGTGTTTGTTGAACAACTTTTCTTCAAGGAAACTCTCTCCCCCGACATCATACGTAACCCACACTTGACTCTTCTAATTGTAATGTGAGACGATTTCTAGCAATTTTCCTAACTGAACTAGGGACATATTCGAAAAAAAAAATGTCATATTCCAAAATATAATTGTTATTTTATGTGAGAATTCTCTTATCAATAAAGAAATAAGGAATCACACTACAAATCAATAAATCCGAGATTTAACAGATTTTTGGTATAGACATAATATCCTTAAGTCGTGGTCATCCTTTTTAGATATAAGGAATTGAGAGTTAAAGTAAAAGTAATTATTGTACGATATTAACCCTCTCAATTTTATTGACCCGCTAGTAATTTTGAGGTAATTGTTATTTGTGAAGCTGTTTACAAAATATCGAAGGATAAAAAACATGGATATGTGTAACTATGAAACCGGAATCATTTGCATTATAAAATTTAGCACATATAATGCACGCCCATTAAAACGAGGTGATCGTGTTAATTTGAATTTATAGAGAACCTTCGGAACTATTTTAGAAACAATTACAATAATATCTCAAGTTTTCCATCAACCTACTCTTAAAGTTTTCCAAGTGCGTCGCCCACATAACGGTGCAGCCACATTAAATCTCTACATATTCTCTTTTCTAAAACACTCCATGAAAACTGGACAACTCATCGTTGGAGAACATACCAGGAACCTTATCCCAACAACTCCAATCAGTTTCCTGTAAAAATACTTCTATTTTTCTTCGGTGAAGATTTAAAATTTGTTGGATAAAAAGTTATAATGGATTAATTCCATGCTCTTTCCATATAGGTTCATAGATGGGCACATAAAACTTTCTTTTGACCCATTGGAAGGAGTCTCTAATATTTTGTGGTCAATAAATATTATACGGATCCTAGTCGTATAATTATCGCATCTAAGAGTCAACTCTCAGGTTGGAACGTGCATCGTTACTCATCAACGATACTGTTTGAAGGAATGTACACAGTTTTAGATTTGATGAGATCTTGCATACTATAATTTTTCGGATACATTTTATATCGTAGAGCCACGTACATAATTGGTCACTACTTCATACAGAAAAAAGTATAATTGGATAGAAGATAGAATTCGAATTCTTTTTAACAACTGAACTCATTACTTGCTGAATATTACGTTGATAGCCTTTCTTTTTTTCGAATCAATATATTCCACATTGACAATACAATGCTGACGTGTTTATGAGAACGAAGTTACTTTAAAAATTTACTTCTCTCTTTTTTTGGTACGTATAATCGACATTCATCCACAATTAACTTGTACAAACGAATAACAGTGGTTGATTTTTCGTCACCATGTTCCAGCAGTATAACACAATGAATAAAATATATTGTCTCCTTCATCAGTTCCAAGAGTGAATTGGCGCTCTTTATGACATCTTGAACAACGTAAAAACTCATCACAGTGATCTGTTTGATGTAAGGTTTTTGAAAGGAGTGTTTGTCGAACAAGTTTTCTTCAAGGAAACTCGATCCCCCGACATCTTACGTAACCCAAACTTGACTCTTCTAATTGTTGTGTGCGACGATTTCTAGCAATTTTCCGAACGGAACTATGGACAGATTCACAGAAAAAACAATGTCATATTCCAAAATATAATTGTTATTTTATGTGAGAATATCTCCTGTCAATAAAGAAATAAGGAATCGCAGTACAAATCAATAAAATCGAGATTTAACGGATTTTCAGTATAGACATAATAACTTTAAGTCGTGATCTTCCTTTCAAAATATAAGGAATTGTGAGTTAAAGTAAAAGTAATTATTGTAAGATATTAACCCTCTCAATTATATTGACCCGCTAGTAATTTTGAAGTAATTGTTATTTATGAAGCTGTTTACAAAATATTGAAGGATAAAAAACATGGAGATGTGTAACTATGAAACCGGAATCATTTGCTTTATAAAAATTAGCACATTTAATGCACGCCCATTAAAATGAGGTAATCGTGTTAATTTGAATTTATAGAGAACCTTCGGAACTATTTTGGAAACAATTGCAATAATATCTAAGTTTTCCATCAACTTACTCTTCCAGTTTTCCAAGTGGATCGCCCACATAACGGTGCAGCCACATTAAATCTCTACGTATTCCATTTTTTAAAACACTCAATGAAAACTGGACAACTCATCGTTTGAGAACATACCAGCAACCTTATCCTAACAACTCCAATCAGTTTCCTGTTACGTAAAAATACTTCTATGTTTCTTCGGTGGAGACTTAAAATTTGTTGGATAAAAAGTTATAATGGATTAATTCAATGCTTTTACAGTATAGTTTCATGGATGGGCAAATAAAACTTACCTTTGAAACATTGGCAGGATTGTCTAATATTTTGTAGTCCATAAGTATTATACGGATCCTACTGGTGTAATTAAAGCATCTAAGAGTCAACTCTCAGGTTGGAACGTGCATCGTTACTCATCGATGATACTGTTTGAAGGAATGTACACTGTTTTAGATTTGATGAGATCTTGCATACTAGAATTTTTCGGATACATTTTTATATCATAGAGCCGCATACATAATTGGTCACTACGTCATACAGAAAAAAGTATTCGAATTCTTTGCAACAACTGAACTCATTATTTGCCGATTATTACGTTAATTGCCTTTCTTTTTTTTTTCGAATCAACATATTCCACATCAACATGACAATGCTGACGTGTTTATGAGAACGAAGTTACTTTAAAAATTTACTTCTCTCTTTTTTTGGTACGTATAATCGACATTCATCCACAATTAACTTGTACAAACGAATAACAGTGGTTGATTTTTCGTCACCATGTTCCAGCAGTATAACACAATGAATAAAATATATTGTCTCCTTCATCAGTTCCAAGAGTGAATTGGCGCTCTTTATGACATCTTGAACAACGTAAAAACTCATCACAGTGATCTGTTTGATGTAAGGTTTTTGAAAGGAGTGTTTGTCGAACAAGTTTTCTTCAAGGAAACTCGATCCCCCGACATCTTACGTAACCCAAACTTGACTCTTCTAATTGTTGTGTGCGACGATTTCTAGCAATTTTCCGAACGGAACTATGGACAGATTCACAGAAAAAACAATGTCATATTCCAAAATATAATTGTTATTTTATGTGAGAATATCTCCTGTCAATAAAGAAATAAGGAATCGCAGTACAAATCAATAAAATCGAGATTTAACGGATTTTCAGTATAGACATAATAACTTTAAGTCGTGATCTTCCTTTCAAAATATAAGGAATTGTGAGTTAAAGTAAAAGTAATTATTGTAAGATATTAACCCTCTCAATTATATTGACCCGCTAGTAATTTTGAAGTAATTGTTATTTATGAAGCTGTTTACAAAATATTGAAGGATAAAAAACATGGAGATGTGTAACTATGAAACCGGAATCATTTGCTTTATAAAAATTAGCACATTTAATGCACGCCCATTAAAATGAGGTAATCGTGTTAATTTGAATTTATAGAGAACCTTCGGAACTATTTTGGAAACAATTGCAATAATATCTAAGTTTTCCATCAACTTACTCTTAAAGTTTTCCAAGTGGATCGCCCACATAACGGTGCAGCCACATTAAATCTCTACGTATTCCATTTTTTAAAACACTCAATGAAAACTGGACAACTCATCGTTTGAGAACATACCAGCAACCTTATCCTAACAACTCCAATCAGTTTCCTGTTACGTAAAAATACTTCTATGTTTCGTCCGTGAAGATTTAAAATTTGATGGATGAAAAATTATAATAGATTAATCCATGCTTTTATAGTATAGTTTCATAGATGGCCAAATAAAACTTACCTTTGAACCATTGAATGGATTGTCTAATATTTTGTAGTCGATAAGTATTATACGGATCCGACTGGTGTAATTATACCGTCTAAGAGTCAACTCTCAGGTTGGAACGTGCATTGTTACTCATCTAAGATACCATTTGAAGGAATGTACACTGTTTTAGATTTGATGAGATCTTGCATGCTAGAATTTTTCGGATACATTTTATATCATAGAGCCACATACATAAATGGTCACAACGTCATACAGAAAAAAGTATACATGCATAGAAGATAGAAATCGAATTCTTCGCAACAACTGAACTCATTATTTTCCGAATATTACATTGATAGCCTAGCTTTTTTTCGACTCAATATATTCCACATCAACATGACAATGCTGACATGTTCATAAGAACGAGGTTACTTTAAAAATTTACTCCTCACTTTTTTTGGTATGTATAAGCGACATTCATCCACAATTAACTTATACAAACAAAGAACAGTAGTTGATGTTTTGTTCGCCATGTTCTAGCAGTATAACACAATGAGTAAAATATCTTTTCACTTTCATCACTTCCGAGCGTGAATTGACGCCCTTTATAACATCTAGAACAATGTAAAAGCTCATCACGGTGATCTGTTGGATGTAAGGTCTTTGAAAGGAGTGTTTGTCAAACAAGTTTCCAACATCATACGTAACCCAAACTTGACTCTTCTAATTGTTATGTGCAACAATTTCTAGCAATTTTCCCAACTGAACTAGGGACATATTCGCAGGGAAAAAAAGTCATATTACAAAATATAATTGTTATTTTATGTGAGAATATCTCCTATCGATAAAGAAATAAGGAATCGCACTATAAATCAATAAATCCGAGATTTAAAGGATTTTCGGTATAGACACAATATCCTTAAGTCGTGATCATCCTTTTTAAATATAAGGAATTGTGAGCTAAAGTAAAAGTAATTATTGTATGATATTAACCCTCTCAATTATATTGATCCGCTAGTAATTTTGAAGTAATTGTTATTTGTGAAGCAGTTTACAAAATATCGAAGGATAAAAAACATGGAGATGTGTGACTTTGAAACCGGAATCATTTGCATTATAAAAATTAGCACATTTAATGCACCCCCATTAAAATGAGGTTATCGTGTTAATTTGAATTTATAGAGAACCTTCGGAACTATTTTGGAAACAAATGCAATAATATCTAAAGTTTTCCATCAACTTTCTCTTAAAGTTTTCCAAGTGAATCGCCCACATAACGGTGCAGCCACATTAAAACTCTACGTATTCTCTTTTCTAAAACACTCCATGAAAAGTGGACAACCCATCGTTGGAGAACATACCAGAAACTTTATCCTAACAACTCCAATCAGATTTGTGTTATAAAAATAGTTTCCAATCAGATTCGTGTTATAAAAATAGTTCTATCTTTCTTCGGTGAAGATTTAAGATTTAATGGATGAAAAATTATAATAGATTAATTCCATGCTTTCACAGTATAGTGTCATAGATGGGCACATAAAACGTACCTTTGACCCATTGGAAGGATTGTCTAATATTTTGTAGTCTATAAATATTATACGGATCCTACTGCTGTAATTATAGTGTCTAAGAGTCAACTCTCAGGTTGGAACGTGCATCGTTACTCATCGATGATACCATTTGAAGGAATGTACACTGTTTTAGATTTGATGAGATCTTGCATACAAGAATTTTCCAGATACATTTTATATCGTAGAGCCTTGTACATAATTGGTCACTATGTCATACAGAAAAAAGTATAATTGGATAGAAGATAGAATTCAAATTCTTTGCAACAACTGAACTCATTACTTGCCGAATATTACGTTGATAGCCTTTCTTTTTTTTCAACTCAATATATTCCACATCAACATGACAATGCTGATGTGTTTATAAGAACGAAGTTACTTTAAAATTTTACTTTTTCTCTTTTTTTGGTATGTATAATCGACATTCATCCACAATTAACTTATACAAACGAATAACAGTAGTTGATTTTTCGTTCGCCATGTTCCAGCAGTATAACACAATGAGTAAAATATCTTGTCGCCTTCATCACTTCCAAGAGTGAATTGGCACTCTATATGACATCTAGAACAACGTAAAAACTCATCATGGTGATCTGTTTGATGTAAGGTCTTTGAAAGGCATGTTTGTCGAACAAGTTTTCTTCAAGGAAACTCTCTCCCCCAACATCGTACGTAACCAAAACTTGACTCTTCTAATTGTTATGTGCGATGATTTCTAGCAATTTTCCCAACTGAACGAGGAACATATTCGTAGAAAAAAAATGTCATATTTCGAAATATAATTGTTATTTTATGTGAGAATATCTCCTATCAATAAAGAAATAAGGAATAGAACTACAAATCAATAAATCCGAGCGGATTTTCGGTAAAGACATAATATCCTTAAGTCATGATCTTCCTTTTCAAATATAAGGAATTATGAGTTAAAGTAAAAGTAATTATTATACGATATTAACCTTCTCAATTATATTGACCGACTAGTAATTTTTAAGTAATTGTTATTTGTGAGCAAATAAAAATTAGCCTCAGCTGTGTACGAAATATCGAAGGAGAAAAAACATGGAGATGTGTAACTATGAAACTGGAATCATTTAGATTATAAAAATTAGCACATTTAATGCACGCCCATTAAAATGAGGTAATCTTGTTAATTTGAATTTATAGAGAACGTTCGGAACTATTTTGGAAACAATTGCAATAATATCTCAAGTTTTCCATCAACTTACTCTTAAAGCTTTCCAAGTGCATTCCCCACATAATGGTGCAGCCACATTAAATCTCTATGTATTCTCTTTTCGAAAACACTACGTGAAAACTGGACAACTCATCGTTGGAGAACATACCAGAAACTTTATCCATACAGCTCCAATCAGATTTATGTTACATAAAAATAGTTCTATCTTTCTTCGGTGAAGATTTAAAATTTGATGGATAAAAAATTATAATAGATTATTTCCATGCTTTTACATTATATTTTGATAGATGGGCACATAAAACTTACTTTTGAGCCATTAGAAGGATTGTCTAATATTTTGTAGTCAATAAATATTATACTGATCCTACTTGTGTAATTACATCGTCAAAGAGTCTACTGTCAGGTTGGAATGTGCATCGTTATTCATCGATGATACCATTTGAAGGAATGTACACTGTTTTATATTTGATGAGATCTCGCATACTAGAATTTTTGGGATACATTTTATATCGTAAAGCCACGTACATAAATTGTCACGACGTAATACCAAAAAAAAAATATACATGGATAGAAGATAGAATTCAAATTATTTGCAACAACCACTACAAAAAACAAAGTCAGTCGCAACATTTGTTGATAAATATTGCTAAAACGGTATTTTGGCAACATTTTAGTAAGTGAATGTTGTCGTTGGTTAATATAAATGAGTTTTGGCAACGTTTTTTAGAAAAATGTTGCAATAGACCCCTTTTTGCAACGTTTGTTGAGTGTTGCGAAAAGTCTCAATTTTCGCAACGTTTATTGAACGTTGTGAAAAGAAATACTTTTTGCAATGTTTGTCAAATATTGCGAAAGGGGGTCTATTGCAACGTTTGACAAACGTTGCTAAAAGTCTCATTTTTCGCAACTTTGACAATGTTGTGATAGATCCCCTTTAGCAACGTTTGTTAAACGTTGAGAAAAGTATTGTTTTTCGCAACGTTCAATAAGCATTGTGATAGATCTCATTTCAATTTCAACCGAACAACCCACAAAATACCCAATCCATAACCCGCCAACCTGACATGCTTGGATTAAAACAAGAACAAGAAAAAGTGCTAACCCTAAAGCCCAATAATCTTCTTTCTTCAACTCTCGCCTCTTCTGACTCTTGAGACTCTTCAGTCTTCAGTTCATTCAATCGTTCTTCTCGGCTTCTTCAAGGAATCAATTTCAAGAGTCAAGACTTCAACAATCAACAACGTAAACGGTAAACCTCGACCTAACACTCCGTCTCCGACCTCCGTTCTTATTTTATTTTGATTATTTGATACTTAGTTTCTCTTTTAAGATTATTCTGAAATCTAACATTCACTCATCGATTATTGGCCTTTTTCTTCTTCTGGTTAACATTTTTGGAAGCTCTTGTACTGAGCACTGAGCAGAATAAGTGGACTGTGGATTTCTGTGATTGAATTTGACGGTTAGTTTAATTTTTAGTTTTTAAATATGTTGTCAGTTCAATGTTCAATGCATATGCATTAGCTTCTAATTTCTTGATGTGGGTTTCTTTAATCTTGGTGAATGGTGATGCTCTGTATTTTTCTTCGTTTCTTGGGTGGAAAAATATAATATTGGAATGTTGAAGTGAACACAAATCGTTCTTATGCTTTAGATTAATTTTTCAAGTTCATAGCCGTGTTAATTTCAATTGTTCTGTTTACCTAGTGGTCTTTATAACCATTTGGTGTTAATTTCAGTCGTTCAACCTAATTTCTATTATCACCGAAATGCTCTTTTTAATTATCACCAAAAGATCTCTAGAAATAAAGAGTTTCTTGGAGATAATCTAACAAAGTTTGTACAGCTTCAGACTGACTTTTCTACTTATAAGTAAATTGACCAAACTCGAGTAAAAAATTATAAAGAACAAGGAGAAAATGTTTAATTACAGAAAATCTAATTGACAGTGACACGGAGAATTGGAGATAATATAACAATGTTTGCTTGACAGTGACACAAAGAATTACTCTTTTTATATGATTGTAGATGCAACTATGTTTTAGAAAATTGTAATTAATTACAGAATTCTATCTGAAACTAAGAATATTTTGATGCCGTCAACTATAATGAGATCATCAAATAACTTGTATTAGGCCCCTGTTTGGTACACATTAAAATTTTCATTTCTCATTTTCAACCACACATTCTTCAATAAAATAATATTATCCATCACATCAATAACTAATTTTCCTTCTTTTTGAAACACACCTTCTCCATCAATCTACTATTTTAGAATACATTCTTCCAAAATAATGTGGCTCAAACACACCCTAGATAACACTAGCTTTCATAGTTATGCTCATGCTGAAGAAATTTTGATTACGTATCAATTTTCTTCTTTGAAATACTATGAACTTTATTGAGTGAGTTGAAAGACTTTGACTAAGACCTTATGGAGGTGTGAGGCAATGATCTCTTTCAACTTCAAGAACGGCCAATAGTTAACCTCTGCACATGATGTCTGTGATTGATCAAATGTCTGCATTCTATTCATAGTACTAACCACAGTATGTGGTCTCTGTTCAGTAAAGCTTCATTTTTGTTCTTTCGTTTTCTTGTAGTTTTTCTGCTGAAAAAACTTCATTTTTTGTTATCTCACAAGTAGCAGTGGTTATAATTAGTGCTGTCATTGATGGCTAACAAATCTTTTAGCTTTCCTGCCATTATATTAAGTGGCTAATCTTATCGTGCTGGTCTTGCAGGTGTCATTTTTGTCACTGCAACTAGTTTTCGCAGACAATGCTTTCAAAAATGGCACTCCATTTTCTAATCCGTAATAGCTTGTGATTAAGGGGTAAAAATTACTGGGATGAAAAATTATTTTCTGCTCCAGCTGTAAGTTTCTGCAAACATGGTATTCAGTAAATTTGCAGAAATTGTTTCTTCTGCAACAGCTCGTTTGTCAGCCCCAAAGTCTTCTGCTCTTTCAAATAAATCGCCTGAATTTCTTCCTGTTCGAGGTTCTCTTCATGGTTATACCTATTCCAGCCCAGAGAAAAAGACTAGTTTGAGACTCTCCGCATCCCTTCAAGATTTGTCTACTTATGGTCAACTCGATCCAGAACAGGGGTGGAGCTAGACCACGAAAGTAGTGGGGGCCTAGAGGTAGAGGTGAAGGGGTGGGGGGCACAAGGGTTCGGGGGCAGCGCCCCCGGATTTTGTTTTTGGATACATTATTAACAAAAAATCAAGAAACGTATAAAAGAAAGTATTAATCTTTAATTTAGCAAAATCATACCTTATTACAAGCGTTCCCTTCGAGTTCTCATACTTTGATAACGTTGTATAACTACATTATCATCAATCGTGTCAAACACATCCTTCTCAATATACACAATCAAGCTATCATTTAACCATTTATCATTCCTTCGATCGCGCAATTGATTCTTGACATAATTCATTACAAAAAATACCCTCTCCACCGTAGTAGCAACTGGAAGAATTAATGTCAATGTCAAAAGCTTGTATACTAACGAGTATACTTCATGTTTTTTTGTCACAACCAACTTTTGTGCAAGTTCACCAAGACCTTGTAATCCTCCAAATTCTTCACTAGTGTGCATATCAATGATGTATGTGTTAATTTGATCATCAAGCTCCATCACGTCTGATCCTTGAAAAGCTGCAAATGAATCATCTGGACACAAACACGCTACACAAAGAAGTAAGTCACTATTCACCTCAGAAAAACCGATTATTCAACTCTTAAAGTTGCATATCAACAACAGAATAAAATAAATCCACACGAAAGTAATGCAAATTTGTCACAGTGATACATCATGAACGACCTAGAGGTGTATACATATCATCCATGTTAGGGACGATAATGTCGTGCTTTCCACAAAAGGAATTAACCATTACCAAAAAAGAATCTCAGTCATCATCTCTAAACTTTTGGAGCTGTTGTTTACATATTTTTACCAAGCACATGGCATTAGCAATATTTTGGTCTTTCTTTTGTAATGTCTTTGACAACTCATTTGAAATTCCTAATATATTTTTCATTAGATGTAGGCCAAATGCAAACTCAAATGTACGAATTGATGCCAACAAAACCCGTACTTCACCTTTTTTCCCACAAATTGTATTATCAGTAGCAATGATCTCAATAACATCAAGTGTACTTGAGAACATGAGCATCAGGTTACATAAACATTTGTAGTGCGAGCCCCAATGTGTATCACCGGAACGTTGGATATTAGTTTCTTGATTAAGGCCTCGTCCACTTGATATTTCACCGGCATTGAGTGCTTTACAAATTTTGAGTCTTTGCATCTCGCGAATAAGATCACACTGCTTAGCCGATCCTCCAACAACATTCACCACATTATCGGCCAAATAAAAGAAAGATTGGATATCTCCATGTTTTTTTGCAACTGCTAAAAGAGCTAGTTAAAGTTGATGAGCAAAGCAATAAATGTAGTACGCACTTGGGTTTTCTTTCAAGATAAGTGTTTTGAGACCATTATACTCACCACGCATATTACTAGCTCCATCATAACCTTGACCTCCCGAACATTAACATTATAATGATTAATTGGAATTCGCAATCCAGGGTCTAAAGGCAATTCTTCAACATTAATCTCATCACCTTCACCCCCTTCAATTTCATTTTTATCACTGTCATTCTCAATCCCAACATCAATCTCATCACTTTCATCCTCTTCATACACTTCATCCTTAACATCCCGAATATCAATCCGAACATTCCTTTCATCAATGTTTTGTTCAATCGAAAATGGATGGAATTTACACTCTTTTGAAATACTTCTCCATCACTAAGCCAGAGGAGTGAGATAAGTGATAAACCTATTCTTATCTGGCATTTTAATTTAATACTTTTAAGTTTTTCTTGATTACAAACAACTTGTACATAAGCCATTTGTAAATATTCTTTATTTTGTTCTATTTCTTCAATGAAAACTTCTTTTCCTTTTTTATTATATTCTAATATTTCTATTCTTCCTATTAATATTTTTTGCATATCTTCTAAATTTTCTATTCTTTTCCTAAGAATTCTTATTTCTGAAATTTCTAATTGTTCTTTTAACATTTTTGTTGTTTTTGTCTCTTCTCTTTCTATTAAACATTTTTCTTCTAAGCATTTTATACATGCTTCTTTATAACATTCTAAACATTTTTCCCTAAGTTTTCTAACTAGATACCAATTACATAAATAACAGGCTATATTATCTGTTCCTTTATATTTTTGCCAATTATGTGTACAATGTGTTATATTCATGAAATTAATTTCTTCTTCTGATTCTAAATATTTTTCAATATTTAAATTTGAAAACTCATCTATTATTTCATATTCTGATTCTTCTTGTTCATTTTCTAAGTTTTTATCTTCTATTGTTATTATACTATAAATAAATTCTTTATCTGAAATATATTCATCTAATTGTATTAGATCTTCATTAGTACATTCTATTAGTGTACTTTTCTTATCATAATTATTTATTCTTTTCGGACAAGTTCTAGCTAAATGTTCATTACTATTACATACAAAACAATTAAGTTTATTTTTATAAGTTGTATCTAATTTAAATTTTCTTACGTGCCTTTTTTCATCTAAATAAGGTCTTCTTTTATTGGATATTCTAAGGAAATATCTCTTTTTAATTGGATTATTATATTTTTTAGTTTTTGAACTAGAGGCTCCATAAGTTTGAGGAGTAAATATATCTTTACAAAATTTATAGTCTGCCTTTTTAAGTTGTTTTTGTAATTGTAATTCTACACGTTTATTTTCTAAACATCTTATTACATGTTGTATTATTTGTCCTATACTCCATTGTTTTTCTGGATCTTCTTTTACTGCTATCAAATTATTCCATTTATCTGTTATTTCTAATCCTAGTGGTCCTGGTAATTTATGAAATAATTTATTACCTATTTCTTGGTTAAATGTATTTCCCGAAATTGAAGTTAAATAATGATATTCATTTAAAAAAAATTTAACATATCTTCCCTTAGTCCATTTATACAAACTAAGATGTTCTAAATCTCTCACAGCTTTTCTTTGTATACTCATATGTCCTGAATTTGGGTTTACTCCTGTAATTAATATCTGAATTTTATTAACAAAATTATAAGGATTATTTCCCATACTTACTAATTGATCAAACTCTTCTTTCTTTTCTGATTTAAATCTTCCCACATAGCTTTAACGCTTTCTCCTAAAAATGTTTCTAAATATTTATACATATCTAAAGCTTCCATTTCTTGAAAATTTCTACTATAATGTCCTATTATAGTATTCTTCCAAACATCTACAACATTATTCCATGTCTGTAGATCATGTGCTATAATATTTAATATTTGTACCTTATGATCTGTTTGAAATTCTATTTTCTTTTCTAATGGTCTTTCACTTCCTCTTGCTATTATTTATTTTCTGAATTATTATAAAAAGGATAAGCTCCTCTTGGAGGAAATCCACCTCTATAAACAACTGTATCATGATTAATAGTTTTATCAAAAGGTGTATCTTCAAATGCTCTATATGTATTAGCATCTTCCATTAATTCTTTTATGTAACTATAATCTGAATTATCTGAATTATTTTCTTCTAAATCTTTTTTATTAATTCCTATTCTAATATTTTTATCTGAATTATAATATAAATATTCTGTTTCTTTTATTTTCTTGTTAATATACATTTGATCTTCTAATTCCAATAATTCTTTATTGTCTAAAATTATTTCTAATTCTTTAGGAAAAATTATTTTCTCAGAAATTTCTTCTACTAATTCTAATTGTACTTGATCTTGGTATTGTTCTTCTTCTTGATTTGATTCTTCTTCTTTAGATTGTCTATGTATTTGATTATAATCTATAAATCTTAAACTAGTTCTTCCATGTACATCTTTGTAGGTTAATGATTTTCTCGGTGCAATAATTTTTTCTTGGTCTTCTAGGAATTTTTCCATATCCATTCTAATCCTGCTAATTGTTGTGATGAGTATTCTTTTGGTTTCACCATATTTATTTCTTTACTACTCAATAAATTTGCCTCTTTATTTATATAAATTTTATATTTAGTATGGGAATTATTAGAACATCTTCCTAAAAATCCTATATGAATTAATAAATTATCTTCACTTTCTACATCTTCATATCCTTTAGTCTGAATTTAATTTTTTCTGAAAAATCTTTAATAGTTATTAAGAAATCTGGATTAAAATATATTATTCCATTGTTATTATTCATATCTACTTCCATACTAGCAATTTGACTTTTATCTATATTATTTATTCTTTCATCATAAATAGTAATTAATATTTTACATCCTAATTTTTTTCTCATTAATCCTTTAATTCCTATAACTATAAATCCTAAATGCATAAATCTATAATTTCTCTTTTTTAACTCTTTTTTAGAGTCTTTTGAGATTAAGTTTAGTTTTCTTACTTGATTCCTTATACACTGAACAAAGACTTCTCTATTATGTCTAAAAAATTGTGTTCCTGATTCAAATATTTCTCTATTATATAAAACATATGGATTAAGTAATCTTAAATCATGGGTATGAAATCTTATATAATCTTGTTGTGGATCTAAAATTTCTTCTATATTTTGTTCATATTGTTGTGGTCTATTTAAAACTCTTTCTATTAAACTTCGATTTATACTTGAGGTACTTGTTCTAGAAGAAAAGGTTTCTTCATTAATTGTTTTAGATCTTCCTAAAAACGGTGCTGATAAATTCATCTTGGGAATTTATATTCTTTTGGTAATTTTCTAGTTATTTTTTCTTTTCCTATTTTTTCTAAATTTAAATTTCCTAATCTTCTTGTTAATAATTTTAAATCACTTTCTATATTAGATGTTGAAGTTGAGGCTTTTAAGTATTCTAGAGTAAGAATTCTATTCTTTAATTCTTTTATTACTTTTTCTATTTCAGTTACAATCCTTTTTATTTGTATCTCTATATCCTTAGGTTTATTAAAATCTAAAATTCTTTTTAATTCTATAAAATCTGTTTTTGTGGATAAATTTTCTGATTTGGATAATTTATCTAAAATAGTACAATTTTGATTTTTAACATAATCTAAGCCTTCTTTAATACTTTTTAATTCTAAACTTTTATTTTTAAAATAATCTAAAATTATATCTAAAGTTTTGCTTGATTTTTTACTTTCTAATTCTAAATTTCTAGATGAATTTATAATTAAATCTATAATAATATTTTGACTTGGATCTTATGTAATTTATGTTTATTTTCTAGATTACAATTTATGCTATTATTATCTACTATCTTAACTTTCCTATTGGTATTTATATCTAAATCTAAATACTCCAATCTTTTTATTTCCGGTATCTAAAATTTTTCAAAAATTTCTTCTATTATATATATATGTTTATATTCTTCTACTAGAATCTTTTTAATTATTTTTTCTCTTATTTCAATGGGTAAATATTTGATTATTCTTAATATTTCTAAAACTTCTTTTAAATCTTTACTATATGTTCCTACTATATTATCTTCTTCAAAATATCCACAAATATCTTTACTATATTTAACCTTATATCTTAATCTATTTTTTCTAACTCCTGTGATTTCTAAAAGCATAAATATTTATAATCCCAATTTCTAGTTCCGACTTGCTCTGATACCAAAATAGGGGGGTCTCTGAAAAGAGTTATGAATTTTTAGTTTCAAATCTCTGAAAAGAGTTATAAAATTTTATTTCAAAATTTAACTTTAATCATACTCAGTATTCTCCTTATTTTTCTATATTTCTTGAATTTCTTAGATAAATCCCTTAATATATATATATATATATATATATATATATATATATATATATATAATATATATATAATATATATATATATATATATATATATATATTTATTTATTTATTTATTTCAAGGCTTTACAATCTTCCCTCCAAAAAATAGTTTCGTCCTCGAAAATTACCTTGGCTAATCGAAAAGTTATGGATACTTGGTTTTAAGCTCATCTTCTCTCTCCTAGGTTGATTCGTCAAGTCCATGATTTTGCCATTAAACCTTGACCAGAAGAACCTCTCTATTTCTTAGTTGGTGCACCTTTCTATTCAAAATCATCATTGGGACTTCTTCATATGATAGGTCTTTTTGTACTTCCAATGTCTGAAAACCCACTACATGATTAGGATCAAGGACATATTTTCTAAGTATCGAAACATAGAACATGTTATGCACTACTGCGAGTTCAAATGGTAACGCAAGTTGATAAGTCACCACACCAATCCTTTCAAGAATCTCAAAAGGTCCAATGAACCATGGTCTCAACTTCCACTTCTTACTAAATCTCAATACACTCTTCGTTGGCGCTACTTTTAGAAAAACCTTGTAACCTACTTGAGATTCAAAATCCTTACTTCTACCATTAGCATAACTTTTCTATCGGTCTATGTCGTCTTTTATTCTTGCTCTAATGTTATCAACTGCCTTCATTCAATAATTTCAGGACCCAACATTCTATTCTCTCTGACACCATCCTAATGGGTAGAAAATCTACACTTCCTACCATAAGGAGCTTCATATGGGACCATGCCCATAGTAGCCTGAAAGCTATTGTTGTTAGCAAACTCTACTAGCAGTAGATGTGTTTCCCAAATACCGCCAAGATCCAAAACACATGCCCTCGGCATATCATCAAGAGTTTGGATAGTTATTTCCGATTGTCTATCTATCCATGGATGATAAGTAGTGCTAAATTTCAATTTCGTCACCATGGCTCCTTGTAAGCTTTTTCAAAATTTCGATGTGAATTATATATATATAATTGTACGAACTGTTCCATATTAAAATTGACTTTGATTGGCAAAAAATGGGCAGATTTTGTCAAAAGATCAACCACTATCCAAATAGCATTGTGACCTCTTGATGATCTCGAAAAACCTACCACAGAGTCCATCGCTACATGTTCTCATTTCCATTCTAGAATGTCCAACGGTTCAGCAGTCCTGATAGCCTTTGATGTTGTACCTTGACTTGCTAAGAGATAATACATTTCTCTACGAATAGACCAGTTCCTCTTTTCATGTTTCTCCACCAAAATATATCTTGGAGATCTTGATATATTTTCGTACTGCCAGGATGTATAGCATACGAGATGGAATGAGCCTCTTTCCAATATCTCGTTTCTTATACTTTCATCTTTAGGTACACACAACCTTCCTTTAAAAGTTAGCGCGTTATCTGTACATACTTCAAACGCTATACATTTGTTTGAACCAACATCAACCTTAATTTTCTATAGGAATTGATCATTATCATGTGCTTCCTTGATTCGGTCCCGAAGAGTAGGTTGAATCATAAATGCTTTTATTCTCACTGTAGCCTGAGTTGGCAATTTGATGACTTCCAATCTCAATTTCTGAAAGCCCTTTACCAAGTGTTCATGCATCATGGGTAAAACTGTTAACTGCGATCCTATCTTCCTACTTAAGGCATCTGTGACTATGTTAGCTTTACTCGAATGGTAAAGAATTGTACAGTCGTAATCTTTCACTAACTCCAACCATATCCTTTGTCACATATCCAGTTCATTCTATGTAAAGAAGTATTTGAGACTCTTATGGTCTAGATAGATTTCATACTTCTCCCCATACAGATAATGACGCCATATTTTTAAAGCGTGAACTACCGCTGTAAGTTTCAAGTCGTACATAGGATAGTTATGTTCATACTGATTCAATTGTCTCAAGGCATAAGCAATTACCTTTCCATGTTACATTAGAACACGGCCTAAACCCTATTTGGAGGCGTCACTGTAAATTACAAAATCATTCGAACCTTCAGGTATCATCAATACAGGAGCCGAAACTAATCTCTGACTGAGTTCCTGAAAACATTTTTCACACTTTTTCGTCCACTGAAACTTCATCCCCTTTCTAGTCAACTTAGTCATCAGACTCGCTATTTTTTAGAAACCCTCAATAAATCTCATATAGTAGCCAGCCAACCCCAAGAAAGTGCGAACTTCACCTACACTGGTCAGTCTAGGCCAATTTGTTATTGCTTCCACTTTAACTGGGTCTACTTCAATACCCTGGGCGGTAACCACATGACCATGTAAACCTACTTGATCGAGCCAAAATTTGCACTTCTTGAATTTGGCATATAATTTCTCTTTCCTCAAAGTTTCAAGTACTACTCAGAGTTGTTCTTCATACTGCTTCTTATCTTTATAGTACACGAATGTGTCACCAATAAATACTATGACGAACCGGTCTAAGTACTTATGGAACTCTCGGTTCATTAGGTCTATAAATACGCCTGGAGCGTTGGTCAAACCAAAGGGCGTGACAGTGAATAACGAGTCCTGAAAACAGTTTTTGGTATGTCGCTTGCCTTAACCTTCAGCTGATGATACACCGACCTCAAGTCGGTCTTTAAAAACACCATTGCACATATTAACTGGTTGAATAAATCTTCTATTCTTGGAAGTCGATATCTATTTTTGATAGTCAGATTATTCAACTCTCGATAGTCAATGCAGATCCTCATACTCCCATTTTTTTTCTTCACAAAAAGTACTGGAACACCCCAAGGAGATACACTCGATCGAATAAAACCTTTTTCCAGCAACTCCTCCAACTGTAACTTCAATTCTTGAAGTTCTTTCGGTGCCATTCTGTATGGGCCCTTAGAAACTAGTGTCGCACCGGAAACTAAGTCAATTGTAAATTTCACTTGCCTATCTTGCCTGGTAAATCTTTTGGGAATATGTCTACAAAGTCTTGCATAATGTTAATATCATTAACGGTTGTTTTTGTATGTGTGGAATCGATGATATTAACTAAAAATCCCTGGCATGATCCCTTTTTCAGCATATTCTCCGCTTGTAAAACTGATATAATGTGAGGTAAAGACTTGAACCTTGCTCCAAAGAAATGGAATTCTTCATCTCCCGATTTGTAAAACAACACTTCTTTCTCCTGACATTGAATGATCACATGATTGAGTCCCAACCATTCCATGCCTAGAATAACATCGAAGTCTTTCATCTCTAAAAGGTATAAATCTACCAACAGTGCCTTTCCTTCAATCTCTAACTTTATTGCCTTAGTCATCTAATTTGTGCAAAGAGTTTTTCCTCAAGGGATGCTAGCCTCTAATTTATTACTCGTTTTCATACATGAAAAGTTAGACCTAGCTACGAAGGATGCAAAGATAAAATAATTTGTAGCCCCAGAATAAAAAAGTATGTAAGTAGGTACATGAGATAATAATAGAATACATATTTCGTAACTATAGTTTTAGACTTAGCGATGGAGAATAGAAAATCGAAAAAAACATAAATACGTACTTCAAATAAAATACCTGCAATTACATTCAGATCCTACTCCACCAATATTGATTCAATGCAAAAACTCAGGCCTTCCCTTTCTTATTCTTGTCCTGATCATCATCTTTCTTCTTTTGAGGCTCTGTACAGTTTAAAGCAATGTGTCCCGACTTACCACACCAAAAACACATGTTCTTTCCAAATAAGCATTCACCCCTATAATTACACTTAGGACACAATGTAATATTTCATCTCATCCCACCGATATTAACTCATGTGCTTGGTCTTTTATTGTATCAGTTACATATGTCCTTAGTCTGATCGTTCCACTTCCTTTTTCCTAATGGCTCCTTGCCCTGCTGGGCATACTACTCAAATATAGTCCTCTAATATGAAATAGCATGAGTCCTCTCCAACATTTCATGATATGAAGTGAAACGATGTGACATAAAAAACATGTCGATTACTAGGGGTAGTCCATTTTCGAACCTCATGATCTTCTTAACTTATGTATCTACTAAGTGTGGGGCATACCTTGAGAGCTAGTCAAACTAGCTCTCGTAATCAGTAAGTGATAAGTTGCCCTGTCTAAGCTGTAGAAACTCTGATTCCTTAAAGTCTCTCAAGGTTACGTATGTGTAATTGACAGTCATCCACAATTAACTTATTCCAACGAATAACAATAGTTGATTTTTCGTTTGCCATGTTCCAGCAGTATAACACACTAAGTAAAAAAAATTCATCATCTTCATCACTTTCAAGAGTGAATTAGCGCTCATTATGACATCTAGAACAACGTAAAAACTCATCATAGTGATATGTTTGATGTAAGGTCTTTGAAAGGCGTGTTTGTCAAACAAGTTTTCTTCAAGGAAACTCTCTCCCCCGACATCATACATAACCCAAACGTGACTCTTCTAATTGTTATGTGAGACGATTTCTAGCAATTTTCACAACTGAACTAGGGACATATTCATAGAACAAAAAATGTAACTATTGAGCTGAACTAAACTGAAAATATCTCCTATAAATAAAGAAATAAGGAATCGCACTACAAATCAATAAATCCGAGATTTAATTGATTTTTGGTATAGACACAAAAACATGGAGATGTGTAACTATGAAACTAGAATCATTTGCATTATAAAAATAAGCACATTTAATGCACGCCCGTTAAAATGAGGTAATCGTGTTAATTTTAATTTAGAGAGAACCTCCGCAGCTATTTTGGAAACAATTGCAACAATATCTCAAGTTTTCCATCAAATTACTCTAAACGTTTTCCAAGTGGGTCGCCCACATAACGGTGCAGCCACATTAAATCTCTACGTATTCTCTTTTCTTCGACACTCCATGAAAACTGGACAACACATCGTTAGAGAACATACCAGAAACTTTATCCTAACAACTCCAATCAGATTCATGTTACATAAAAATAGTTCTATCTTTCTTCGTTGAAGATTTAAAATTTGATGGTAATTTTTTATCAAAAAGTCATAATTGATTAATTCCATGCTTTTACAACATAGTTTCATAGATAGGCACCTAAATCTTACTTTTAACCCATTGGAATGATTCTCTAATATTTTGTTGTCCATAATTATTATACAGATCCTACTCGTATAGTTATAGCATCTAGTAGTCAACTCTTAAGTTGGAATGTGCATCGTTACTCATTGATGTCACCGTTTAAAGTAATGTACACTGTTTAGATTTGATGAGATATTGCATAGTAGAATTTTTCAGATACATTTTATATCGTAGAGCCACGTACATAAATGGTCAATATTCCAGCAGTATAACATAATGAATAAAATATTTTGGCACCTTCCTCACTTCCAAGAGTGAATTGGCGCTCTTTATGAAATCCAGAACAGCATAAAAGCTCATCACAGTGAGCTGTTCGATGCAAGGTTTTCGAAAGGCGTGTTTGTCGAACAAGTTTCCTGGAACTCTCTCCCCCGACATCATACGTGACCCGAACTTGACTCTTCTAGTTGTCATGTGTCATAATTAGTAGCAATTTTTTCAACTGAACTAGGGACAGATTCACAGCAAAAACAATGTCGTATTCCAAAATATAATTGTTCTTTTTTGTTACAATATCTCCGATCAATAAAGAAATAAGGAATCACACTTCAAAACAATAAATCATAGAGTTAGTGGATTTTTGGTATAAACATAATATCCTTAAGTCTTGATCTTCCTTATAAAATATAAGGAATTATGAGTTAAAAGTAAAAGTAATTATTATACGATATTAACCATCTCAATTATATTGACCAACTAGTAATTTTTAAGTAATTGTTATTTGTGAGCAAATAAAAATAGCCTCAAGTGTGTGCAAAATATCGAAGGAGAAAAAATATGGAGTTGTAAAACTATGAAACCGGACTAATTGGTATTATAAAAGTTAGCACATTGAATGCACACCCATTAAAATGAGTTAATAGTGTTAATTTTAATTTATAGAGAACCTTCAGAACAATTTGGAGACATTTGCAATAATATTTCAAGTTTTCCATCAACTTACTCTTAAAGTTTTCCAAGTGTGTCACCCTCGTAACGGTGTAGCCACATTGAATCTATATGTATTATCTTTCTTCAACACTCCATCAAAACTGGACAACTAATCGTTGGAGAACATAACAGCAACTTCGTTGTTTCATAAAAATAGTTCTCTCTTACTTCGTTGAAGTTTTAAAATTGGAGGGCTATGTTTTATCAAAAAAATTATAATTGATTAATTCCATGCTTTTACAGTGCAGTATCATAGATAGGCACATAAAACTTACTTTTAACCCATTGGAAGGAATCTCTAATATTTTGTTGTCCAAAATTATTATACGGATCCTACTTGTATAGGTATAGAGTCTAGTAGTCAACTCTCAGGTTGGAATGTGCATCGTTGCTCATCGATGACACCTTTTAAAGTAATGTACACTGTTTTAGATTTTTTTAGATCTTACATAATAGAATTTTTCGGATACATTTTATATAGTAGAACCACGTACATAAATAGTCACGAAGTCATACAGAAAAATGTATACGTGGATAGAAGATAGAATTCGAATTCTTTGCAACGACTGAACTCGTTATTTGCTGAATATTACCTTGATACCCCCTCTTTTTTTCGAATCAATATATTCAACATCAACATGATAATGCTGACATGTTTAAAAGAAGGAAGTTACTTAAAAAAGGTACTTCTCTCTTGTTTTGGTATGTATAGTCGACATTCATCCACAGTTAATGTCGAGTTTATTAGATAAGGATATTTATGTAATTGTGTAATAACCACTTCATGTATTAGGCATGTGTAGTTAGCTGAACTTTATCTATAAATAAGAGTCATTGATGTAATTGAAATTAATTGGAAAAGTTTTCACTCCAACAGAATTTCCCGCCATTTCCTTTTCTTCATCCTTTTCTTTGCAACTCTACATGGTATCGAGCTAAAACTGTAATTCGAACTTCTGAGCAATGGAAAATAACTCAAAGGTTGCAGTAGATCAACGAACTCAGTGCGATGAAGTGAATTCATCTGGCGATCCCTCTGTTGGAGACATGGCAACTGGAGATATTAACTCCCTCAGCCGATTGACTTCCAACCCTGCCAGTCCTTATTATCTTCACTACGGAGATAACACTGGTATGCAAATCATCTCTGTTGTTCTTACTGAAGACAATTATTCGACGTGGAGTCGAGCTGTGACAATGGCATTAAGTGTCAAAAACAAAGAAGGTTTCATTGATGGAACCATATGTAAACCGAACAAGGAAGATCCTATGTTTGGTACATGGAGAAGATGTAACCACGTAGTTTCATCATGGATCATCAATTCAATCCCCAAAGAGCTTTATCCTAGTGTGATGCACAAGGATTCCGTAAGGGAAGTATGGATCGAGCTTCGTGACAGATATAGCCAAGGAAATGGAACACGGATCTATGAATTGAAGAAACAAATCGCCTCAATTTCACAAGAGAATGGTTCAGTCAGCTCCTATTTTAATAGATTCAAAGGACTTTGGGAAGAATTGGATAACTACAGACCTGACATTAACAACAAATGTTACAAGCAGGAGGATCAAGTTATGCAGTTTTTAATGGGACTAGATGATCAATTTTCAGCTGTTCGAAGTCAAGTGTTGTTGATGGATCCATTGCCTTCTTTAAACAAGGTATTTGCTCTCATTTTACAAGATGAAAGGCACAAGGATGTGATTACCAAAAGGCAGCAACACTTCGAAGCAGCTGCCTTAGCTGGAAAAATGATCAATGGATCTAGTGGAAATCAGAGATATAATTCATACAATTCGTTTCAGAGGAAAGACGGGCCTATGTGCAGTTTTTGTGGTATGTTAGGTCATATCAGAGGAAAGTGCTATAAACTCGTAGGTTATCCACCAGGTCACAAACTTGCTAAAGGAAAAACACATATTGCTAGTGCAATTGCTCAAGCTCCAGGTGAAGGGAGATCTGAGGATGTTCAGTCAAATATGCATTTTACTCCAAATCAGTGTCAGCAACTCTTAGCTATGCTTGTTCCACAATTGCAAGCTCAGTTATCTACTAGCAGGCCGAAATCACAAGATATTCCACTGGTCTCCTCTGCTACTCCTGAAAATTCTAACTTCTCAGGTAATCGATTCCATTACAATGATAATCTCAATGAAGTCAAGTGGATCATTGATACTGGAGCATCAGAACACATGGTTTGCTCCAGCAAATACTTGACATCTATCACATCTGAAGAGAATGCTTCTGTTAGATTGCCAAATGGAGATCAAGTTGATGTGACTGGCATTGGCACTGTGAAGCTGTCTGATAAGCTGGTTTTGACTGATGTTCTTATTGTGCCATCATTCACGTTTAATCTGATATCTGCTAGTAATCTTGTGATGAAGCATAATTGTTTCCTGATGTTTGTATACAATGCTTGCTTTGTGTAGGATCTTTCAATATTGAGGATGATTGGGGTAGGCAGGCTTGAGGATGGATTATATCACTTCCAACTACCTACTCAACAGCCTATATTCAAGTCTCACAGCAAGTCATTCATCAAACCTCACCAAATTGTTGATCACTCTGTCAAATTTCGAAACTACAAACCTATTATATCATGTTGTAGTCCTGTTTCCAATATACATTGCAATAATGCCGGTCCTACCTCTTGTAATTCACAGACTACCAGTGATGTCAAAAGTAATATTGATGTATGGCATTACAGGTTAGGTCATGTGCCTCTTTCAAAATTGCCGGCTTTTCATAAGTGTTTTCCTGATATCAAATTCATTAAATCTTTTCACTGTTCCATTTGTTATCTAGCTAAACAACACAGACTCTCATTTCCTCTTAGTGAAACCAGATCTTCTAGGGCGTTCGATATCATTTACTGTGATATTTGGGGACCCTACTCCACTTCTTCTTTAAATGGATCCCACTACTTTCTGACTATAGTTGATGACCATAGTAGAGTGACATGGACATATCTAATGAAATATAAGTCTCAAACTAGACCTATTATTCAGACCTTTTACTCCTTAATTGAAGCTCACTTTCATTGCAATATAAAAACACTTAGGTCTAACAATGGAGCTGAGTTCTCTATGACAGATTTCTTTAATTCCAAAGGCATTTCACATCAAGTTAGCTGTGTTGAAACCCCACAACAGAACGGTATTGTAGAAAGAAAGCACCAGCATATCCTAAATATTGCTAGAGCCCTCAAATTCCAAGCCTATCTACCACATAAATTATGGGGTGATTGCGTCCTAACTGCAACACATCTCATTAATAGAACCCCTACTTCTGTTCTTGGTGATAAATCTCCCTATGAAACGCTATACAATGTTGCTCCTTCATATTCCCATCTTAAAGTGTTTGGCTGTTTATGTTATGCTAACACTTTGAAAAGAAACATAACCAAATTTGACCCTAGAGCTACACCTTGCATTTTCATTGGCTACCCTAGTGGTATGAAGGCTTACAAATTGTATAACCTTCACACCAACACTGTCATTTACTCCAGAGATGTTATCTTTTATGAAAACATCTTTCCATTTCATCATCCTTCACTACTTCAAGCACTATCACATTTTCCTACATCTACACAACATCATCAATCTCTATTTTCTCCCCAGACATTTACTTATCCTGATATCCCTATATCTCATCCTGCTACCTTTTCTAATGTACCTATTTTATCCCAAACTGATGTTCCTGTTTCATCTTCTATTCCCAACATTTCTACTACTTCAACTCATTCTCCTTCTGGAACTCCCTCTACCTCATCTCCTACACCTTTAGCGCCTATTCGGAAATCAAAGAGGAACATCAGACCCCTTTCTTATCTCTTGGATTATCATTGTAATCTAGCTTCTCAATTGCCTACCTCTACATCAGACTCTACGGGAAAAGGTTCTGTTTCAGGTAAGAAGCATCCAATCTTAGAATATCTTGCTTACAATCAGTTATCTCCTGCACATAGAAGTTATGCTTTAGCTCTCTCCACGGTTTTTGAGCCTCAATCTTTTGATGAAGCATCTAAACATCCTAAGTGGTGTGATGCTATGGATTTAGAGTACAAAGCCTTGGTTTCAAATCAGACCTGGGATGTTGTTAAGCTCCCAGCTCATAAAAGACTTGTAGCCTGCAGATGGGTGTATAAGGTTAAGCTCCATTCAGATGGTACTGAGGAGAGAAAGAAAGCTCGTCTAGTTGCCAAAGGTTTTACTCAATAATCAGGCTTAGACTATGAGGAGACCTTCTCTCCTGTAGCTAAATTAGTGACAGTTAAAACTTTGTTGGCTGTTGCAGCTCAATTGCAATGGGATTTACACCAGTTAGACATCAGTAATGCCTTTCTCCATGGAGAATTGAATGAGGAGGTGTATATGATGATGCCTTCAAGTTATGAGTAACAGGGGGAGAATGGTGACCGCCTAGTTTGCAAATTAAACAAGTCCATCTATGGACTTAAACAAGCCTCAAGGCAGTGGAACACTAAGCTGACAACATATATTCTATCACAAGGATTCAGGTGGTCAAAGGCTGATTATTCATTATTTAGCAGGCTCAATGGCTGCTCATTTACCGTTTTACTGGTGTATGTAGATGATATTATAATTGGTGGGAATGATTTGACATATATTGATCAGTTCAAAAAGGAGCTGAACAATCAATTCAAATTGAGAGATTTGGGTATTCTCAAATATTTTCTTGGACTTGAAATTGCTAGAACTGTGAAAGGCATTTCTATATGCCGGAGAAAATATGCCTTGGATGTTTTATCTGATGCAGGGTATTTAGGGGCAAAGCCAACAGCAAATCCTCTACCATATGGTCTGAAATTGGGTAAAGATGAAGGAGATGATGTATTGAATGTCAGTGAATACAGAAGGTGGGGAGACTTCTATACTTAACCATAACTAGACCTGATCTATCCTACGATGTTCAGTTGTTGAGTCAATTCTTGCAATCACCTAAGCAGCCTCACTTGGAAGCCGCCCACCATGTTCTAAGGTATTTGAAGAGCTCACCAGGGCAAGGCTTGTTCTTCGAGAGTAAACAGGACTTGCAGCTTAAAGGTTACTGTGACGCAGACTGGGCAGCTTGTTCAGACACAAGAAGGTCCACCACCGGGTATTGTATCTTTCTTGGAGACTCTATGATATCGTGGAAGTCTAAAAAGCAACCTACGGTATCAAGATCTTCTGCTGAAGCAAAGTACAGATCAATGGCAGCAGCTGTGTGCGAACTAAGCTGGCTAAAAATTTGTTGAATGATTTAGGTGTCAAGCTGTCAAAGACAGCCTTGCTGTTTTGCGATAATCAGTCAGCCATTCATATATCCAGCAACCCTATATTTCACGAAAGAACTAAACATATAGAATTAGATTGCCATTTGGTTAGAGATAAGGTTCAAGAAGGTGAAGTAAAGATGTTATACACATCATCACAGAACCAGGTTGGTGATCTGCTAACAAAATCTATTAGTGGTACCAAGTTTAAATTTTTACTTGGCAAGATGGGAGTATTGAACATATACTCCTCATCTTGAGGGGGAGTGTCGAGTTTATTAGATAAGGATATTTATGTAATTGTGTAATAACCACTTCATGTATTAGGCATGTGTAGTTAGCTGAACTTTATCTATAAATAGGAGTCATTGATGTAATTGAAATTAATTGGAAAAGTTTTCACTCCAACAGAATTTCCTGCCATTTCCTTTTCTTCATCCTTTTCTTTGCAACTCTACAGTTAACTTATTCAAACGAATAACGTTAGTTGATTTTCGTTTGAAATATTCCAGCGGTATAACACAATGACTAAAATATCTTGTCAACCTCCTCACTTCTAAGAGTGAATTGGCGCTTTTAGAACAACGTAAAAAGTCATCACGGTGATCTGTTTGATGTAAGGTCTTAGAAAGTCGTGTTTGTCGAACAAGTTAACTTCCATGAAAGTCTCTCCCCCGACATCACACGTGACCTGAACTTGACTCTTCTAATTGTTGTGTCATAATTCCTAGCAATTTTTTCAACTGAATTAGGGACACAGCAAAAACAATGTCATATCCAAATATAATTGTTCATTTTTGTAAGAATATCTCCGATCAACAAAGAAATAAGGAATAACACTACAAATCAAAAACTCCTGGATTTAGCGGATTTTTGGTATAAACATAATATCCTTAAGTCGTGATCTCCCTTTTAAAATATAAGGAATTATGAGTTAAAGTAAAAGTAAAAGTAAAAGTAATTATTATACGATATTAACCTTCTCAATTATATTGACCGACTAGTAATTTTTAAGTAATTGTTATTTGTGAGAAAATAAAAATTAGCCTCAGCTGTGTACAAAATATCGAAAGAGAAAAAACATGGAGATGTAAAACTATGAAACCAGACTAATTGGTATTATAAAAATTAGCACAGTTAATGCACGCACATTATAATGAGGTAATCGTGTTAATTTTAATTTATAGAGAACATTCAGAACAATTTTCTTTTAACCCAGTGGAAGGATTCTTTAATATTTTGTTGTCCATAATTATTATACGGATCCTAATTGTGTAGTTAGTCAACTCTCAGATTGGAATGTGCATTGTTACTCATCGATGACACCGTTTAAAGTAATGTACACTGTTTCAGATTTTTTGGGATCTTTCATAATAGAATTTTTCAGATACATTTTATATTGTAGAGCCACGTACATAAATGGTCACGACGTCATACAGAAAAAGTATACGTGGATAGAAGATAGAATTCGAATTCTTTGCAACAACTGAACTCGTTATTTGTTGAATACTACGTTGATAACCTTTCTTTTTTTCAACTCAATATATTCAACATCAACATGACAATGCTCAAATGTTTATGAGAACGAAGTTACTTTAAAAATGTACTGCTCTCTATTTTTTTTTTTTGGTATGTATAATCGACATTCACCACAATTAACTTATTCAAACGAATCACAATAGTTGATTTTTCGTTTGCATTATTCGAGCAGCATAACACAATGAATAAAATATATTGGCACCTCCCTCACTTCCAAGAGTGAATTGGTGCTCTTTATGACATCCAGAACAGCTTAAAAACTCATCATGGTGAGCTGTTTGACATAAGGTCTTTGAAAGGCGTGTTTGTCGAACAAGTTATCTTCCAGGAAACTCTCTCCCCCGACATTATACGTGACCGAACTTGACTCTTCTAATTGTTATGTGTTATAATTCCTGGCAATTTTTTCAGCTGAACTAGGGACAGATTCACAGCAAAAACAATGTCTTTCTTGTTAGAATATCTCCGAGCAATAAAGAAATAAGGAATCACACTTCAAAACAATAAATCCTAGATTTAGCGGATTTTTGGTATAAACATAATATCCTTAAGTCTTGATCTTTAGTTTAAAATATAAGGAATTATGAGTTAAAGTAAAAGTAGTTATTATACGATATTAACCTTCTCAATTATATTGACAGAATAGTAATTTTTAAGTAATTGTTATTTGTGAGCAAATAAAAATAGCCTCAGCTGTGTACAAAATATCAAAAGAGAAAAAACATGGAGATGTAAAACTATGAAACCGGACTAACTGGTTGGTATTATAAAAATTAGCACATTCAATGCACGCCCATTAAAATGAGGTAATCGTGTTAATTTTAATTTATGGAGAACCTTCGGAACAATTTTGGAGACATTTGCAATAGTATCTCAAGTTTTCCATCAACTTACTATTAAAGTTTTCCAAGTGCGTCGCCCACGTAATGGCGCAGCGACATTGAATCTCTACGTATTCTCTTTTCTTCGACACTCCATGAAAACTAGACAACTCATCGTTGGAGAACATAGCAGCAACTTTATCCTAACGACTCCAATCAGATTCATGTTACATAAAAATAGTTCTCTCTTTCTTCTTTGGAGATTTAAGATTGGATGGAAATCTTTTATGAAAAAATTATAATTGATTAATTCCATACTTCTAAAGTATAGTTTCACAGATAGGCACATAAAACTTACTTTTAACCCATTGGAAGGATTCTCTAATATTTTTGTCGATAATTATTATACGGATCCTAATTGTATACTTATAGCGTCTAGTCGTCAACTGTCAGGTTGACATGTGGATCGTACTAATCGATGACACCGTTTAAAGTAATGTAGATTTGATCAGATCTTGCATAATAAAATTTTTCAGATACATTTCATATCGTAGAGACACGTACATGCATAAAAAAGTATACTTGGATAGAAGATAGAATTCGAATTCTTTGCAACAACCGAACTAGTTATTTGCCGAATATTACGTTGATAACCTTTCTTTTTTTCAACCCAACATATTCAAAATCAGCATGACAATGCTGACATGTTTATAAGAAGGAAGTTACTTAAAAATGTACTTCTCTCTTTTTTTGGTATGTATAGTCGACATTCATCCACATTTAATTTATTCAAACGAATCACACTAGTTGATTTTTCGTTCGCAATATTCCAGCAGTATAACATCCTCACTTCCAAGAGTGAATTGGGCCTCTTTTTGACATCCAGAACAGCGTAAAAACTCATTACGGTGAGCTGTTTGATGTAAGGTCTTCGAAAGGCATGTTTCTCGAACAAGTTATCTTCCAGGAAACTCTCGCCCCCGATATCAGACATGACCCGAACTTAACTCTTCTTATTGTTATGTGTCATAATTTCTAGGATTTTTCCAACTGAACTAGGGACAAATTCACAGCAAAAACATTGTCATATTCCAAAATACAATTGTTCATTTTTGTGAGAATATCTCCGATCAATAATGAAATAAGGAATCACAATCCAAAACAATAAATCCTAGATTTAGCGGATTTTTGGTATGAACATAATATCCTTAAGTCTTGATCTTCCTTTTAAAATATAAGGAATTATGAGCGAAAGTAAAAGTAATTATTAAACTATATTAACCTTCTCAATTATATTGGCCGACTAGTAATTTTTATTTGTGAGCAAATAAAAATTAGCCTCAGCTGTGTACAAAATATCGAAGGGGAAAAAACATGGAGATGTGAAACTATGAAACTGGACAAAAATTAGCACATTTAATGCACGCCCATTAAAATGAGGTAATTGTGTTAATTTTAATTTGTAGAGAACCTTCGGAACAACTTTGGAGACATTTGCAATTATATCTCAAGTTTTCCATCAACTTACTCTTAAAGTTTTCCAAGTGCATCGCCCACGTAATGGTGCAGCAACATTGAATCTCTATGTATTCTCTTTTCTTCGACACTACATGAATGGAGAACATACCAGCAACTTTATCTTAACTCCTATCAGATTCATGTTACATAAAAATAGTTCTCTCTTTCTTCTTTGAAGATTTAAGTTTAGATGGAAATTTTTTATCAAAAAATTATAATTGATTAATTCCATACTTTTAAAGTATAGTTTCTCAGATAGGCACATAAAACTTACTTTTAACCCATTGGAAGGATTCTCTAATATTTTTGTCGATAATTATTATGCAGATCCTACTTGTATAGTTATAGCGTCTAGTAGTCAACTCTCAGGTTGAAATGTGCATAGTTACTCATCGGTGACACCGTTTAAAGTAATGTACACAGTTTTAGATTTGATAAGATCTTGCATAATAGAATTTTTCGAATACATTTTATATCGAAGAGACACCTTAATAAATGCTCACGACATCATACAGAAAGAAGTATACATGGATAGAAGATAGAATTCGAATTCTTTGCAACAACTGAACTAGTTATTTACTGAATATTACATTGATAACGTTTCTTTTTTTGACCCAATATATTCAACATCAACATGACAATGCTGACATGTTTATAAGAACGAAGTTACTTAAGAAATGTACTTCTCTCTTTTTTTGGTATGTATAGTCGACATTCGTCCACATTTAAATGATTCAAACAAATCACAATAGTTGATTTTTCGTTCGCAATATTCCAGCAGTATAACATAATCAATAAAATATCTTGGCACCTTCCTCACTTCCAAGAGTAAATTGGCGCTCTTTTTGACATCCAGAACAGCGTAAAAACTCATTACGGTGAGCTGTTTGATGTTAGGTCTTCGAAAGGCGTGTTTCTCAAGCAAGTTATCTTCCAGGAAACTCACGCCCCCGACATCATACGTGACCCGAACTTGACTCTTCTAATTGTTAGGTGTCATAATTTCTAGCAATTTTTCCAACTGAACTAGGGACAGATTCACAGCAAAAACAATGTCATATTCCAAAATATAATTGTTCATTTTTGTAAGAATATCTCCAATCAATAAATAAATAAGGAATCACACTACAAAACAATAAATCCTAGATTTAGCGGATTTTTGGTATAAACATAATATCCAAGTCTTGATCTTCCTTTTAAAATATATGGAATTATGAATTAAAGTAAAAGTAATTATTATATGATATTAACCTTCTTGATTATATTAACCGACTTGTGATTTTTAGGTAATTGTTATTTGTGAGCAAATAAAAAATAGCCTCAGCTGTGTACAAAATATCGGAGGAAAAACATGGAGATGTAAAACTATGAAACCGGACTAATTGGTATTATAAAAATTAGCACATTTAATGCACGCCCATTAAAATAAGGTAATCATGTTAATTTAATTTGTAGAGAACCTTTGGAACAATTTTGGAAACCTTTGCAATAACATCTCAAAGTTTCCCATCAACTTACTCTTAAAGTTTTCCAAGTGTGTCGCCCACGTAACGGTGCAACCACATTGAATCTCTACGTATTCTCTTTTCTTCAACACTCCATGAAAACTGGACAACTAATTTCGTTGGAGAACATACCAGCAACTTTATCCTAACAACTCCAATCAGATTCATGTTACATAGAAATAGTTCTCTCTCTCTCTCTCTCTCTCTCTCTCTCTCTCTCTCTCTCTCTCTCTCTCTTCGTTGATGTTTT
Organism: Fraxinus excelsior; assembly: GCA_019097785.1. Taxonomy (NCBI): domain Eukaryota; kingdom Viridiplantae; phylum Streptophyta; class Magnoliopsida; order Lamiales; family Oleaceae; genus Fraxinus; species Fraxinus excelsior. The sequence continues at coordinate 10,896,809 of CM032641.1, forward strand.
AAAATTGGATGGCAATTTTTTATCAAAAAATTATAATTTATATTACCTTGCTTTTTCAGTACAGTTTCATAGATAGGCACATAAAACTTACTTTTAACCCATTGGAAGGATTCTCTAATATTTTGTTGTCGATAATTATTATACAGATCCTGCTTGCATAGTTATAACGTCTAGTAGTCAACTCTCAGGTTGGAATGTGCATTGCTACTCATCGGTGACACCTTTTTCAAGTAATGTACACTGTTTTAGATTTTTTGAGATCTTGCATAATAGAATTTTTCGGATACATTTTATATCGTAGAGCCACGTACATAAATGGTCACAATGTCATACAGAAAAAAAGTATACGTGGATAGAAGATAGAATTCAAATTCTTTACTACGACTGAACTCTTTTATTTGCCTAATATTACGTTGATATCCTTTCTTTTTTTCGATTCAACATCAACATGACAATGCTGACATGTTTATCAGAAGGAATTTACTTAAAAAATGTATTTCTCTCTTTTTTTGGTATGTATAGTCGACATTCATCCACAATTAACTTATTCAAACGAATAAAATTAGTTGATTTTTCGTTTGAAATATTCCAGCTGTAAAACACAATGAATAAAATATCTTGTCACCTTCCTCACTTCCAAGAGTGAATTGGCACTCATTATGACATCTAGAACAACGTAAAAAGTCATCACGGTGATCTGTTTGATGTAAGGTCTTTGAAAGGCGTGTTTGTCGAACGCGTTAACTTCAAGGAAATTCTCTCCCCCAACATCATACATGACCAGAACTTGACTCATCGATGATGACGTTTCTTTTTTTTTTTTTGACTCGTCATATTCAACATCAAAATCAACAAAGCTGACATGTTTATAAGAAAAAAAAAAAATCACTCTAAAAATGTACTTCTATCTTTCTTTGGTATCAATATTCATCCACAATTAACTAATTCAAACGAATCACATTAGTTGATTTTTTGTTTGCAATATTCCAGCAGTACAACACAATGAATAAAATGTCTTGTTACCTTCCTAACTCCTGAGAGTGAATTGACGCTCTTTATGACATCTAGAATAGAGTAAAAACTCATCACGGTGAGCTGTTTGATGTATGGTCTTTGAAAGTCGTGTTTTTCAAAACTCACTCTTGGACATCATACGTGACCCGAACTTGACTCTTCTCATTGTTATGTACGATGATTTCCAGCACTTTTTCAAACTGACTTGGGGACCGATTCACCTGCAAAAATAATGTCATATTCCAAAATATAATTATTATTTTATGTGAGAATATCTCCTATCAATACAGAAATAAGGAATCACACTACAAAACAATAAATCCTAGATTTAGCAGATTTTTGGTGTAATATAACATCTTTAAGTCATGATCTTCCGTCATAATGTTAGGTTTTTTATGTAATTGGCAAGTCTGTGAACAAAATAGACTAAAATTAATATGTTGTAAAAGTCAACAAGTAGGTTGCAAATAGTAGAAATTGAATTGTATTAAGTCTAGGGTTTGAAAATGGAAAAGAAGGAAAGAAATGCGTCACAATTTCGCTAGATCGTCGCCAAGACTTGGCTAGAGCAACAAAAATAGAAACATTGTCGTCGCATGTTGCCTTTCCTTCACTCTAGCGACACATTGTTGATCGTTTGTCACCCATCTTTCGCTCGAGCGATATGGTTATTCGAAAAAATTTAATTCGCGTTTTTATGGCTTTTTGTCCGGCCCATTCAATCACAAAACCTAAACTATAAATACCAAACACCTGTGAACGTAAATTCAAAGGTTGATCGTTGTGAAAAAATATATTCTTCACATCCTCTCTATCAAATTAGCTTTCGACCTTCATACTAGATTTGTTGTTGGCGGTAAAAACATCAAATTGATAATCCAAATACCAAACTATTGCTTCCTACACACATATGTCAGAGTTTGAAGATCAAAGTAAGGTCACTGGAGTTCCATTGTTGAAGAACACAGAGTTCTTCCTTGATCCACAAAAGATAGATAAATTCATAAAGTTGAGAGTTGCTGTAGGAGTGCGCAATCCAGGAGGGCTTTGAAAACTGCAACTGGGAGTTAGTGCAAAAGCATGCAATCCAAGAGAGCGGTAGGAATTGCAGTCAAAAGGTCAGAAAGTACTAATGGCAGTCATGTCTAATGGACTGTACGTTCATAATTCATTTATAGTGGATTTCTGACTAGCAAAGTGCCCAGAGTTTTTACCTAGTCGGGGTTTCTTCGTGATCAATTTTTTTGTTATTTATTGTTTACAATATAACTATGGTAATTCAATTTAGAATAATTGGACTAATTGTTTAACTATCTAGAGATAATTGATAGTGACTTGTTGCTAATTAATTTATAAGTTTTTATTCCACATAATCACCTATTCACCCCCTCTAAGTGTAGTTTCGGTCGAACCTCATAATTTCACATAATATAAGGAATTATGATTTAAAGTAAAAGTAATTAGTATACGATATTAACCTTCTCGATTATATTGACTGACTAGTAATTTTATGTAAGTGTTATTTGTGAATGAATAAAAAATAGCCTCAGCTGTGTACAAAATATCGAAGGAGAAAAAAGGGGATGTAAACTATGAAACCGGACTAATTGATATAACAAAAATGTGCACATTTAATGTGCGCCTATAAGAACGATGTAATCATGTTAATTTTAATTTATAGAGAACCTTTGGAACTATTTCGGAAACATTTGCAATAATATCTGAATTTTTCCATCAGCCAACTCTTAAATTTTCCCACGTGCTTCTCCCACGTAACGGTGCAGCTACATTCAATATCTACGTATTCTCTTTCCTTCAACACTCTATGAAAACTGGACAGTGCATCTATAGTGAACATACCAGCAACTTTTTCCTAACAACTCCAATCAATTTCATGTTACTTAAAAATAGTTTTATTTTTCTTCGCTGAAGATTTAAAATTATATGATAATTTTTAAAAAAAATTATAATTGATTAACCGCATTCTTTTACAGTATAGTTTCATAGATAGGCACATATAGCTTAGTTAAAATTCATTGCAACGATTCTCTAATATTTTGTTGTCAGCCATTATTATACGGATACTACTTGCATAGCTATGGTGTCTAGTCATCAACTCTCACGTTCTGGAATGTATGTCATTACTCATCGATGACACTATTTTATACAATTTACATGAATATCATTTTCTACATTTCCAATAATGACATAAAATGGTAAATTGAATGACAAGATTCAATACTATTTCAGACAATGTTCATTCATCTATATTTCATATTCGGCATTCCAATGCATAAATGAATAAATTAAAAGTATGATCCAAACAATGTATATTAACTGAATTTTCCAACTCAAAATTGCAATGGCATAAAATTATAAATGACTTCTAAGTCAAACAACATACAATAATCATATTTTCCTTTCTGATTTCATCAACATAAACTTATTATTTAAGTCGTATAGACATGGTGCTTTCTGAACCATGTACACTTGGAGATCATTATATTCAATAAATCAAGGCTATTGTGCCTCCGGAGGGCATAATTTTCAAAAATGATTAAGATATGCAAGTCGATATGAACATGTTGTCTATGTAGAGTAGATTTTGAAAAATATTGAAATTTTACAAACAAAAAAAAAAAAAAAAAAATTGGGTATTTTTCTTCACCCTTTAGATATATGGGAGCGAGATTATCGTGTGAATGAGTAGGTGTCTTGATGGCCTTTTGATTTGACAACTTACTGTATAATAGAATTCATAGGTACTTAATCACGTACCAGAACCCTATATACTTCAATGATCTTATGTCACATTACAAACAAAACGGAGGAAATAGTCTTTGCGACTCCTATAGTTCTTCGATAACCTCTCATTTTTTTATCCGGTTCATGCAACTACAGTACCCGTTATAATGAGATGTTTATGAGAGTGAAGTCAATTTGAAATGCTACCTCTCATTTTTTATTTTTTATTTTTGTAGGTACAACCATCGCTAGTCCAAAATTCACTTTGCAGTAAATGAGTTATTGTTTATTATATGCCATCGTTACAACACAATAAATGGAATAATAGGATTTAGATTTAAGCTGAAATGGAAACGATTTATTATATAAAGTGTGTGGGGGACTTTCCTATTTTTTGCTAGTACGAACATCATGATATATTTTGCATTCTTCCTTGCTTCAAAGTGTGAATATACAAAATTTATGACATCTAGAACGCGATGATGAATTGTTTGATATAAATGTCTTCTAAAAGGATGGCTTGGTATTCTTTTCCCAAGCTTTTAGAGATGAAACCTTGATTCTTCCAATCGTTATGTGCGATATTTGGTTGTCATACAAGAAGTGTGTAGTCGAAAAAACCCCAACTCTTGCTGGAAAACATTGAGCTTTTACAATAAGCATGGAAGGATTGAGTTCTTCAATTGTTTGGATTTCATCATCCATAAGACAAATTTGAGCAACGCATGTGCATGCACAACAAGACGCTGATTTGTATTCCCTACAGCCTTTTAGATTTGACGAAATCTTGCATAATATAAATTGTCAGATACATATTATCGATGAGCCATGTACTTAAATGATCATGGCATCATACGGGAAAAAAATATACACGGATAGAAGATAGAATTCGAATTTTTTGCAACAACTGAACTGGTTATTTGCCGAATATCATGATGATAAACTTTCTTTGTTTTTCGACTCAATGTATTCAACATCAATATAAAAAATGCTGACACGTTTATAAGAAAGAAGTTACTCTGAAAATGTACTTTTAATTTTTTGGCAGGTATAATTAACATTCATCCACAATTAACTAATTCAAACGAATGACAATAATTCATTTTTGTGGATAAATGGCACAATGATGAGGCTGTTCAAATCTGACTTTATTTTTGTGTTGGGCCGGCCTGTTGGTCAGTTGATTTGCTTGCTGGATTATTTCTTGTTGGGCTGGACCATTGTGACTTGGATCATTTGGTGGCCTCTGTTTCATTCTATTTTAAATCGTGTTTACCTGATGTATTTTTTACTAATGGCTGGATGAATGAGATGTCGTCAAGTGTCGCCCCAATGATCGTTGGATGGAAACCTTCTGGAGACTTCTCATATTCTCAGGGTTTGAGTTTGATGTGTACTAATTCATTCTCATTCTCTCGAACTCTCGGTATTCTCTCTGCACTCGCTCGCCTAATCTGTTGTGGACCCTGAAAATTGGAAGCCTTGTTTTAGAGCTATAAACTCTGTAGTTCTTTGTATAGATCTTGAGTTATTTGTAAAAGGTTATTGTGATTTCCTTGAGGGGATCCTGTTTTTCAATCAGTTTGAGGGATGTTCCTTTTGATGGAATCTTGGGTGATTTCGTTGAGTGCCTCGTGTATTCTGAAAAGTTTTTCGTTTCAGTTAATATGGTAATTTCTTTCGATTGAAGGAAGCTCAAAAAGGGATTAGGAACTCTGGTTCTGAACCTCTTGCCACAGGACGAAAATATCTCTTCACTTCTTCTTTCTGTTGATTTGTGCATTTTATATTCTATTTTGTTTATTGAATGTGGCTGATAAATCTGAACTTCATGATTACAGTGGTATCACAGCGTTCATACGGTGGTTCTTGGCTTCAATCTCTACAGATCTTAAAGTTTTACTCTTGATTCAGTTTGTTCTTTTATTTCCTGAGACCCTAATAAAGGGGTTTGGTAAGTTCATTCCGGTTTCACATTTATTGTACAAATGTGTTGCTTATACTTTAAAGTCTTCTTGCAAAATGTTTTTTAAAACTTGGGTATGAGACTTTTCTTGGCAATTCCTTTGTCCAGAAACCCTAAGAGTTGTCTGAAATCTAAGGATTGCCTTGATTTCGAGTCAAGGACCTTGATATAAAACTTCTGCATGTGTTTTTTTATTTTGTATATTGTAAACTGTGATAATGTGTACTAGTTCTTGTGTTTTAAGAAGTGTTTTGTGACTGTCTTGCTTGGAATTAACTCTATGAGATTCTGAACATTGTATATACAACTTTGTAGTCTCTGTATAATTCAATTTTGTCTCGAGTGTTGATATCAAGATTCTTACTTGTTTTATATACATCTGGTGTGCTCTGCCTGATCTGCGTACATTAACCTTTCATTCAAATTTTTTTATACCTTCTTCAAAATTTGAACGGGAAGTTTTTAATAGTAAAGAAAACTTTAGTCTTTGGCGCCAAAAAATGAAAGCTTTTTCACTTCAAAAAAATGTGCAAAAGCTATTGATGAGTCATGATCAACTGATCTTGAATCAAATAAAATAACTGAACAAGATAAAACTGCATGGAGTTCTATATTTTTACATTTGTCTTAAAGAAGTTGGAGAAACAAAGACTACTACTGAATTGTGGAAAAAATCATAAACCACTTATTTGAATAAAACCATGCCTACTAAGATTTATCTTCTGAAACAATTTTTTAATTTTAAATTGGATCCATCTCTTGACCTTGAAACTAACATTGATAGATCAACAAATTATCTCGTGACATAGCCAATTGTGATGAGAAACGCTCAAGTGGACAGCTAGCCGTGATTTTATTAAATTCAATTGGTGATAAATATAAAGATGTTTAAAATGCAATTGAATATAGTAGGGAAACTCTAACTACTGATGTGATCATAAATGCCTTAAGAACAAAGGTGTTAGAGTTGAAATCTGAAAGGAAAGAGTTTGTTAGTGGTATGAATCTAATGGTGAAGTCTAAGTTTAATTCGAAGAATAGTAACTTCAATAATAAATTAGGACACAAGAAGAAAGGAAATCAAAAAGATAAAATGAAGATTATACGTAAAAAGTGTTTTATTGTCAAGAGCAATGTCATTTTATCAAAGATTGTCCTAAAAGATTTATGGTAATAAAAACAATTCTAAAATTGATGGCGATACAGCTTTAGCCTGCAACAATGAGGGATAATATTGATGAGGTTTATGTTGATGTTACCTATCAACCTAGTCAAGAATGGATTCTTGACTCAAGTTGTGCTTTTCACATGTGTCCTAATAAAGAGTGGTTTGCTAATTTTGAAAATGTAAATAGTGGTAGTTTTAATGGGTAATCATATGACATGTCAAGTTAAGGAAATAGGGACTATAACTTTAAGACTAAATGATAATAATCTTCTAGTCATAGAAAAGACTAGGTATGTTCCTGACCTTCAAAGAAATATGATCGTTTTAGGGGTTTTAGATTACATAAACTATGATATTATGATTGATAATGGATACATTAAAATCTTGATGGACTCTCACTTGATTGTTGAAGCTCCCAAGAGACATGGATTTTACATTTTGCAAACACAAAACTTTTTTGACTCAACTTCGGCAGCAATCTCTGTTCCAAATGATAAGTCACAAATATGTCATAAGAAACTGGGTCATATTAGTGATAAATGATTGCAGATTTTGAAAAAACAAGGTGTCTTTGAAAAATATAACATTGAAAAACTCAGTTTTGTGATTATTGCATTCTAGGATTGCATAATAGATTACCATTTTTGACTAAAATGCATAAATCTTTGTCAATACTTGAATACTTGCATGTTGATATTTGGGGACCAGTTTCTGTGCCTACTTATGCCTTAATATTTCTTGTTGGTTATTGATGATTTTTCTAGAAAAAAATTGGTTTTTTTTTTCTTTTAAGATCTAAGTATGATAATTTTGTTGCTTTTAAAGATTGGAGAACTTTTATTGAAACCAAAACTAATAAAAGGATTAAAGTGTTAAGAACTCATAATGGCCTTGAGTTTTGCAATTATGAGTTTGATGAGTTGTGCATATTACATGGTATATTGAGACACAAAGTTATTACACACATTCCACAACAGAATGTCTTGGTTGAAAAAATGAATAAAACTGTACTTCAAAAGTTAAATGCATGCTTTTAAATTCTGTCTTCCCAAGCTATTTTGGGCAAAAACTGCAAAAGCTGCTAGTTATCTTATTAATAGAAGTCTTGCAAGTGCTATACATTTTAAAACTCCTGAAGAAATGTAGAATGATAAACCTGTTGACTTTAGTAATTTGAGAGTCTTTGACTGTGCAGCCTTTGCACATCAATCTGATGGGAAATTGGATCCTAGAGCACTTAAGTGTGTATTCTTAGGCTGTGGTGAAGGAGTAAAAGGGTATCGGCTATGAGTAAAGGAAACCAAAGGATATAAGATCATTATAAGCATAAATGTTTTGTTTTACCTTGTTTGAAAAATGATAATAACATTAGACATTTAAGTGAGACTGAGAGAATAGAGAGAGAGAAAGAAAGAGACTGAAATTGAGGTGGAGCAAGTTGAGGTTGACAATCAACCCACTGATGTTCAGACTAAAGATTATGATGTTGAAACTTATAGTAATGAAGAAACTTATAGTAATGAAGGGTCAGAACAATTTGAAGCTGATTTGGAAACAAATCAACATTTAGATGATTATCATCTTGCTCGAGATAAGCAAAGAAGACAAGTGAAACCATCTGTAAGATTTGTTGATGAAGTGTCTTTACTTATTGTCCAAGGGTTCATTGAAAATTAACTCTTTTAAGGAAGCTACGAGTAGCAAAGATTCCAAGCATTGGCTTGAAGCAATGCAAGATGAAATGGAATCTCTTAAAAAGAATAAAACATGGATTTTGACTAAAAGACCTGAGGAAAAAAGGGTTGTTGGATGTAAATGGATCTTTAAGATAAAAAGGGAGAACAAAATGAGAATGACATTAGATACAAAGCTAAACTTGTGGCTAATGGCTTTACTCAAAAAGAATGAATAGATTTCAATGAAATGTTTTCACCAGTTGTAAAATTTACAACTGTTAGAGTAATATTAGCCTTAGCAGCTCAGTTTAATTATGAATTGGATCAATTGAATGTTAAAATTACCTTTTTAAATGGAGATCTTGATGAAACAGTTTACATGAAACAACCAAAAGGTTTTGAAGTAGACAAAAATTCTGACTTAGTATGTCTTTTTAAAAAGTCCTTATATGGTTTACAAGACGCTCCAAGACAATGGTACAATGAGACAATATGAAATCCACTCCAGCCTACGTGTATACTTTGTGTAACTCTTGCATAAGTTGGAAATCACAATTACAAAAAAGTGTTGCATTATCTTCAACTGAAGCTCAATATATAGCTGCAATAGATGTTATAAAAGAGGGATGACTCTTAAATGAATTTTATTTTGTTAAAGATGTTGTTTTGTATTCTGATAGTCAATTTGCCATCTACTTGAGTAGAAATCATGTTTTACATAATAGATCAAAACATGTTGATGTGAAATTTCATTTTAGTTGAGATGTTATCTCACAAGGTGTTGAAAAACTTGAGAAAGTTTCTACTTATTTAAATCTTGTTGTTGGCACCAAAGTGTTGCCTTTAAACAAGTTTTTGGATTGTTTAAACTAGCTGAACATTAACACTTGCTGATTTGTGTATCAGGAATAAAAGCACATGATGTCATGATGGAGAAATCACTGTAGCTGAAACTGGGATCATTGTACCAAGGTGAAGATTGTGAAGAAATGGCACAATGATGAGGCTATTCAAATCTGATTTTATTGTTGTGTTGGGCTAGTCTGTTAGTTGGTTTGTTTGCTTGCTGGATTATTTCTTGTTGGGCTGGACCATTGTTACTTGGATCATTTAGTGGCCTCTGTTTCATTATGCTTTAAAATGTGTTTACCTGATGCGTTTTTTAGTAATAGATAGATGGATGATATGTCGCAAAGTGTCACCCCAACGACCATTGGATAGAGACCTTCTAGAGACTTCTCATATACTTAAGGTTTGAGTTTGATGTGTACTGGTTCATTCTCATTCTCTTGAACTCTCTGTATTCTCTCTGCACTCTCTCGCTTTCTCTGTTCTGCACTCTGAAAATTGGAAGCCTTATTTTAGAGCTATAACCTGTGTAGTTCTTTGTATAGATCTTGAGTTATTTGTAAAAGGCTATTGTGGTTTCCTTGAGGGGATCCTGTTTCTCAATCAGTTTGAGGGCTATTCCTTTTGATGGAATCTTGGGTGATTTCGTCTGAGTGCCCGGTGTATTCTGAAAAGTTTTTGGTTCTAGTTAATATAGTGATTTCTTCCGATTGGCGGAAGCTTAAAGGGGATTAGGAACTCCGGTTCTAAACCTCTTGCCTTAGGACGAAAATATTGTATTTTTTACTTCTTATTTCTGTTGATTTGTGAATTTTATCTTCTGTTTTGTTGATTGAAAGTGGTTGATAAATCTAAACTTCACCGTTACAATTTTTCATTTTAAATATTCCAGCTGTAAAACACATAAATGAAATATCTTGTTACCTTCCTTACTTCCAAGAGTGAATTGACTCTTTATGACATCAAGAACGTCGTGAAAATTCATGAGGGTGAACTTTTTGATGGAAGGTCTTTGAATGGCATGTTTGTCAAACAAGTTATCTTCAAGGAAACTCTCTCCCTGACATCATAAGTGACCCAAACTTGACTTCTAATTTTTATATGCGATGATTTCTAGCAATTTTTCCAAACTGAACTAGGGACAGATTCACTGCAAAAATAATGTCATATTCCAAAATAGAATTGTCATTTTATGTGAGAATATTTCCGATCAAAAACGGAATAAGGAATCACACTACAAAACAATAAATCCTAGATTTAGTGGATTTTTGGTATGAACATAATATCCTTCAGTCAGTCGTGATCTTCCTTCCAAAAATATAAGGAATTACAAGTTAAAGTAAAAATAATTATTATATGATATTAACCTTCTCAATTATATTGACAGACTAGTAATTTTTAATTGTTATTTGTGAGTGAATAAAAAGTAGCATTAGCTATGTACAGAATATCGAAGGAGAAAAAACATGGAAATGTAAAACTTTGAAACCTGACTAATTGGTATTATAAAAATCTGCACATTTAATGCACGCCTATAAGTACAAGGTAATCATGTTAATTTGAATTTACAGAGAACCTTCAGAACTATTTCAGAAACATTTGCAATAATATCAGGAGTTTTCCATCGACTTACTCATAAAGTTTTCCAAGTTCGTCGCCCACGTGACAATCCAGCCACATTAAGTCTCTATGTATTCTCTTTTCTTCAACACTCCATGAAAACTGGACAACTCATCGTTAGTGAACATACAGTCAACTTTTTTCCTATGAACTCAAATAAGTTTCATGTTATATAAAAATAATCTTCTCTTTCTTTGTTGAAGATTTAAAATTAGATAATATTTTTTTATCAAAAATCTAATTCATTCATCGCATGCTTTTACAATATAGTTTTATAGATAGGCACATAAAGCATACTTTAACCCATTGCAGTTGTTCTCTAATATTTTGTTGTCGACAATTATTATACGGATCCTACTTGTATAGCTATAGTGTCTAGTTGTCAACTCTTACGTTGGAATGCACATCATTACTCATCGATGACAGTGTTTTAGATTTTATGCGATCTTGCATAATAGAATTTTTCGGATGCATTTTACATCGAAGAGCCACGTACGTAAAGAAGAGCCACGTACGTAAATGATCACGACGTCGTACAAAAAAAATACACATGGATCACGACGTTTAAATTCATTGTAACAACTGAACCCGTTTTTTGCAGAATATTACGATGATAACCTTTCTTTTTTTCGACTCCATATATTAAACATCAACAATGCTGACACATTTATAAGAATGAAGTTACTCTAAAGTTGTACTTCTCTCTTTTTTTGGTATGTATAATCAACATTCATCCACAGTTAACTAATTCAAACAAATCACATTACTTGATTTTTTGTTTGAAATATTCCGGCAGTATGACACAATGAATAAAATATCTTGTTACCTTCCTTACTTCCAAGAGTGAATTGGCGCTCTATATGACATCTTGAATATGCTGAAAGCTCATCACCGTGAGCTATTTGATGTAAGGTCTTTGAAAGGCGTGTTTGTCAAACAAGTTATCTTCAAGGAACTCTCTCCCCGACATCATAAGTGACCCAAAATCGACTCTTCTAATTGTTATGTGCGATGATTTCTAGCACTTTTTCAAACTGAACTATGGACAGATTCACTGCAAAAAAAAAAAAATGTCATATTCCAAAATAGAATTCTTATTTTATGTGAGAATATCTCCGATCAATAAGGAAATAAGGAATCACGCTACAAAACAATAAATCCTAGATTTAGCTGATTTTTGGTATAAACATAATATCCTTAAGTCGTGATCTTCCTTCCGAATTATAAGTTACCTTCCTTACGTCCAAGAGTGAATTGATGCTCTATATGACATCTTGAATGCGTAAAAACTCATCACGGTGAGCTATTTGATATAAGGTCTTTGAAAGGCGTGTTTGTCAAACAAGTTATCTTCAAGGAACTCTCTCCCCGACATCGTAAGTGACCCAAAATCGACTCTTCTAATTGTTATGTGCGATGATTTCTAGCACTTTTTCAAACTGAACTATGGACAGATTCACTGCCAAAAAAAAATGTCATATTCCAAAATAAATTCTTATTTTATGTGAGAATATCTCCGATCAAAAGGAAAAGGAATCACGCTACAAAACAATAAATCCTAGATTTAGCTGATTTTTGGTATAAACATAATATCCTTTAGTCGTGATCTTCCTTCCGAATTATAAGTTACCTTCCTTACGTCCAAGAGTGAATTGATGCTCTATATGACATCTTGAATGCATAAAAACTCATCACGGTGAGCTGTTTGATGTAAGGTCTTTGAAAGGCGTGTTTGTCAAACAAGTTATCTTCAAGGAACTCTCTCCCCGACATCATAAGTGACCCAAAATCGACTCTTCTAATTGTTATGTGCGATGATTTCTAGCACTTTTTCAAACTGAACTATGGACAGATTCACTGCCAAAACAATGTCGTATTCCAAAATAGAATTCTTATTTTATGTGAGAATATATCCTATCAATAAAGGAATCACGCTACAAAACAATAAATCCTAGATTTGGCTGATTTTTGGTATAAAATAATATCCTTAAGTCGTGATCTTCCTTCCGAATTATAAGTTACCTTCCTTACGTCCAAGAGTGAATTGATGCTCTATATGACATCTTGAATGCGTAAAAACTCATCACGGTGAGCTATTTGATGTAAGGTCTTTGAAAGGCGTGTTTGTCAAACAAGTTATCTTCAAGGAACTCTCTCCCCGACATCGTAAGTGACCCAAAATCGACTCTTCTAATTGTTATGTGCGATGATTTCTAGCACTTTTTCAAACTGAACTATGGACAGATTCACTGCCAAAACAATGTCGTATTCCAAAATAGAATTCTTATTTTATGTGAGAATATATCCTATCAATAAAGGAATAAGGAATCACGCTACAAAACAATAAATCCTAGATTTAGCTGATTTTTGGTATAAACATAATATCCTTTAGTCGTGATCTTCCTTCCGAATTATAAGTTACCTTCCTTACGTCCAAGAGTGAATTGATGCTCTATATGACATCTTGAATGCGTAAAAACTCATCACGGTGAGCTATTTGATGTAAGGTCTTTGAAAGGCGTGTTTGTCAAACAACAAGTTATCTTCAAGGAACTCTCTCCCCGACATCGTAAGTGACCCAAAATCGACTCTTCTAATTGTTATGTGCGATGATTTCTAGCACTTTTTCAAACTGAACTATGGACAGATTCACTGCCAAAACAATGTCGTATTCCAAAATAGAATTCTTATTTTATGTGAGAATATATCCTATCAATAAAGGAATAAGGAATCACGCTACAAAACAATAAATCCTAGATTTAGCTGATTTTTGGTATAAACATAATATCATTTAGTCGTGATCTTCCTTCCGAATTATAAGTTACCTTCCTTACGTCCAAGAGTGAATTGATGCTCTATATGACATCTTGAATGCATAAAAACTCATCACAGTGAGCTGTTTGATGTAAGGTCTTTGAAAGGCGTGTTTGTCAAACAAGTTATCTTCAAGGAACTCTCTCCCCGACATCATAAGTGACCCAAAATCGACTCTTCTAATTGTTATGTGCGATGATTTCTAGCACTTTTTCAAACTGAACTATGGACAGATTCACTGCCAAAACAATGTCGTATTCCAAAATAGAATTCTTATTTTATGTGAGAATATATTCCTATCAATAAAGGAATCACGCTACAAAACAATAAATCCTAGATTTAGCTGATTTTTGGTATAAACATAATATCCTTAAGTCGTGATCTTCCTTCCGAATTATAAGTTACCTTCCTTACAACTGCGACATCCATTATAATGAGATGTCTAAGAGGGTGAAGTCAATATGAAATGCTTCTCATTTTCTTTTTAGGTATAACCGTCGCTAATCCAAAATTCACTCATTCAAAGGTAAAACGGTAAATAATTCAGTGTTTATTATGTAACAAGGTTACAACATAATAAGTGCAATAATAATTTTTACACTCGATAAAAAATAGAAGCGATTTATTATGTAAATAGTATGTGGGAGAATTCTCTGTTTTTGCTTGTACGAGAATTCTCCTTTCGCATGTAAATTCATGACAATTAATTGTTTGATGTAAATGTCTTTGAAAAGAATGGTTCGGTGTTCTTCTTACTATCTCTCTGTTTCTATATATTTATCACAAAATTATTATATGGATCCTACTTTTATAGCTACAGTGTCTAGTAGTCAACTCTCACGTTTTGAAATGTACATGTGGAGATCATAATATTCAATAAATCGAGACCATAATAGAAAAATATGAGACTTGACTACTAGACACGGTAAATTCCGAACACCGAACCGTGTACACGGTAATATGACACTGTTTTGAACTCTTATATTTAATTAATTAATACAGAAACGGTAAATTCCGAACCATGTACACGTGGAGATCATAATATTCAATAAATCGAGACCATTGTGCCTCGGGAGGGCATAATATGCAAGTCGATATGAACATGTAGTCTAGGGATGGAAAAAAAGCTCGGCGGCTCGAACGACTCGAGCTCGGTTACAACGAGCCGAGGCTCGGGTCGAGCCTCATTTTTTTTGGCCGGGCTTTGCTCGATCGGCTGGGGCACAAAAAAGCTCGAGCCAAACCCGAGTTTTTTTCTTTAATTTATAATACGTATAAACCGTACAAATTTTAAATTTTTTAAGTAAAAAATGTAGATTTGATATTAAAAAAACAAAAAAATCGAGCCGGTCAGGGCTCGGCTCGGCCCGCTAAGGCTTGGACCGAAAGCTAGGGCCGAACCTTTTTTTTTTTTTTTACCGAGCTCGGCTCGGGCCAAAAAAAGATCGGAACAAAAAAGCTCGGTTCGTTAACATGCTAATGTAGTCTATGTAGAGTACATTTTGAAAAAGATTGAAATTTTGCAATAGATGTATATTGTAAGATTTATCACTTTCAAATGTATTTATTATTTAGGATTAATAGAATAACCCCCCCCCCCCCCCTCCACCTAAAAACGTTTCAAACTACGATATACCTCCACCTATTGAAAATCGCAGAAAATCTCCCTATTTGAAGCATTTTGTGCGAAAAACCACCCTACCGTCCCACTTTGTTAATTTTACCATTAAAAAAGTAAAGACTGCAAAAATTAGAAATTAATTACAGTTGTGATTCTAAACTTTTTTATTTTTTTACAAATTACACCAAAATCTTTTATTTGTACAACTCATATTCTCAAACCTTTAAAACTTATGTTCCATCCCACTCTCAACCCCCACCCCCTTCCCAACCACATCCCACCCCAAACTTAAAAAAAAAAAAAAAAAAAAAAAAATCTACAAAATTCTTCCTCCATTTCTACTCTCTCAAACCCCCCCTCATATCGCACCTGCCCAAATGTTCTATCTGCGGCAGCGATGGTGGTGGTGGTGCTAAATGCTTTTGCTCAACAAAAATGGTTGAATTAGTGACATTATAGCCACCACCATTGTCAGCCGTGACCACCGGAGGTTCACAATTATTAAAGGCATTCTCAGCAATGTTGTCCGATACAATTATAAAAAGGCAATCTCAGCAGTGCTGTCCGATTCAATTATTATATTCGATAAAATTATGGAGAAAATGATTGAAGAAAGGGAGAGAAATTAAGGACAAATCAAGAAATTAAGATTTTGAATTTTATTTTTTACTCCGGAGAAGAAGATTTGATTTTTTAGTGCACGATCGTTATTATTTCCTCATTTTTCTTTCAAATCCATTGATTTGCTTCAACTCCTTCGTGTTTATCTTCTTCAATGATATATAACTAAACGATGAGTTGAGACAAACCGATTGTAACCTAATTTTAAAATCATAATTTTGATTTTTAATTGATGTTTGTAAATTGCTTTTACTTATTTTCTTAATTCTTTGATATTATTGATCACTAATTCATTGATGCGTGAACAGTGTTTATGTTGAGATTCAAGTTATTTATTTATATCACGTAGCAAAACCCACAATTCAGATAAAAATATAAAGATTGGCTTTTATGATTGCCGCGGACATTAATTGTTTTTTGGGGGGATTGTTTGATTGAGGTATATCCTAATTTACTTAAAGATATCATAAATTGACTTAATTGGATAAAATTTGATTTGAATTCAAGAGAAGTAAATCAATTAATTATAAACAATTACATCGTGTACACAAAGAATTGTCACAAAGTTTGTCGATTGAAATTTAAAAACTAATTGTTATGAACTCGTAAATGCTAACACTCATAAAACTTTTGCAAAAAAGTCGCACAATCAGAACTTTTCATCCTATGTTCAATCTTAGAGGTCACGGGCCTATAATTTATGAATTGGCACAATTGAGCTTGACCTAAACGGGTCTCTTAGCTACAAATACTCACATAATGACCCCCGCAGGAAAAAGCAAAAAAAGGTAACACGTTCAATGTTGATAATTCTCTTTTCAACCCAACGCCCACACTATTGCTCATTGTCTATCCCACCCCAATATCGTTTCACTGTCCAACTTGAATGTCAAAATGCCTGCAACAGTTGCACTCCCCCCAAATCTACAATTACGTAGATAATACTAGTGTCCAAGTGTGCACGTAATATACACATGAATGAGAAATGAGCCAAAATTTGTTAACAGCTAGATCTCACCAAATTTGGAAGTCAACACGCTCCATCGAGCTTATGACTAGAAAAAATTGTCACAAAAATCATACTAGTAGTACCCTCGTCGATGAATATCAACCCCGCCAAATTAGTGTGCCAGTATAGAGACCACATGAAGTTTCATAGTTACAAACAGTGAAGTAACATAAATTACAAATAGCAAACTTACTTCAGATTCGAAAGGTAAAAGAAGAAATGATTTCACTAGTTATATTTCCTTGTTATTTTAAACCTTGCATGAAATTGGAAAGGCTTAAATAATGGAAGCCAACCAATATTATAAGATTAATACAAGGTATATCCAGTCAAACGGGATTGATCCATTCAAGCACATCAAAGTCAGTTATAGTCAAGATGAATTCAAACTACTAAATGTTTGTGCTTTCTAGTAACTGCCGCAGCATAAACTCTTTTACTCCAGGCTAAAATCACAGTCCTCAATCTCTGTACTTGTTGCAGTTCTTGACGTATGGATTTGAGTATTTCAACAACTTGACCATCAAATAATACAAGAAAAGCCATCCACGAAAGATTGTAATATTTTACCCAATAAAAACGAGGTTGCACCATTACACAGTATAATTTCTGGAGAACACCTACAAGCGCATCAGGGAACTTCTGTCATCCAAAGCACCAAAGAGAAAATACCAGAAATAGACGTTAGTAAAAAGTAAAAGCTACTGATGGCTTGAAAACCCAAAGGAAATAACGTTTGAACTGCAAATCAAAATACTTAATTATCATTTGAAGTAAAAATGACTAGTTTGAGGCCACGGTAAAAGAAATTTCCATGGGCGAGTAAAACAGACAATTAAACACCTGACATGTCATGATCCACACCAAGATCTGAATTTGCAAATTCCACGACGATCTTCTGCAAAGGAATCTCGAATAGATTGCACCATAGAACAAACAGCTGGAACCAGAGACAATTCTTCGTGCTGCTCCTGAAAGGTTGATGTTTTCGGAAATATTTTAACAGGGACCAAATCTCAAACTACAGATAAAGAAACAGCATTTTAGCCATTTTATACCAATTTAGTTAGACGGTCTTCAATACTTCCAGAGTTTTCATCAATGGGCATAAATATCATTCTATAAGCTGCCCGTAGGCTCTTTATCTGAAACCTTCCAAAGAAATTTGCAAGGTTAGTCATGTGACCGGAAATTAGTAGAGAGACTCAACAATTCACTCCATTTCCTAAGTAGCAAGCAGAGAATTCATACAAAATGCAATCACGATATCAAGAATAATATCAACAGTGGAAGTTGTTATTTCAAACAATTACGAATTTGTGTTATCGAATTTGTGTTATCTAGTGCATTCAACAGAGAAATCTATTTTGTGTTATCTAGTGCATCGATTTCTCTATTGTGTAAAGTTGTTATTAAATTGAATTTTGAGCGCTGATCAGGGGTTATTTAATAACTAGGGTTAATTAGAACGCTGGTTTCTAACTAACTTAAATTAAAGAGAGATTAGAAAATTATTTCAACGGTGAATATTCGAAATATGAATTGAATTATCCTTGTATCTATGATCAATTGTAGATTTCTGACGGTGGATGTGGACTTAGACCAAGGTTATTCTTTGATTGTTTTCGTCAATTTAATTTTCATTATTATTAATTGTGTTACTTACAATTGTTTGCATACCAAAAAAAAAACCCCTAATCATTGTATGAAGCGTAAAATATTGAATTACACTCTTCATGGGATCGACCCTTACTTCCACTATTACATTGGTTTTAAAGGTTACAGTATTACTTTTGGATGCCTACAACAGCACACCATTCAGGTTGAATTTTTTATATGGAAGGTATAACACTTCAATTTGCTTGCAACATTACATAGTAAACAAAATCTATAACGACCCAAGTCTCTATACCCAAGTCATTAGCTTATGTATTTTCATGGTACCAGGATTCAACTTAAGTCTCTTATCAGACAGAGATCTTGAGCTCGAATCTTGGAGAACGCGATTGAAAATCGTGAGAAGGCAAGCGGACATAGGCCCACCCATAGTGAACAGTAAATAAGCTAACAGCTTGGATATAGAGACTCAGGTCGTTACAAAATCCACCCCCATCACACTTAGTTCATTAAAAACATCTCCATGTTGTATCACCTATATCATGAGTTTTCAATTCTATGCAAGGGCAGAGCCAGGATTTAACTTTTGGGGGCTGAATTTTTAAAGAAGTCCTTATGTGAATAAAATTCACATATAACTGACAAAAGTCGTTATATGGAATAGTGCCATTAAAATGTATCAAGTCTCAAGTACCTATTTGACAGCTGAAAATGTCAAAATTGACAAACCTTCTTTTTTTACTTGTAAAAAATCTCAATGTACTTACATCTTCTCTACCTACTCACCCAACCCAACGTTTTCTGACCCATAAATTCTAAAATTGACTTTTTAGTATTTAAGAAAAAAAAACCCTTCATAATTAGGGCAAAGACTTTTCAACAAATTTGCATGTAATTTTGCATAGTTCTCTTCATTTTCAATTAATAAAAATTTATATAATTGCTTCCAAATAATCACCCAAAAAGTTTATACACTAATTTAAATTCATCCACGACCAATTATTCCTATAATCATTATCGGATCATATAATCTTAACCTTAAAGCTCTTAACATAAGCAAATAAACTGCAAAAACAAGGGTCACATATCTGGGCGGATGAAATTAGAAATTAAATTTAGGTTGAATTTTGGGTGGTTGAAATTAGAAACTGAATTTTTTGCATTGGGCTGCCAAGGTAGGGGGGGTATCACGATATAGGCTTAAATGTGCAATTGGGCATTAAAATAGGGCATGAAATTAAATTTAGGTTGAATTTGGGTGGTTGAAATTAGAAACTCAATTTATAGGGGTATCACGATATAGGCTTAAATGTGCAAATGGGCATTAGGCTAGAGCGTGAGTAGACTAATTTAAAGTTGAGCTGCGCTATAGTTGATTTGGTGTGGACTATATAATATAAAATAAGTTTTTCACATAGAATTTTGTATCTGGGCTTGGGCAAGAGCCAGGCCTTCCCCCCAATCCACCCCTGATCCCAGGTATTCTTATGTATCTCATCAACATGGTTTCTATGAACCTACTTCACAATTGCCCAAAAACAAACAAGGAGAACAGAACATTTACCATCATTATATGCTTTGTTTCACTTCAACAGAAGTGGATGAAAGTTCTCAACGTAATTTTTCATGTCATCTTTAGACTCAAACATGTAACTGTTGTGGGGACAGTCAAGCAGAAATGGCATATTAAATAACAATAAAATAAGTGGAAGCATGCTGAAAACAAAAAAAAATCCAATTTCAGTCTACAGAGAGAGAGAATGTTCTACAGTGTTCTCAAAGTTCAAAATTTCAAATAGAGACGAATATGCCCTACAGACTACATTGCCTTCTCAGGTCCCATTGTGATGCAACCATAAATACACAACTGGAAATCCTCCAACACTAGTAAACTACCAAAAACCCATTCAGTGTGAAGAGACCAAAAACTAACCTCCATGGTTGAGAATCCACGTCGACGTAGACCTTCTAGATTTAATCCACGCAGCTCAGCTCTTTCTCCAGAAACCATTGTGTACTTTGGAACGTCTTGAGAAACCTTCGGAATACAAGAGAAATAAAAGCTTCAACATGAATGGGACTCGAGTGATTTACAAATAACCTAGCTATATACTATCGTTTGCAAACCTACGAAAAGAACGAATTGCATTAGATAAAAAATCAAACACGCTGGATATTAAATCTCCATTACATTTTGTACTCTTCTTGCCATGCTTGCACATAATTCCTAACAGTACGACACTTATAAGTGAAAGGCAAATCCGTAATAACTAACTGTAACATTACAAATTTTCTGAAACGTCAAATTGGCATTATAAGATTGTTTTCTAGGAGTGTAGCCAAAATAATCGGCGAGCCAATTTTATTTGACATGGAGCTTCCATGGAGAGCCAATCTAAGGGCTTTTGACAATTTTTCTACAAGCCAAGTTCAGTGCTATATGGGAGGGGAAAAACAAAGTAATAGGATATTACTTAATTACATAATATCCTTACCACAGAACCACCACCAATGAAAGAAAAAGAACCGACACGACAAAATTGATGAACAACAATAGCTCCTGCTGTATGAGCATAATCCTACAAGTGAATAAGTAAATCACATGAATCACCTTTGAATACATGATTGGGGGTACACCAGCTGAAATGATACTAAGCTCCATAAAAGAATATAATTAAACAATTCCACACCTCCACAATAACATGGCCAGCCAGAAGAGTATTATTTGCAAAAATATTATTACTGCCCACTTTGCAGTCATGAGCAATATGACAAGATCCCATTATAAGGTTGTTGTCACCAATGACCTGCTTATGCACTATTTAATGAGTCATATGTTTACATCAATTAAAAAAAATATATATTTTGGATCTCAAGTCCAGAAAAAAAATGTAGTTTCATACCGTTTTGTCGGATCGCTTTGAAGATCTATGGATGGACGTATATTCTCTGATTTCATTGTTGTCACCAATCTCAAGGAAGCATTCATTCCCTGGCTAAAGTAATCAAATAAGATAACCTATTTATGTCCATCTTTTTCTCAAAGTAGACCAAGAAGTTGAATTTACAAATGTAGACATTTGAAGCTCACTGAATTTATATTTATATCATAGGTAACACAATTACACAAACATAAATTTTAAACCAAAAGATGTTGAGTAGACCACGGCCTAAAAACCAAACAAAAATAATTAACAAGTCAAGATGCCATGATGCAATCACGAAAAGTCAGAACACAAAATTTTTTTTGGATGACAAAAATCTCAACCTGACTCCATCAGTCATTAAGAACTTTGAAGTGACTAGAAGAAAGGATAAATAGAAAGCATAGGAAGGGTCATTAACCACAAAAACTTAGCAGATCTTACAAAGCATGGATTAGACACTCTACAACAAGAAAAGAAGAAAACATTATAAATAAAACACCAGCCAAAAAAAGAAATAGAATTAAGAAAATCACTGCTCAATTATAGTGTTAAGGAACCAACAGCTCACTTGAGGGCCAAGAAACTAGGCTTTTTCAGGGAATGGATAGTTCAATAAACAAAGATATAACCAAGAAACAATGAGCCAAGAAATAATGAGCCGTTGTACTTCTAGGTCATATTGATTTCAGAATCTAATTTTGGAATCCTTATCTTGTAGAACAAAAATCAGAATAAAGATTTAAATCTTATTATCTATAGAGCGGGGACAGGGGGCAGATACATGAACCTGATATAGAGTCAAGTAGTCAATCTTTTTCTTGATATGCCAAATGGTTGTTCTTGTTAACTGATATAGAGTCAAATAGTCAAACTTTTTCTTCACTTGGGTTCAATTTGTAAAACTTTTGGTTATTGACATATTGTAAGTTAGTGTCCCAGTCAACCAAGTGACAAAGTATATTCTTTCAACAGGCTTATTTGAGAGTGCCACAGGTCCACAACGCTGTCTTCTGGGAGTGGAAGTGGACATTTTGACTTGAGAAAATTTCAAAACGGGAGAACGAAAAACTTCGTTTAATTCATAAGCGAAGATGATCTTGTAAAGACAAGTAATGTAGTTTAAGCTATTCAATCCCAACCCCTATAGGTTAAATCTGTCATTTGGAGACTAATTGAAACATTTTTAGCTATTAAATGCAACTTGAATGCAGGTAGAACTGATACTGCAGGCTTCAGCAATCAACATATATAACTATATACTAAGCAGGACAGTGACTCATGATCTCTCAAATCAATACCACTCAATACCTGCTCCTGAGAAGCATCAAATCCTATATCCAACAGCCAACACTTCAACTAAACCTGGATATTGATATCTAAAGCAACTATCAATCTGAATAAAATTGGGCAATTAATCAACTTCCATGTGCTATGACTAATATCAAATTCAGGCCTTTTCACATTTGTACGTGCACAGAAAGTCAGAAACTACATCTTTCAGTTTCTTCACAAGCCCAAGATTTTCAAATATCAAACAGGCATTGAATGTGCCTGTATTGCAAATGATTCATAAAGCAAGCCACACTTCAATTGTTGTCAGGGATAAGTAAGAAGGATAGATGCATGTCTATCGGTGAGCGTGCATTCAGACGTTAGACTAGATAAAGCACAATTATTTGCTGGATGTCAAGTCAATCAAATGCTGAAAAATCTTGAATTTGGTACCTTGTACTTCATATCTTGGCATTTAATCCCAACCACAGCATGATGTCCAATTATATTATTGCACCCGACAACTGTACGACCTGGAAGATCATCTCCAACTATAGCACCCCTGGTTGACAGCAGTGAGCATGTTAGGTTTCATATAGAAGGAAAAGAAATTAACTGTACCTCAGTTATGATGCTGGAAGACAAAATTATCCAACTTACGCCATCAAGATGCAGTTATCCCCTAATTCTGTATTTCCAAACACATGGCTCCCAGGGTGTAGCCTACAAGCATTCCCCAACTTAGCAGAAGGTCCAATGGTACAAAAGGGACCAATTGAAACGTCCTAAGTTAACAGAAATATTCACTCTGTTGAGACAACTGATAAAATAAAAGACCAAACCCCATAGTATCAGAATAGAAACATAAAAGGAACGAGTCAAAAAATAAAGTTTTGGACTATAAACGCATAAAATTACTCCTATCAATTTCGGGTTTTTCAGCTAGCTATTCACGGCCTAGACAGAATATAATATACTTGGCGCACTTATAGTTGATTACTATGCACGAGGAATGGTCTAAAAATTAATGTTTTGGACTATAAACGCTTAAAATTAATACCTGACCTAAAATGGCATTGGGATGAACAATTGTAGAGGGATGAATGAAACTAGGGTTTGTTCCCGCCGTTGTACCATTCGATTTCTCATTCTCAGTAGCAACTGTAAACAACACAAAATAAGAATTAACGATATTTCAAATTATCAAAAACTGTGATTACACAGAAGACTATGTGTACGAGAGAGGAAAAAGTAATATACAGGAAAATGAAGGGGCGAATCGTCGAAAGGAGAATTTTCTGAGAGCAAAGGAGAATGCCCTGCCATTGTTGACTGAAGACATGCTCGAGAGATTTAGGGTTTTATTTTTATTTTTTCATTTCTTACAAGTATTTATATGCTTACGGGAAAAATCATTTGTTAATTTTTTTTTTTTTTTTTACTTTTCAAAATAAAAGTGTTTTTTATTTGAAAACTCTTTTTTCTACTTATTCATTTGTAGTTCATGTTTCGTGATCTTCTTCTGGAAACACATTATTTTGAATTATGAGTTTTTGGCAAATGAGTAATTAAAAGGGTGAAGGAGTTTTGAATTTCGTGCAGAATATTTAATTGTGTGAATGTATGATTAAGCACATGTTTGTCTCCCATTTTTTTCAAAATTCGTTATTTTATATTTTGTAAATTCAAAATTTTCCTATTTTTAATCATATATTTTCCTAAAAATCATTATTTAAAAAATGATATTATTATTCCTATTGGGATTATAATATCAGTCTATTTGGCGCTATTGGCCATCAACACGGAGACAAAATAAATAAATACTCCATTCCTATTTTTGGAAAAAGAAGTTAAATTATGGAAATTCAACTATTATTGAAATTCATGGTACATAATTGAGAAAATAATTTAATTGTGAAAAATTCTCAAAAGCTGTCTCGATCTTTCATATGCATTATTGTAAGTTCATGTATTACGTTAAATCGGACATAAGAGTGGAAAAATTTTGTAACCTAATTTGAAGAACCGGCTTGAACTTATTTATAAAACTTAGCTCATGTTTGGCTTACATTTTTTAAAATTTCGCTTTTCTGCAAAATTATTTTCAATCGTAAATTTTATGGAACTCGACTTTAATTAACTTTTATACCCCCACATTTCACCAACCATTATCAAAATCTACTAAAAATATACGTTTTAGGAAAACCAAGGACTTAAGAGATACTAGTGTATCTCACCAAATCTTGTAATATTAATCCGAGTTTGGTCCAATTTTTTAAAAATCATTTTTTTTCTCAAACCCATTTTCGACATCACAGTTTATAAGATCCACAACTTTTAAGAATCATATATTTTATCAACTTTATCAAAATTTATTAAAAATCTTGATTTTCAGCCGAACCAAACAGTGGTCTACATTTCTCTATAAAATAAATTGTACTTTGTTTTGAAGTGGATCGCATTTAAAACTTCATTTGTTGTTGATTTTTTTGTAAGTGTAATTTATCATTCTCTTAGACTAACATTAAGTACGTTAAAGTTCTTTGTACAACGATAATTCAACGCCTGTCTCATTTAATGTTATTGTAAACACAAGCACGTGCAATCGAATAAAGTCATTGCCATTTTCCCTAGTGTCAATGTTTGAACTTGAAATTGGAAACAATGAAGATTGGATTGTCGAAGTGGTTGGGTTGTAAATTTTTGTGCACAATCAGTCAAAATATCAATTATAAGAAAGGTTATTTTGTCATCCAAGTTCAAAATTTGACAATGAGCTTGCTAAAGGTTAATTTGACCCAAAGCTACTGAAACTTTCAGTTAGAATCATCATGATCGTCAAACTTTAATTTATCTCATCATGGCCATTGAACTTTTCACTTAGTGTCACTATGGTCACCAATCTTGAGTTTATTTACAATGAATTTTGCTCCTTGTACGCCAAGTTTTACAACTTGGTGTACATCCCCTCACAATAAGGAGGGTCCGCTACCAAAAGAAAAGTGGGCCCCCTTTATTGTTAAGAGGTTGTCAAACTTTGAGTGTACATCAAATTTGGTCCATTTACAATAGCCTTTGAACTTTATAAGATAAGTGGCACTGGGTCCCTAAATTGAACTTTATAGCCTCTGAACTTTAATAGGATAAGTGGCAATGGATTTTTCTCTTGGGGATTTTATGCATTTTCAAATTCAATTTTTTGATATTTGAGAAGGAAAAAAAAAAGATTTTTCTTTTATAGATCAAAATAATTTTTCCCTTTTTTAGTTATGCAATGATATATTAATAGGAGTTTGATAAGGGTACTAAAAACTTTTGTATCATTTTGTTTCATAATTAAATTTTCATTTACAAAACTTATTGATATTTGTTCTTTTATGACATTTGTCCAGAATCAATTTGTTTGAACGTAAGACATGGGGCACTAATATCAAAGTCCTAATAACTTGAAGTTTCCTAATTTGAACTGGATGTCTTGTTCTTGTCCGAGGTTATCTGATACATCTAATCAAGTTCCTTGTCAAGTGTTGGGTTGTAAATATTCCTTTGCTTAGGAAGGGCTTGATGACCAAGGCATTCTTTTATTCAACCTTAGATAGATATTGAGGTATAAATATTTTTTTACATACATGGGCACGTATTGTGACCTTTTTGTGAATGACGTGACATTTAGGTATACCGTATTAATTTTTATATATAACAAATGAAATCCACGAGAGTATTGATTTATTAAGTGCAGTTACAGATGGTAAAATATCCTTCGTCACATTGGCTACTGTCTAGTGCCCCCAAACATACAAGGGTCACAAAAAATTAAGAGTTTGTTTGGGAGAGATTTTAATAAAAATTCTAGCCGTTATAGTCAACCTGTGAACCCCACATGTGAGAGGGAAAGTCAAAAATATTGGATTGATTTGATAGTTAACGGCTAGAATTTTGATTAAAATCCCTCCCAAACAAGCTCTAAGGCCTGATTTTTATTTTTTTCAAAAAGAAATTCCAACATTTATGTAATGTAGTCCAAGTAATTTTTAAGGTCAATTCACTTTTTTGAAAGTTTTAAATTGTAATTATAATAGTTTTAAAGCTTTTATTTATTAACAAAAAAAAATTCATATTCATTATATGTAATTTTATTTTCAACTATTTACCAAAGCTACATGTAAAGTTTGTCCCAAAGGCATTCAAAATCTCAAGGTCGATCATGTGTCTCACCCCATTCTCCTTGTCCCGAATGGTAAATGGATAGGAATGGGGGAACATGGTTCATGTTCCAGATTTTCCGAACATGTCACATCTTTTTATTTAAATTTCTTTTTACGTTTTCAATTACAAAAATAATAATATATTAAAAATGTATGACTAATTAAAGGAGGTGGCAAATGTGGATTTTTTTAACCCCACCCGCTCCATTCCACTCCTCTCCCATTTAGTCTTCATCCACTCTCTCGAGAATTTTCGACGAGTAGAGGATAATGATAGGACTTTCAATCTTGTTCGTTGTCATCCTTAAATGCATTATGCATCTACTAGGTTTAAGCAACGTGCAATACACATTTGCTTAGTTTATGTATAATTTTTTTGGTTAAGTATTAAATTTTTATTAATAAAGATGTAATTTTTTTGGTTAATTAAATAACTAATGATGTAATGTTTATATAATTGATAAATAATTACACATTGTGATATATTAAAAAAAGAGCATTAATAGAATTTATAGCATGGTCATATAATCTTACCAAATAAATTATTAGCATTTTTAAATTGATAATCTCCACATCCATTTTGTTTTTTTAGTTTCATTTTTTCCTAGTGACTAAAATGTAGTAATACAAAGTCTTTTATATTTTTCATTTATTTATTATTAGATAATGGAATTCCAACAGACACGACATCAATGGCCACAAATGGTGGCATAATTGCTATTTAATGGAAATAATAAAAGTAACGGTGAAAAAAGATTTTCCGTTAAAACAACAAATTCCGTTAAATTTTTCGTTAAAACAAGGTTTTCCGTTTCATGGCACTTTATATATATAGAAGAAATAATCGAGAATATTTCTCGAAAAATAATTTCTGCAGTAATTAAATCTTTCAATTTCAATCGTATTTGTTAAAATCAATGATCAAGACCAATGCAAGCATGCTAGCCCCAGTTTGACACAGTTTTATTTTTCGGAAATGATGAGTTTTTGAATAGTAAGTTTCGGGAGAATTTATAGTTAAAAGATAAGTAAAAATTTTATATTTACGTGAGAAATATTTTATTATAAGTATGTGTGGTTGAAAATGAGTATAATAAAAAAAAACATTATCAAACAAGAGCTAAGTATACTAGTTTCGTACGACAATGGGTTTTATTCTTCTTTTTCGTTTTATTTTTTATTTCTCTTTATTTTTTTATGATCCAAGTATATGGGTAAATTACATTTGCTTTTCTGTTAACTTACAACAAAATCTCAATTAGGTCACTACCTTTTAATGTCTTAATTAGTTCACAAAAAAATTAATTTTGTTTTCAGTAAAGTAGCATTACTTTAGTTTTGTTAGGTTTTAGTTGATTTTATAATTGGCTAATTCTACGGACAAAAAGACTTAATTTAATAGGATGTAAAAGTTCAAGGAGTAATGAGCAACTTGTTCAAAAGTTAGTAAGTAGGTCTATGATTTTGAGTTTGGAACAGGGAGGAAAACGACGCAAATCTTCGATGGAATGTCGTCAAGGGTTGGCTCAAGCTACAAAAGCAGAAGTATCATCACTAAACCGTCACCCCTCCTTCGCTCGAGCAACAACATGTAGTTTGACTATCATGGGCCCTAGTTCAAGCGATAGTGATGTTCTAAAAATTTTTATTTCGCGATTTTAAGGATTTTTACCCGGCCGATTCATTTCTTAACCTACCTATATATAGCAAAATACTAGTGTATGAAATTTCTAAGGTTGACAATTGAGAGAAACAAGTCAGAGAGTGATTCTATCACAACACATCATTCAAACTTCAATTCTTGTAAGGGTTTTGTGAGAAAAACATCGAGAGCATAATCCAAATACCAAAAACCACTTCATATTCATCTGGTCAAAGTTCTGAAGATCGAATGAAGTTGATAATAGTTCATATCTGTAAAGAACGGGTCGTTCTTCATTATTTACTGGTGATATACGAATTCACAATGCTTAGAGTGCTGCAGTGTAACAGATTCCACAGAGAGTTTTGGCAACGCATCTAAGGATTGGTGCAGGGGAGCACGGGATCCAGAGAGAGCTGTAAGGAGTGCTGTCAGGGGATCAGTTAGTACCGGTCGTCAAGTCTGGTAAACTGCAAGTTGTAATATTTGTTTATAGTGGATTGATTGGCAAAGTGCCCGAAGTTTTTCTCAGTTGGGTTTCTCCGTGATCATTTTGGTGTTATTTAGAGCTTCCATTATTTTGATTAATTATACAAATTGCGGTACTCAAATCTAGGACTAAACTGACTTGCTTGATTAATCATCTACATAAGAATTAAAAGCGACTTGTTGTTATTTAATTCGTAATAGTTTTTAATTCTGCATTGTATACCTATTCACCTCTCTCTAAGTGTTGTTAGGGTTGAACTTACGTTTCTCAATGGGTATCAGATCCTTAAATCGATTCCTGGCCCTTATTTGTTTAGTTTAGATGAATCGTCTTTGTCCATGCCTCCGTTTTTCGACAGAAGCAATTATGTCTACTGAAAAGTTCGAATGAGAGCTTTTTTTAAGGATATAGATGAACGTGTTTAGATAAGTGTGCAAAATGGGCAGGCTACGCCTACAACATCTATTGCTGGTGTAGTTACACCAAATGATACTATGGACCAAAACTAATTTGGATTAGTGTAATTGGAATAGTAAGGGCCTTCATGCCCTGTTCATGACTGTGTTTGCTGAAGAGTTTAGGCGTGTATCGATGTGTGAAATTGTTAAGTTTGGGATATTCTAGAAACTACATACGAGGGAACTAAAACTGTTAAGAGCTCTAAACTACAGATCATGTTAACCACTGGGTTTGAAGAGATATGATGGCTGATGATGAGACATTTGATAGTTTCCATGCCAAACTCAATGACATTTTTAATTCAAATTTTAACTTAGGTAAGAAGATCCCCGAGACTAAAATTGTTAGGAAAGTCCTTAGATCATTGCCCGAGAGGTTTAAACCTAAGATCACTGCTATAGAAGAGAGTAAGGACTTGAATGAGGTTAAAATTGAAGAAATCGTAATATCCATTCAAACTTATGAACTCTTTATCTCAACATAAAAATGTTAAATCTATCGCCATGAACATTGTTAGAGAAGCTGAGAGCGAGTCCACTGGCACTAAGACCCTTAGGGATGACGAAATTGCTTATTTCGTTAAAAAATCCAGAAGGTGATGATGAATATGAGAAAGCCTCAGGAGATGAATAGTGATATCCCTAGTAAACTCTCGAGAGGTAGACGTGAGAAAAACATATCTAGGACTCCCGTTAGGAATTCTCAATATGTCCAATTCCACGAGTGCAAGAGATTTGGTCACATTAGGAGTGAATGCTCTAATTTGAAGAAGAGTTCGGGTAGAAAACATTGTAATGCTTTAGCTATGACCATTAGTGATGAGGAGTCAGATTCCAATGTTGAGACATCATGGCCTTCACTTTGGTTGCTACTATTGAATCTGACCGTGAGATTGAGAAGGTTGAAAAGGAGGATGAGAGTGAAAAGTCTGAAGAAGAGTCTAATGATGGGACTGATATTCATGAATCTTATCGTGAATTGTTTGAGGAAAGCCTCAAAATTAAGAAGGTCAGCAAAGCCGTCTTGAAAAAGGTGAACATGCTTGAACTTGAACGTGAAAAACTGTTAAGTGGCCTTCAGGACTCAACTAGAAAAGTGAGTGAATTGAAGCTGGTTAATGAAAACTTGGAAATGAAAGTTAAATAATTAAAAATTGACCTTGATAAATATAATGCTCAACTCCAGTCATTTATAAATGGCTCGCAGAAGCTTGATACTCTACTTGGGATGAACAAGCCTGCTGAAAATAGGCATGGTCTAGGTTATGTAAGTAACCATGATGCTACTACTAGCACGTCCAATACCACATTTTACTTGCCACCAACAAAGCTCATGAGACTGCTTATCCTAAACCCAAAAATAAGCATGTCGTTGGATTATCATATAATTGAGCTCGTTTTCAGGTTCTAAAATTTATTCAGGTTTGACTTTTATCTGTTGAGATCATACTTATTTAATAGTGATGTTCGCATGTCATTTCTTACAAATTTAAAGTTTGGAGTCATTTTCACCCACTTTTCCCAAAATTTCTAAACTTTTCTCAGCACCCACTCAAAATTTCAATTTCTCAATCATTTTAACTCACTTAATCAACTACATGCAACAATCTCATCGATACATCGAATTTCAAAGGTAATTTTCGTTTATCTTGGTTTTCACTCATTTTGTGCAAGTTTTCTTCAATGTTCTTTGAATTTTGGTCATTCTTGCATGAGTTTCGATATTGCATTACTCAAGTTAAGCATTTACATCTCATTTCATTATGTTTTGCACAATGTATAGATGGATAGACTATTTTTTGGCATAAATGGGTGATTCCTTCATTATTCTTCATGGTTTTTGGTCATTGTGCTTTGGTGATTAATTGGATTACTTTAGAATTAGTTTGTGGATTTTGACTGTTGAGGACTTGGTTGGGAGTTTGAGTTGCTGTGATTGAGGTTGTCGTTGATGATTTTGGAGTTTCTTTTTAGTCAATGGTTTGGGGAGTTCTGATGCTACAATTTGATTGTGGTTTTAGGTTATTGAGGTGGATTGAAGTGGAGTGTTAGAGTTGGTTTGTGTGTTGGGGTTATATGTTTGTTGACACCGCATGGTGACGTCACATCACCACGTCATGAGGTCACGTCCCTTCGTCATGACATCACGTCCATACGTCTAGACGTCATGGTACACGTCAGTCATGTCTTCACGTCACTTACATCTAGGAATCATTGTATGTCGTCATGCATTCACCATAGGGCATGTTGCATGTCATTTTCTTTGCATCGTCTTGCGTGCATTCATGCATATAATGAGTTCATTTGTCTTATATCGAGTTTTTAATGAGTTTTTTTATTTAATTCTTTCAGATGTCGTCCAAGAGAGCTCGTACTACTCCATTTACTCATAATACTTCGACCTCGTTTAGTCGAACTAGGTTTATATCTGTTGTCACCCAAGATGTTTTTGGGTCACAATTTTCTTTACGTCCTGTTTTGGTCGAGCACAAGGTTATTATGTCTGATCTTTCTCCCGACCTAGTTGCCATTTTCACTTCTCGAGGTTGGGAGCCTCTTTTGGTTGGGCTAGTTCCCCCCTCCACTGAGCCTTCTAGTATATGAGTTCTACTCTAACATCCATGATGTTAGTGACTCTTCTTTTAGGGTTTTTCTTCGGAATAGGGTAGTTAAGATTACTCCGAATATTATTTCGAGTCTCATCCATATTTCTCGAGTAATCCACCCATGTTCCCCAATCTTACCCTCAATTCTCTTCCAATGAACTCCTTAGTCCATTCGACGGTGTTTAACACACCGTTGGAGGGAGGTCCATGTGCTATTTGCACTAGATATTTTCCAACTGAGAGCTAGATTCTATTGCGCATCTGTGCATGAATCTTTGGCATGTGTCTCATACTTTTTCATTGCTGATGGAGAAGGCCCGTTTTCTTTATGCCCTTCTGCATAGCGATTTCATTGATCTTCCTTCTTTCATATGCCAGCAGATCTTGAGGGCTTTTCGTACGACGGGTATGAGGGTTAGGCTGCAATATGCTTGCCTTATTTTTAGGTCAATAATAGCCTTAGGAGCTAGCTTTCCCGAGGGGGTTCCATGGCGGGATTCTCGACCGATTGGCCATACTACCATTGACCAGAGTCGGTCTCATGATTCTTCTTAGCCTGCACAACCACAGGTTGATCCAATTGTGCCGGTTGACCCTATTGATGACCTGATCTCTTTTAACCCTTCTGATTTTCCTTCGTTCCTCCGCCCTTTGATATCCCATCCATATCTACTTCGGCTCCTCCTTCTCCTCCTCCTCCCAAGTTTACTCATTCTGCGTTTCCTCGTATCGATCCTTCGATCGCTCTCTTAGGCCAGATGACAGTGCTTATCAAGCAGCAGGCTCGTATAATGGCAGAGAGCATCTGCTGCAAGAGATTGTCTCATTATCGAGGTCAATACTCTTCGAAGAGCTGTTGACTATGTATATCGTGGTCTATGGTGGATTCGTCGCTACTGAGATGATGCTTCCGAGGAGAGGACGGATTCTGATGATGCTGACAATGTTGCCGGTACTTCTTAGGATTTTCCCTTGTCATTATGTGACAAAAAGGGGGGAGTTGTATTTTTGGGCAGTCTATATGTATTCTTTTTTGATAGAGATTCGTTTGTAGATATTTACCTAGATTTTGATCTTGTGCTTACATGATGTATTTTTTTATCAAAATTCTGGATGTAATTATCTTTTGGATATATATAAAATGAAATTTCTTGATTTCTGATTTTTTTCATTTTATGTCAAAGGGTCATCGGGGTGAGACAGATGCATTTACCTACTGCTAAAACATTTTGATAGTTTGCAGTTAGGGGGAGCACATGCATATTTGTTTAATTTCAGTTTCGCTAAATTAAGTTTTTGATGTTTGATAGTGTCAATGTTTCATTTTGGTATGTTGGGTTGCATTGATACTATGCCTTAGTTTAGCTTGTGATGTAAAACTAAAAAAATTTCTTTGTGAGTTACAATTGCTTAAGTGACACTTACAATTGAACTGTGATTATCATTGATCTTATTTTCTACACATTTTTACACTGGTATTTGAGTTGTCTATTTCAAGAAACAGGTACTGCAAAATTCGTTCAAGACAATTTGTAATTGTAGGGTATGTCATTGTTTTGAGTCTGTAACTTTCATTTGATTACTGCCTTGACGTAGATTAATGTTTTGTTACAGAATGTCAAAAGATGAGCGTAACTTTCATTTGATTACTGCCTTGACGTAGATTAATGTTTTGTTACAGAATGTCAAAAGATAAGCTTGTTAGGTTTTAGTTGATTTTGTTATTGACTAATTCTATGGACAAAAGGACTTAATTTAATATGATGTAAAAGTTCAAGGAGTAATGTGCAATTTGTTTAAAAGATAGTTAGTAGGTCTAGGGTTTCGAGTTTGGAATAAGGAGGCAAACGACACGAATTTTCACTGGACTGTCGCCAAGGGTTGGCTCGAGTTACAAAAATAGGAACATCGTCGCTAGACCGTTGTCCCTCCTTCGCTTGAGTGAACAGATTGTCACTCGACTGTCGCTGGGCCCTCGCTTGAGCGACAGTGCTATTCGGAAAATTTTTATTTTGTGATTTCAAGGCTTTTTACCTCGCTCATTTATTTCTTGACTTACCTATATATACCAAAACACTGGTGTAAAGAATTTCTAAGGCTGACAATTGAGAGAAACAGGTCACAGAGTGATTTTATCATAACATATCATTTGACCTTCAATTCTTGTAAGAGTTTTGGTGAGAAAACCATTACGAGTATAATCCAAATACCAAAAACCACTTTCTATTCATCTGGTCAGAGTTTTGAAGATCGAAGGGAGTTGACAGAAGTTCTTGTATGTGAAGAACGGGTCGTTCTTCATGATCCACTGGTGATAGACGAATTTACAAGGCTTGGAGTGCTGTAGGATAGCAGATTCCATGGAGAGTTTTGGCAACACAGCTAAGGATTGGTACAGAGGAGCATATGATCTAGGAAGAGCTATAAGGAGTGCAGTCGAGAGATCGGATAGTACGAGTCGTCTAGTCTGGTAGACTGTAAGTTGTTATATTCGTTTATAGTGGATTGATCGGCAAATTGCTCGAAATTTTTCTCAGTTGAGTTTCTCCGTGTTCATTCTGATTTTGTGTATTGCTTTCATTATTTTGATTGATTATACAAATTGCGGTATTCAAATTTAGGACTAAACTGACTTACTTGATTAATCATGTAGATAAGAATTAAAAATAACTTATTGCTGTTAAATTCATAATAGTTTTTAATTCCGCATTATACACCTATTCATCCCCTCTCTAGAGAGATTGCTAGGGTCGAACTTACGTTGCTCAAATTTCAAATTAACTGATGTAAGCATTAATTTAGTTTCAAATTAATTGATGTAAATTGTTTTAACGACAATCACATGGCAATGAATCATCCATAAAGTTACTGTGTGACATACCAACTTTCCACCACACTACATTATAAAAATGTTAAAATAAAAAAAAAATGCATTTTACCTTTTAATTTAAAGATATTCCTTTAATTCTCGTTTAAACTTTTTCGTTTAGGGATTACATGGACAATCAATTATGATATGACTATCAACCAAGCAATTTATGTCAGTTATAATGTCATGTAATCAAGAGACGAAATTTAAAAGTAAATTGAATATCAGTGACCTAATTGAGACAAATTAGAGTTCAGTGACTAAATTGAAATTTCGCCAAAAGTTCAGTGACCCCAATTGTATATAATTATATGTTACAACAGTAGAAATATGCAAACTGAAATAGTTTGAAAGAAACCACAATGTCATATATTACAGTTCATTTAAGCCCATAACCAAAAAGCAAGACAAATCATAATGAACCCTGTTTCTATCTTTAACAAAGATACACAACAATTATAATTCATTAAGCTGCTGGAGGAAATCAGAAAGAAAATTGAATGTTGCAGATTGTCTCTTTAGTATGCAAA
The DNA here is from genome assembly GCA_019097785.1 of Fraxinus excelsior. NCBI lineage: Eukaryota > Viridiplantae > Streptophyta > Magnoliopsida > Lamiales > Oleaceae > Fraxinus > Fraxinus excelsior. The sequence continues at coordinate 10,932,528 of CM032641.1, forward strand.
TTGGCCTTTGTTCAGCTGTCCTTTCTTGTTCTATGCAGAAGTTTCCCTCCCAAAGCCGGTCAACAACGAGGATTCATTTCATTTCCAAATTCTTTTCGTCCAACAAAGCTCAAATATTGGGGCGTAAAAGTTAAAATGTTTCATCCCATGAAAATGTCGCCTTCCAATATCCGAAGCACCTATTATTGACAAAAAAGGCACAATAATCCCTACTCTTGACGAGAGTGAGCTGTTGCACAAAGTAGAACAGAACAATCTCTGGTCGTATATTTCTTCACACGAAGCAGGAATAGATCTTTTCTACTTGTTATTAAGTGCAGTTTCTTTACCTGAGACATGCGAGGCCTTGCTTGAGGGTCCTGTTGAAGGCATAGGGAAGCACAACGCAGCATGTCCTGAACCTCTTGCTCCGAATAACAGTCTTTTAGGAGTGGATCAACTAGTTTTGAAATGGCATTCTCTTTCAACAAAGGGCGCGCCTATAGTCCATAAAAAAAAATACAATTTGTAGAAAAGTTCAGCATTGATACTTCAAAAAGCCAAACTACCCACAGAAATGAGTAACATAGAAATGGATTTTCCAGCTCATACCCATTCTGTGAGGCATTGCTGGCCCTTCGGCCGAGTAATGTCCACAGCTTTCCTTCCTGTGACCAGTTCCACCAACACAACACCAAAGGAGTACACGTCAGCTTTCTCGGTGACTTGGCCACTTTGTACATATTCCGGAGCCAAATACCCAAATGTACCTATTATTCTTGTCTCCATACCCAAATCTCCATCTGGCTGCCATCTTGCTAGTCCAAAGTCTCCAACCTTGTTTAAATGAGAAGCAAAAAGGAAATAGTAAAAAGAAGCACGTAAAAGATAATACGAGAAGTTATAATACTATTGAACATGATAACAGCCCCTCTTTCAACCCTCCCCAACACGTCTTTTCTCATATTCCAGATACATAAAGATTTTCCACCAAAGTGTAAATTAGTGTCTAATTAAACGTGAGTCTCAGCTTCAATTGAAAGGTAACGAAAAGAAATCATGCTATTATTAGCAATAAAGAAAAAGCACCAAGACAATTAGCAAATACGCAATACGGACAGTGACATACTAATGCCTCGAATTCATGAGTGAGGAGAATATTGTTTGGCCGCATATCACGATGGACTATACAGCCTACTCTGCACTCCTCGTGAAGGTATCTCAAACCTCGAGAAGCTCCAATTGCAATCTTTCGACGTGACAACCAGTCTATGGGATCATGACTATGTCCTGCACTTTTAAAACTTGCGTTATGTGGCTGGGAAGAAAAGATGCAACATTGCTTCCTTGTCAAAATGAATATAAATTCTCTATTTATAAACATGAACACAACTCAGGGTGCTCTAAATTTTAACAGACAAACACTTCTGTTCTACTTCATAACATGGACAAAAGACAGTTTTCAAGACTGAGTATCAGCATTTAAAATTAGTTGATACGTAAGCCCAAGTTGGAACCAAAAAGTGCCAAGACAGATGTTCTTAATACTCGTAGGCAATTTTTTTTTTTTTTTTGATAACCGTGGATGTATGGGCCGGCTTACGCGCACCTTAACTAATCCCACGGGGCCTTGAAGTTTACTGCTGAGTATTCACCTCAGTGGCCTCGAGGGGACTCGAACTGGTGACCATTGGGGAGCAAACCCAAGGCTTGACCAATTGAGCAACCTCTCAGACCAAAACATGAAAACAAAAGAAATCAGTTTTAATTAGAGGAAATAATATTAAGATTGAGTCTATTGAATACTGAGCCCTATAGGCTATAGTTATAATTTATAAACATCAATTACTCTGATGATAGATATTGATTAAGGTCTTGTTTGAGCCCCATTATTTGACAACGAATGCATTTTTGAACAATGATTGATGGAAAATGTGTAGTTAAAAAATAAAGAAAAAATTTGGGTTTGCGTGTAATATTATTTTATTGAAAAAAATGTGTGGTTGAAAAGCATAGAGAAAAAAAATGTATTTTGAAAATAATGGAAATCAAACAAAAGCTAAATATGCAAAATGGATATGAATAGCAATGAAGTACCATATAGATGAGAGTCCAAAGATCCATTGCAGATGTATTCATAAACTAGCAACCGCCTATGATCCTCCACACAATATCCAATCAGCATTACAACATTACGATGCTGTGCACAACTCAAGACCTGCACTTCTGAGGAAAATTCACGGTCACCCTGGCTACTGGCCAATTTATGTTGCTTGACAGCTATGACCTGGCCATCAGGTAATACTCCACGATGTACAGAACCATATCCACCTTCAGCCAAAAAATTAGCTTGAGAAAACCCATCAGTAGCTTGGCCGAGCTCAGCATAAGAGAATGCCCTTGGAGGTTTTCCAAATGCAGGAGCTTTGTGCTGACATACTGAACAAAGTGGAGGAGGGTCAGGGGGTGCATTTTTGCTTAATGATATCAGATTTCTCATGTTCATGTACATGTTTACATCCTTATCTTTTGGCTCTTTTCCAGATGTTTTATCAAGTCCAGAAGATTCTCTGTGATAGGCCTCAAACATGGAAGTTGGGGTTCTATAATTGGATGTTCGTAAACTGCTTTTCAAATGCTTTGGATAATCATCAGCAGAACTGAGATTATCTTCCATCCATTGCTGAGAACATATACTTGTTGAAGGAGAACTCGAAGTTTCACTGTCCGAATCAGTGTTGGATACTTCATAGTCATAGTTCCTTACTTTAAATGGTAAAATCTCCTTGACCTTCTGATCCCAATTTATATTAGAAATGAAACTCAGAGAGGATCCTTGGTCTAAGCTTGTGATTGAGGATCTCCCAACATCAGTAGAGGTCAATGATGTGTGTTCCGGGCTACAGGCTGGAGTCACATTTGGCACCCTAGTTGTTTTCCACAAATTCGACCTGGGCGGAACCTCAATTTCCATTTTAGGTTTTTCAATCAAATTTAACCTAAGCACCTTTGGCTGAGACTTTGTCATTACTACAACATTGCAGTCAAGCTGTTCCATGCAAAAATTTACTTCTTTTTCCATTTTTCTGTTAGCAAATATTCAAAGTACGAATTTAAAATCTAACTAAAGTTAGTAAAAAAATTGAGCAAACTCTCGTATATATTAGAGTGTATACATAAACAAAAACTACTCAACTGTGCTTGAGGTAAACATAAATTAGAGTTTATATATAAACATATCCTACTTGTCCAGAACAACCCAATGTGCTTCAGCTCTCTTGGCTTCAGAAGCCACTACTCCATCTTTTGACCCAGAAACAACTTTCATCTTGACAATTACCTGTAAAGTAAATAGGAGTCGTGAATTACATTGATTATTAGACAACATGAACAAAGAAAGAAAGGACTAAAGCTCGCCATATGTAGACTCATTTACCTTATCTGGATCATAAATATCATGGAGTTGATACAACATCTGGTTGCATAAATCTGTCATATAGTCCTTCAGATCCAGAAATGTTCCTGGCAATGATCTCCAGTGAGCAGTTGAACAATCACTATTAAAACTTGGAAAACCCCATAGTTTTTTACCTAATAATAAAAACAGCAAAATTAATTAGATCAGAAAAAAGGTTTTAGAACAATAAACGCAATAGTGAACATAGTATGAAAGCGTTACATTAATTTGCCAAATGATTTCTTGAATGATAAAGATCATGCACACAACTTGTTGACTTTCAGCACAACCTATTCCGGATTATAATTGCTACAAGTATCACAAAGTTATGCTATGCACTTATGCTACAATCTCATAAACTATTTTAAGCAGATAACATAAAAAGGTTCCAAATCAAAAACAGCATATAAGTGTACTAGTTATAGCAACTAAGCATAACTCATCGCAAAATTCACATTGCAAAATGAGCAGTATAAACAGTTTATCTAAAAGTTAATAAAAGATTGCCACATCAAAAAGAAGCCAAATTGTTGACATAAATTGACAAGAACTTGTTGATATTAGTGAAACTAACAACAACAAACCAAGTCTTATTCCCAATTAAATTAATTTGACCACATCAGTCTTTGCTATTCTCCTCTGTTCTCTCCAATGTTTACTGGGAGATATAAAGTAGAGAAAGAAAAGAAAAGAAAAGGTTTACTTGCGGTGTGAGTAGGAATGACAACGAGCAGCCTAATACAATCCCCTGGTTGAACCACATGAGTTAAAGCCCATTTCAAAGCAGTTCTTGAAATTTCCTTAGAACCCTTAACTGCAACAACAACTCTACTCTTTGTAACATCTATGTTTCTATCGTTCCCACTCTTTTGCCTTAAATTCATCTCAAGAGTGGAGAGCAACTCAACCCCTCAACAACCAGCTACTTCAAATTATCAAATTCCACAAACTCACCATAAAACTCGGTTTTCTCAGTTACAACAAACTCAGAAGCATTAAAAATAATGATTTTCTAAGTGGTTTTCTATTTGAAATTGACTTGCATTGAATGAATCAAACAAGCCTAAATGGAGTAAATCTCCACATCTGCTAAGTATTCAATGATTGAATTGCATTTAAGAACTCAGGCAAATAAGAGCCCCAAAAAAGGAAAAATATCCACTCAGTAAGACCGAACTTTGAACAGAAAATCATCGAAAGTCAGTAACTGAAAGTGTTTTGAGCCGGACTTCATGTGAAAATCGTGACCCAGAAACAGAAAGCAAAAGGGATTTGGATTTTAGTTAAGTAAAAAGGATGCCATAATCACGCAAGCCGGCACTGGCAATCTTATCCTTACATGGCATAATTTTCAACAATTATTCATATACTTGCAAGAAAAAGAAAACCCAATTGAAATATTAAAAAAAAAAATGACATGAATTTATTACTCAAATGGAGGTCGAGAAAGCGAAAGATGAACAAACTTTAAGGGACATAAGTTTGAAGTTTAGGACATTAATAGGAGCCCACAATTCACATAACAACAAATAGATTTGGTTAACAGAGGCTCTCTCTCATTTTTTCTAAAATAAAAAAGGTTTATCAATCATTTTATCTCCGTCTATTTGTGTAGAGGGAGCGTGTATTATTCACCAGAGCATATTTTGACCTCACTCCAAGAATATGCTGTTTTCCAGTTTGGCAAGTTTTTGACATTTATTTGACATTTCTCTCCAACTAATTTGACCAATTTTGGTTTGATAAAGTGACAGTTTTCTTGACGTTAAAAAAAAATTTATTTCAACTTTGTTCTTGGAATTGACTTATTGGACTTGGACCCCATGCCAGACGTGGAAGGCTAAATTTGTTTATTTTTAATATATTAATTTTTTTGATATATAAATTTCAGCTGTGGTCCATAGATGCATTTTTTATGTTTATTCAGATTTTTATTCTTATTTACTTAGTCCTTACTTGAGCTCCATTTTTGTCAAAATGTATTTTTTTTTCTTCTTATTTTCAACCACACATTTTTCACCAAAATAATATCATACGTAAACCTAAAACTTTTCCTTAAAAAATCATTATTCAAAAATACATTTTTCTGCAAAATTTAGCCCATATTTGACAACCTTTATTTTAGTAAAATAAGGTTTCGAATAGTGTTTATTCGGAGGATATGTGATTAAAAAGTAAGAAATAATTTTGGATTTATGTACATAATATTTTATTATTTGAATGTGTGGTTGAAAATGAATATCTAGAAAAAGAATTTTCCAATAACGGTTGTCAAACAAGGACTTAATTTAAATGGCATCAAAAGGGCTTATTTTATCATTTGATTGAGCATATATCATGCTAAACAATGTTAATTATGTTGAAAATTTACTTAATCATGCCTGGCGAAAAATAAATAATATTTCAATTTCCACCAAGAATTATCTTGGTGTTTAGAAAGAAATAGTGTCAGAAATAATATATTTATTGAATTTTGCAAACTCCTTTGCTTATCTTGGACACGAATAATCATGATCTGCAATCCATTATTCAAGAGAATTATGATTTAACTCTTTTGCTTATCGAGAGAATTATGGTTTATGTTTTCTTATGCTAACAAGATAATGAATTGACTTGTTCTAATTTCTCAAATTCTAACAACTTATTAATAGAAATCCAAGTGGGCTTGGCCGGACACTTCAACTTAGCTCGGTTCAATATTTAATTAATCTAATTAATTAAACATGGTCAATGAATTAATTAATCTGATTAATAAAATTGTTCTATTAATAAGTAACTGAATTAATTAATGGTACAACAATTGTCAATTAATTAATTAGTATATTTCATTTTTAGTTCATTTTTTTTTTGTGACCCATTAAGTTCATGATCACGATACTTAATGATGTGAATTATTATTTTAATTTAATCAAAATAAGATAAATTAAAATATCATTTTAGTCCGTGTTTGGCCCCTATTATTCCTCATTAAATTTTAATTCATTTTTCTCTCTCTTCTTATCAACTATACATTGTCCAAAAAAATATTATTACTCATAAACCCAAAAAAAAAAAAATCCTTCTTGTTTAACCACACATTTTTCCAATAATTACTAATTTTTATTATAAGAATAGTGGGTGCCAAACATGCGCTTAATTTATCATTAATTCATCTAAATTAATTAATTTAAATTCATCGTATCAGATTGACATCTAAAAATATGTTAGGACAACATATGCGACGATGAATGTCATGTGGTATAACAAAATCAAATTTGCACCGTGAAACAATAACTTTTTTATCAATATGATCTGATCAATTACGAGATATAAAGTGTGTCAATCTGGATTAATGATCATATTTTTCATCTCACTATTAAATCAATTAAGTCGAAAACTCTTTTTGACTTATGAGTACATTTTTGATCAAGGATTGAACGTCGGATATTTCATCAAAATCTCCTGATAGGGTTTGGGTGAAATCAATTTAATTGGTTAAATATATCGTCGAGTTGGGGATTTAAGAATGGACAAGATCAATTTAATTCTCCTCTATATCTCATGCTACCCAATCAAACCACAAAGACACGACCATCCTCATTCTCACCTTCCACTTTATCATCATCATTAAATCCAGGCCTTTAGTTTGGATCATGCCTCTCTTGCCCTTTACCACTAGGGACTCTTTGTAGTTCACTTTGCAAATTTGCAATCACCATATCTTCTCTATCTATTCTAACCCTAAATTTCCCAAACACCATGTTCATCCCCTCAAATTGTTGTTACATGGCCTTCAATATAAAAAACTGATTTTTCTCCTCCCTAAATGTTGAATGTCTCTTGTTAGATATTAGGTCAAGAACAAAATTTTAATAACTAGGAAAAACAATCTTACATGTTTACACTAAAGTGTTTCACTCTATTGACTTTTTGTTCGATAATAAGCTCACCACTATTCCCTTTTTCCTCTCTTTGTTTTCCTTGTCAAGTTCTTTAATAAATTAACTAAACTTAATCAAGAGTTCAGTCTTTGCAATGTTCAAATCAACAAGACTCGAGAGAAAAATGATAACAAGAAATGAGAAATGACTCGAGAATAAAGATCACAAGCATAATGAAATTGATGATTTATGTGCGAAAAAAACATCAGTAAGAATGTGTTTCTTGCAAAATAACACCACAAGAATTCCAAGAAAAGATTTCTTGAAATTCGTTTATGCTTTTCTTGAATTTTCGACGAATTCTTGGAATTGATTTATTCTTTTCTTAAAATTTTGAAGAACTCTTCAAATTGGTAAGATGTTAATGACATTTTCGTACTTTTTTTTTTCGTTTTTTTGATTCAAGTGCAATTAACTTAAAGGATAGAGTAATCACTAGGAAATGAACCAAAAAAAATTGGCATTGGTGCAAAAAGTTAATAGAATGTGCACTAATAAATTCTTGAATATGTTTGGTATGGTTTTGAGATGAATGACTCTAAGATTATTATGAAACTCAAAAGAAAAAAAAGATGCCACAAGAAATAGAATGGAAAGAAAAAGGAATAAAACTCAATTCTAAAGCCAAATCTCTATTATCCACTGATGTGAACTTTGGAAGGATGAAACTTAGAACCTACAACAATATTTGATACATACATCCCAAGAAATTTAAAATCAGATTGAAGAACCTTGACCCAATGATTTCTTTTTTATCAAGAGCCAAGGTTTTAGGGTTGAACGTTACAAAGAAGAAATATTTTTGTAAGTTTTAGTAATTCAATGAAAAACAAAAAGAAAAACAAATCCTTGCTTTAAATTAATTTTAAAAAATAAAAAGTTAAATGTTACAATAACAATGCCTAATATAGGTGATATTAAAAGAACTGTAAATTACTCGAAAAAGGAAATAGATAAACTTAACAATTAAAGTCCAAATCAAACCAGATAACTAATCCTGACCGTGACTCGAATAACCATGCGTGCACAAGGTATAATTGTTTGCACATGCATGACTGCATGAGCAAGCTTGTTCATCCTCATGTTGTGAAAAATTGGGTGTTGCGCAAGCAAGGGGTTTATTGTTGTTATGAACTAACCCCGACATCAAGAACGTTTTGATATCAATTGTTGATAAACCAACCAAATAATTAAAGACAATATGAAATTAATGGATCACACAACAATAAAAAAATTGTGGAAGAGAAGAATTTATTATACCAAGAAATAACCAATTGTCTTTCAAGATTTTGATCCCCTCAATCTAATCTAAACAATTATCTCTTGTTTCTAATGTATACACAAAGATCTACTTGTTATAATCTCTCTTCAATCTTGCCTTTCTCACACCTTATTTGTGTTTGTACCTTGTGGAGTATTTATAGAAGTCAAATCTCGAAGTTGTGGAGTCGAAGATGAAGAAGAAGTCCCAAAGTCCGAACAAAACCAGGAAATCATGTAGAATCACACTATCCGAGCGCTACCCAGGTGCCGAACCCGATGCCGCAGCACCCGAGCCCAACGCTGTAGCGCCGAGCTTACTACTTAACAAGGGGGCGCCAACACTCCCATCTCAGTGTTTCTAAAATTCATTTTATTTTCTTTCCTTTTCGTCTCCAAGGTAGTCTACTTCATCTCTAAGCCCTTAATTCAATCAAACTTCAAAAATCATGATATTTGATTCCTAATCAAACTGTACCAAGATTAAACAAGCTTCCTTCATGCAACAAACTTTTAAATCACATAGAATTTTGATCACAAAACCTAATAATTGTTATGCTTTTGCATGGCTTTACGGTTCCACTTCCTCCACATTAGCTTGAATCAAAAGCACTAAGGTTGATTATTCTTCTCTTACGCCCATTTTGGAAGGTGGATTCTTGCTTGTTGCACTAAGGCTTTCAGCCCACGTAACTTGGACAAATCCTTGTATAGCGTCCTTGATCTTCTTTACTCTTGAACTTGTTATCGGTTTATGCTAGCCTTTTGTGATATTTGACCTAAAAAAATGCTATAATAGAATCTCGACCACGTTCTTTCCACGTAGACATCACCTACTCATTGAACACATCGTTAGGAAGCAAAGGTCGTCGATCGAGAAAAAGGTCCGACGATCGTTTGCACTCTAACGGTCAAGTCAACACCCGAACGAGAGATAATATAAGTGCAGAGACAAGAGATGGGATATGGTTAGGGTTATAAATTATACCTTATTGTGAATGAAATTCACATAAATATAGAAAAAATGTAAATGGGTCAAGTGGTGCTAACGGATCGAGTTTCAAGCCAAGACGAGGTTGCTAAATTAAATATGCCCAACCCAATTGAATAATTGATGCCAAGTTGGCATATGTGGGACGCCCTTCGTCATGTGCATTCCATGTAATTTATACGTGTAACAATAATCCCTCAAGTCTAAGTTGTACATTCATGTGCGGGTCGAACTTCGAAATATAAGTAGTCGAATAGGCGAGGTTTTACAGATAGCCTTAGAAATATAAATAATTCCAATAAGAGGATTTACAAACTGCCTAAAAAATATGAATCGATTCCAAGCATGTGAGGACTTACAAATTGTCTTGAGAACATAAGATGAATATATGAGGACTTACGAATTACCTCGTGAACGTAAGCCACTCCAATTTATGAGGACAAGAATTACCTCAAAAAAATCTGTGTAAACCTAAATAAGCGAGAGCTTACAGATTGCCCCAAAAGATAGATACTGTATATAATTTGTCAAAGTTTTAACAGTACCTCCTTTGTAATATGGACTAAACTAACATGTAATATACATCCACTGCACATATACAAAATAAATTTGGGGACCACTCACCCCTCAAATTACTTATGACGATAGAGTGAATAATGACATATGCGAAAATCTTATCATGTATCACCATATGCTGTTGACAATAAAATGAAAATGTAGATAACGTGACATATGTACTTGATGTAATGGAAAATAGTGTCATGACATGTTAGCAATGATGTGGCATGCATACTTGGCAGCAATAAAATAATGCATATGCTAGCAGTAATAATGTAATGATAAAAAAATACTAATACATCAATAGTCTCCCAAATTTGGGTCGAATATTAATATGCAAGTTGAACTTGAAATATAAGCCACTGTGATGAAGTTGTTGCAGAGACAAGACTTAGTATAAAACAACTGTGATAAACTGATGCAGAGGTGATGCTCTGAACGTTAGTAGCAGAGACAATGTTCTAAATATAAGTAGAAGAGACGATCCTCTGAATGTATAAGTAGCAGAGGCCATGCTCTGAACATGAGTAGCAAAGGTAATGCTTTGAATGTATAAGTAGTAGAAGTGATGCTTTGGACACAAGTTACTGTGATAAGTTGACATCCTTACTTGTGGGTGGCACATCTATGTCAATGGCTTCTTCCACGGTGTTTGATGCAGCCATGGAAGGCTTCGTCTTCATAGGTATTTAGGTGGGCCCACCCCTCTCCTTACGAAGCGATAAATGGCATCTTGCGTGGCGAATGGTTCACCATGCCATGCCAGAGCTTCCTACATAGTGGATGGTTCATCCATGTAGGAGATAATATAAGCTCTTTGAAAATATGTAGATGTGATATAGTTGAAGCAGAAGCAAAGCTTTGAAAGATAGGCAGTTGTAATGCAATCGATGTAGATGAATGATGAGCTCTCCCAAAATAAATATAGATGTGTTATAGCTAACGCAAATGCGTGGCTATGAGTATATAAGTAGCTTGTGATAAGCTGATGTAGATGCATGATGAGCTCCCTTGAATATAAATGCATATGTAATGTAACAACTTGTATAGTGAGGCACTTCATAGAGCAAGGAATGAATATATAACTCGTGGCTTATCTTGAATTATCGAAGTCTTATAAGTTGACCTCGGAAGGATGAGGTCTTGTAACTATGCTTGACAATAGTGAGAGGCGAGAAATAAGTATCTCGGAAAGTCGGAATAAGCATCTAGCAAGGCGAAGACTAAATATCCCGTGAATAGCTCTTGAACTATCAGAGTCTATAATGCTCAGACTCGGAGTGCGGGTGTCAGATTTGAATACGTATCTAGAGTTAAATCCTTGTTATTTTAAAAGTTCTGATATGGGGATATGGTTAAAAAGGATTCGAATTTTGGATACGAATACGAGTACAGGTACGAGGATACGTCTTACAAAATATTTTTCTTTTTTTTTAAATGATATTTTTCTTTTTTTTTTAAATGATAGAAACATACCAAAATAACAAAGAGAAAAATGGTTTAATTAAAGCCAATAACCACAATATTAAAGCAAAATAGCAAATTATCACAACACAGAATGTTTTATACAATAACAAAATCCAAATCCAAAACAAAACAAAACACGATTCAAAATAAAGTTAAACATCCAAAATGTCATAATACGAAAAGCAAGAAGTTTTCCAATTGAAATCAAACTAAACAAGCATTCCCAATCAATCTTTACTCATCTTCTTCGTCAAACGTAATTACCTCTGAAGGGAGTTGGCACAATTATGAAACAACCCATGTGCTGGATTAAAATTGTTTGACCAGCTGACCTCTTTTTTTATTGGTTTATTGACTTGGTGTGAAAATCATGTTTTGGAGAAAAAGCTTAAAGCTATGTTTCAATTATCTTTGAAATGGATGCTCGGGACGTCGCCATGTGTTACCTCCTACGCCGTTGGATTGGAGACCATTGGGTGACCATATAAAGGGCTTCTAGGGTTTCAATATTGTACTTTAGCTTGAGACTTTTCTCTCTTTCGTTTGCTGCGTCGTTTGAGAGTCTTCTTCTCATTTTTCTCTGTTGAAATCAAAATTCTCTTTTGATTTCGTTTTCTCTCTCAAATTTGTGTAATCTTGTGTGATTCCATTTGAGTTTGAGTAGCTTGTTCTTGTGTGAATTGTTGTTTGAGTGAAGGGAGATCGTTTGTGATATAAGGGTTTAGTCTGAGTGTCCAAACCTTGCAATATTCACTTTGGTTGTGATTTGTGTTCAAACGATGGTTGTTCTTTCAGTGACTAAGGCACTGAACTTGGATTTTGGCTTGAGGGCTTTGATTAATAATATTACCTTTACTTTCTATTATTTTCTTGTTCGTTTATTTTGCATATTTTGTTGTACATTTTGAGCTAACTGGGTAAACTTCCTCCCAACAGTGGTATCGGAGCGTTCGAATGAGGTTCTTGATGTATGGTCGATCTTGACACTATGACTATTTCTTGAGCTAAACTTCGAGTTTCTTGAAACCCTAATAAGGGGATCTGGTAAGATCCTTCCTATTTTACGTTTTAAAAGTGTTAATCAAGTTTTTTACTCGTTTAAATTTTCTACCTCGCGTTTGTAAAAACATGATTCTTGGCCTCTTGGTAATTCATTTGTCCAAAAACCGTGAGAGTTGTCTGGAATCTGATGGTTACCTTGATTTCAGTTAAGAGTCTTGATTATTCTTATTTTTTCCTAAAATTTTTTTTATTACAGTATTATATACTCTTGATTGATACTTGTATATAATTTGTCTTAATACAACTATTATTGTATTTTTGTGGATAAATTGTGTACATTTTGATATAACTGAAGTTCTTATTCCGTGTCAACTTGCAATTTGCATATTCTATTTGTTCCTTGAGTGGTGAGACCTATTCTCTTGTTCTGCATTATAAGTTGCTATCTAGTATCTGACTGATCTGCATACATTCATTCATTCAAATCTTTCTTAAGATGACTACTTCTAAATTTGAAATGAAAGTTTTTAATGGCAAATGAGACTTTAGTCTCTGGTGCTAGAAAATGAAAACTATTTTACTTCAACAAAAATGTGCTAAGGCTATTGATGACTCATGTCCTACTGATCTTGAATCAAGCAAAGTAATTGAACAAGATGAGACTGCATGGAACACTGTTTTCTTGCATTTGTCTGATAATGTAATTAGGGAAATTGGTGAGATTAAGACTACTACTGAACTTTGGAAGAAATTGGAATCCACTTATTTGAATAAAACCATGCCTAACAAGGTGTATCTTTTAAAACAATTCTTTGGTTTTAAACTGGACCTTTATCTTGATCTTGGAACCAATATAGATAGGTTTAACAGACTATCCCGTAACCTAGCCAACTGTGATGAGAAACTCTCAAGTGGACAGTTGGCTGGTCTTATTAAATTCAACTAGAGTTAAATATAAAGATGTTAAGAGTGCAATTGAATACGGGAGGGATACTCTAACTACTGTAGTGATCACTAATGCTTTAAGATCTAAAGAGTTATAGTTCAAATCTGAAAAGAATGAGTCTGTTAGTGGTGTAAACCTTATGATGAAGTCCAAGTTTAATTTCAAGAATAGTAATTTTAAAAAGAAAACTGGACACAAAAAGAAAGGCAACTTTAAGGATAAAATGAAAATGAAGACAAAAGGAAAAAAATGTTTTTATTGTCTAGAGAAGGTCATTTTATTAAAGAGTGTCAAGAAAGGCTTTATGACTCTAAAAACAAGTCTAAAGATGACGGTGGTGGTGCCTTGGCTTATAATGAGACTCATATTGATGAAGTTTATGTTGCTGTAAGCTGTCCACCTTGCCAGAGTGGATTCTTGACTCTGGTTGCACATATCATATGTGTCCTAATAAGGAATGGTTTACTGAGCTTGAAAATGTAACTGATGGTAAAGTTTTAATGGGTAATCACTTGACATGTCTAGTAAAAGGAATATGAACTATCACATTGAATGTAAATGAAAACAATAAGTTGATTCTTGAAAAAAACTAGATATGTTCCTGATTTGAAAAGAAATCTAATATCCTTAAGGGTTTTGGATGACCTTAAATATGACATTGTGATTAACAAAGGATAAATTAAAATCTTGAGGGACTCTCACTTGATTATTGAAGCCCAAAGAGACACGATCTTTACATTTTACAAAATCAAAATTTTTTAAATTCCATTTCAGCAGTAATCTCAGTTCCAAATGACAAATTACAAATATGGCACAAAAGATTGTGCCATATTAGTGATAAAGGCATTCAGATTTTGAAAAAGCAGGATGCCATTGGTAAAGATAACATTGAAAAACTAAGTTTTTGTGACTATTGTATTTTAGGAAAGCATAATAGATTACATTTTCTGTCTGGAATGCATAAATCTGTTTCCATACTTAAATATATGCATGCTAATCTTTGGGGATCAGCATCTGTGTGCACACATTCTGGTTTTAAATATTATTTATTGGCTATTGATGATTTTTCTAGAAAAAACTGGACTTTTCTTTTAAAATCAAAATCAGACACATTTAATGTTTTTAAAGAATGGAAGGTTTTGATTGAGAACCAAACTGATAATAAAATTAAAGTTTTAAGGACCGATAATTGTTTGGAATTCTGCAATTATGAATTTGATGAATTGTGTAAATTATCTGGTATGCTAAGACACAGAACCGTCACACACATACCACAACAAAATGGTTTGGCTGAAAGAATGAATAGAACCATTTTTGACAAAGTGAGATGCATGTTATTAAGTTATGTTCTGCCTAAAATTTTGACTGTTAAAACTGTTAGTTATCTTATAAACAGATGCCCTTCAAGTAAAAATACCTACACAAGCCTACTTTAATTGCCAGCAAGAAAGCGCCACTAGGAGGAACTTGTCGTTGTCAAATTAAATGTTGAACCAATAGATCAAAGCTGTCATGGACCGCCGATCATTGTGGTGCTGTCGGGTGTTGCCTCTTGTGTCAGTGGTTGCTAAATGGCCTTTGTTGGAGGCTAAGAAATCTCAATTTCCTTGGATTTATGCTTAAAATGCTATGAAATGTTCCAGTTTGATAAAAACAAATGGTGGATTCCTCAATTTGATGTTGGAATTTTTTTTTCAAGATCTGCTTTCAATTTTCCCACAAATATATTCTTGTTTGGCCCCTTTATTTTCAGCCGGTTACTCCTCTTTTTGGTGGTGGAGCAAATATTTTTCTTTTTTATGTTTCAGGTGTTTGAGCTCTGCCCGTCTAGTCCTGAAGAGTGGAGGTCTTTCCTCCTGATTCGCCACTAGGACAAGACCCCTGAAGGAGTGTTCTGTGAGCAAAAATCTCTAGTTTGTTGGAGAGTAGGTAGCATTTACCAGCCATTGTTTGAAAGGAAGTAAGATGAAGATGGTGGGTGTGGGTGTTATGATTGACGTCAATATTGAACAAATTAGCTTTACTTGGGTTGAAGTTTGACTCATTTTTTTATTTTTCACTTTTTATGGATGTTTTCTTCTTCCATTGACCGAAAATAGCCATTTCAGAGATTTTTCAACCCGGGTTTCTTCAACCCTTTTCCAATGATAGCCTTTTTTCTTTTTCTTGGTGGCTGACTTTGCTATTTTGATCTAAGGAACTTCTCGAAAAACCCATCTTTTCGGTCAATATTTTCCAACCATCTTTTTCTCTATCTTTTTCAGATTTTCATCCAGGAACTCATTTTGACGGTTGGTCTCTTTAACTTCTAATCGGAAAACTCATTTTTCTAATCAATCACTCATTTTCTTCACTTTGGGAAGTATTTGTTAGGCTTTTTCATGTTTACCTCGTGATTAACGGTATCAAATTCCAACAGATGGCACCAATTTTTCGACCTCAAAAAATACACCAACAGAATCCCGACCATGTCCCCTCCATGTGGACTTCAACTGCACACTGAACACCCCGTTAGGAGGCAAATGCCGTTGATCGAGAAAAAAGTCCTATGACCGTTTACACTCCGATGATCAAATCAATAGCCGGACAAAACATAATATGAGTGCAGAGCCGAAAGTTTGTTTACAATTAGAAATCACATCTCATTGTAAATGATATACTCTCTCTCACACACATAGAAAAATGTAAATGGGTCAAATGGTACTAATGGGCTGAGTTCCAAGCCCTAGACAAGGTTGCTTAATTAAATATGCCCAATCCAATTGAATAATTGATGCCAAGTTGGCATATCTAGGACCTCCACCGTCATGTACATGCCTTATAGGTGTAACAATACTCATCACATGGACCAAAAAAAAAAATTCGAACAGAGTACACCTCCAAAGTTACATTTGGCTGCTTAAAATAAGATAACACTAGAAAAGAGTCGAAATTCACATGTTAACATCATTCTGAACACTCACATATTAACATCTTCCTCACGAAGAAATTATTTTCATTTAGACAATGTTTAATGACACATTCTTCTTTATTATATAAATTGTCTCAATCATTCAACTCAAGTGTCAATTTACTACAAAATCAACTCAGGTTGAATACAACCGAAAACGTTGATTAATTGTTGACCTCTGTATTGGGATTCATTTGTAACTTTTATACGTCGATACTATATTGCAGAAAAAATAGAACATACAACCTAAATGATCCCGGTATTTGGGAATGGCCATCAATAATAATAATGGGAGAGGCAGCATCGAAAGGATTAACTATGGCTAAGTCCAAGATAAGGATGCTGCAGAAAGCAGGGACGATTGATCATCTTTTCAAGCAACTTTCACTGTTTCATCTCGTGGTGGAACTTGTAGAAATGACTTCAAAACATCATAAAGAGTGAATCCAATGGCCACTGAGGGTACAACCTGAATTTGACGCAGATTCCAAGGTTGATGTTTTTCAAACGAATGGAAATAAATGAAAAATGAAGCTGAAAAAATCATATTTACCTTCAGGTAGTTGATGCTAAGTCCAGAAAATAAATGTTTCCATCCTTGTCTTTGAACAATCATGACAAGAGTTTCCTTTGTTCCTTTCATTTCACTTCTATTAGATGTTTGGATCCTTTGTACCTGCCAGATTGTTCTCTTTATTATTCTGAATTTGGATTGAGGACGGTACAAACGTTTCACTGAAGTAGAGATCACGTAAATTACCTGCATTTGCCGCCTGACAACATCAAGAGGATAAGTGAAAGTCTGACCCAGTAAACCAGCAATAGATCCGCATACAAGATTTACGGTTATATCCTTTTTGTGATTTTCAGGGACGTTACTTTTCATTTCTTCGTAGAAATAAAATTTTAATCCCGCATATGGAAAGATTCCGTAGAGGGACGGAGCTGGAAGCACAAGACACGAGCTTAAATAAGATTTCATGACAGTTTAAACAGAACTTTAGGTATACTGCAACGTACCCACACCACGATAGAGGCCTCTTATTCCAGCCTCCTGCCAAATTTTTGAGAAGCAATTACATATTCCTTTATAAATATTTTCTTTAGGAACAAGCCCTTTGACATTCTGTTTCGAGGAATCAATAACCTGTAGCATCCTATAGAAACTAGTAATCAAAATTTATGAAACTGTAACAGGGAATAGAAATCTCATTTGTTTCATTAGACTTGTTTGTTGAAAAAATGAAGGAAAATGCCTTTGTACTACTTGCCTGATAAGCCAATTTGGTCCGAACTAAATCAAGTGGATAAGTAAAAAGTACAGCTGTTCCTCCAGCAAATGATCCAGCTATGAGATCAAGAACTGGGCCTCTCCCGATGATGGGAAAACCAAGTATAATCCATCTCCGGTATTCTTCATAGGCCATATAATGCAATGCTGCATAAGGCACAATACGAGCAACACTGGCTCCATTTCCCCTAATGATAAACTCCATCGAAACTTATATAGGATTGAGGAAAAGAAAACTTATACGAACGATGAGCTCAATTGCAAAATAAAGATAAAGCTTCTACCTATAAAAACCCAGCAACCCTTCTGTTTTTGCAATTTTTTGGAAGGTTCCCAGTAGTCCAAGACTATGAAATTCAGTTCGTCTCGTCTGAAAAATATGAAATGCATGATCATAGAAAATTGTTTTTTTTCCCAGACCTTTATTAGAAACAAAGTATACTTTCATGTTATCAAATGGCGCAAAACTTTGATGCCAGAATGTGTTATAAACTCATAAATAAGCTTTATTAAGACCTATGGATATGATTAAAAAGCTGCTTTCATAAAACCCTGTGTATGTATGTGTTTGTCATAAAGCCCCACAAACGATATCTGTGTCCTAGTCTATGCATGTGTATGCCTTAAAACACAGCCTGTATCAAGCATTAGTCATTTCACTGTTATGTTCCATACTAGGAACACAAGTCAGTCGAAGTAAAAAATCCACAGGTTTTAATAGCACAACTTCTCATATATACACACAGAGAGAGAATTATCAAATAAATTCCTACCCTTTTAGGCAGTTGCATTCCACCAAAATCTGGCATCACAATTTGATCTCAAGTTGATGAAGAGAATCAATCTAATGTATGTGAAATTGATCGATCATCAATACCAATATGATTATGTGCCATGTACTTTCTTATACTGAAACTAAAGAGTTGAGACTGCAATTTAGTTCGCTTAGTATTCCAGGCTCTTTTTTTTTTTTTTTTTGCTCTCTTCAAACTGAACGTATTCTACTTGGACATATAGAACAAGGAATACCAAAAAAGTGCAGAATGAAACTCAACTTAAGTTTGACATGGATGAATACATAATGAAGCATAGAGGCATAACTAATGTGAAATAATTTTTCATGTATGCTGGAAATTGATGCCATATAAATATAGAAAAACGAAGCACATATATATGTATGATACAGAATTCTTTGATGTGTACTTGCATGTTTAATTTTTGGAGACTGATCACAAAGTTTAGATCTATATATATATATATTCTCAGAAACCTTTTATTTCATAGGGAAGAATCGAATGCCCTCTGGAGGTGAACCTTCTCCAGACACCAAACCCCTCCCACTAGGTTGCAGGATTGAATCTCAGTTCACTAAAATGAAAATCGTAAGGCTCTGCTACGTGCACTACAAGGCCCATTTATTCTTTTCCTTAATTATTATGGTTGTGTTTAGGAAGGTTCATCACCCTATTTTTATTTTTCTGTCATTCCTTTTATTTCCCAATCATTCCGTAGAGGTACTGTTTGTATTTTCTATTTAAATGCCTAATGCCATGAATAAAGGATCATCAAACATTTTCTCCACATAACATTCATCAGCTAGGAGGCCCGGTTCACCTCGAATTGAACCATTAAAAGGAGGACAAGGATCCCTCAAAGAGTCCTACATAAATTAATTTGTAAATATAGGTAAATTACGTAAAGTCCATCCTAGTGCTTTACCTATTCATAAACAACCAGTTACGCGCTCTCAAAGAAAAGCACGTAATAACTTGGTATCAGAGCCAGCCAGGTTGGATCATCGTTTGGAGCGGCTTGAAGTGGAAATCGGTTCTCTAGGAACTGTTCAGCCAACGTTACGACACGCATTGCAACAGGAGATGCAGGCTAGTGAGGAAAGAATGGTGAAGCGCATGGAAAATATGTTCCTAGCAATGTCTACACAGATTGAGGCGTTGTCACAAAATGTTAATGGATTAGAGGCGGGATCAGGATCTAGTAGGAGGGGAAAGGGAAAGGAAGGCTCAACGACCACTAAATTTCAAACTGCCAAATTAGATTTTCCTCATTATGATGGGATGGGAGATCCGACAGGGTGTATTTGTCGTGTTGAGCAATTTTTCGAATTCCAGGATACTAATGAAGATGTGGTACCAACAACTCCAAGAGAACGTAAAATATTTGGATTGGGAGTCCCTTAAAAGAGAATTACATACATTTTTTGGACCAACAAGGTTCCAATTTTTTTTTTGGGGATTTATCTAAATTAAAGCAAGAGGGAACGGTGCGGGAATATAGTACAGAGTTTCAAAAATTGATGAGGTGTGCAGGAAAATTAACCTTAGAACAGCAGGTGGGCTGCTATGTGAGTGGGCTTAATGAACCCATTAGATCAGATGTATTGGCAAGTGGCCCAGAAACTCTAACTGCAGCCATTGGCTTGGCATGAGTTTATGAGGCTAAATTCTTGAACATGAAGAACTCTTTTAGCGAGATGAGGAGAACCACAATAGCACCAACTCGAGTTTCCCTAATTTCTAGGTCACCACAGCTTCCATCGATGGCACCGGCACCGGCACAATCTCGAAACCCAATAATCCGACATCTTAGTTCTACGGAGCTAAAGGAAAGAAGGGAGAGGAGCCTTTGTTTTAATTGTGATGACAAGTTCAGACTAGGACACAGATGCAAGAAGCTGTTTTATATTGAAGGAGACTTTGATAAAGTAGAGACGAGTGATGATGAGGAAGAAGAGAACGAGTCACATGAGGCACTGCAAATTAGTTTCCATGCTATCTCTGGTATGCTGGCATCACAAACCATGAGGGTGCATGGAAAAATTGGAACTCTCAGCTTCACCATTTTGGTGGACTCTGGGAGCACCCATAACTTTTTAAATGACGAAGTTGCAACCACATTAGGATTGAAACCAAATGAAGGAAGCTTCAAAGTGTCAATCGCAAATGGAGAAAAATTGGAGAGCCTAGGTGTTTGTAAAGACGTTCCAGTGAAGATTCAAGGGCTCGAGTTCAATATAAATTTTTTCCTATTGCCCATTGAAGGTTGTGATGCGGTTTTGGGGACCGAATGGTTGAGAGGGCTTGGCCCTATAATTTGGGAGTTTACAGAATTATGGATGCGATTCTGGTGGTTAGGAAGAGCAGTTGAATTGAAGGGTGAGAGAGGACCTACAAACCGAATTGTAGGAAGAGGTATTCACAAAAATCTCAAAAAATCCAAAAAATATTTTTTCCCGCAGTTGCAAGCCATCCAGTTGGGAATCAACGAAAGGAGCACAGGTAATGTTAATCTCAAACTACTACCACTTCTGGACAGATTTAAAGGTATATTTTCGGAGCCTACTGGACTTCCCCCAAGGCGTAAACAGGATCATCAGATTCCTTTAATTGCTAGCTCAAGACCTGTAAATGTCAGACCCAATAGATATCCACATTATCAGAAGGATGAGATTGAAAAGATAGTGTCCGGGTTGTTGAAATCTGAGGTAATAAGAAGCAACACTAGCCTTTATTCCTTACGTGTTCTCTTAGTGAAGAAACATGATGGATCTTGGCGTTTATGTGTTGATTACCGTGCCCTTAACCACGTGACAATAAAAGACAAATTTCCTATTCCGGCGATTGATGAGTTACTAGATGAATTACATGGTGCTAGAATTTTTACTAAGTTAGATCTTCGCTCTGGATATCATCAAATCAGGATGCATGGGACAGATGTTGAAAAGACAGCATTTCGAACTCATCATGGGCATTACGAGTTCTTAGTAATGCCATTTGGGTTAACCAATCTGCCATCAACTTTTCAGGCCACTATGAATGAGGTATTTTATGATTTTCTGCGAAAATTCGTTTTAGTATTCTTCGACGATATCCTGATATATAGTGGTGACTGGGAGGAACATCTAAAACATGTTGAGCTGGTTTTCCAAAGATTAGAGGTTCATGAATTTTTTGTGAAGGAGAAATGCCAATTTGGTTTAGAAGAGGTCATTTATTTAGGGCACTTAATTTCAGCACAAGGAGTGGCTATGAATCCTGAGAAAATAGCAGCCATGGTGAAATGGCCTAAATCGACGACACTGAAGGGGTTGTGTAGATTTTTGGGCCTGACAGGATATTATAGAAAGTTTATTAAGCATTATGGAGACATTGCGAGACCACTCACACTCGTGTTAAAAAAGGGGGCATTTGAGTGGAATACTCTAGCTAATGAAGCCTTTGTAAAACTCAAGGAGGCCATGACGAAGGGACCAGTTTTAGCTATGCCTAATTTTTCAGCATTGTTCATAATTGAGTGCGATGCATCAGGAACAGGACTTGGGGCTGGGTTGATACAACAAAATAGGCCCATTGCTTATTTTAGCCAAGCTCTCAAAGGTAAAAATCTAACCCACCCTCTCTACTTATGAAAAAGAAATGTTAGCTTTGGTTAGTAGCGTCCATATTTGTTGGTTGCTAAGTTTATCATTCGCACTGATCAGAAAAGTTTACAGTATTTATTAAGTCAAACCATTACCACATTGGCTCAACAAAAATGGCTAGTAAAACTAATGGGATTTGATTTCACAATTGAGTATAAAAAGGGGCGTGAGAATTCAGTGGCAGATGCTTTGTCTAGAAAACACGAAATTGAGTTACAGGCTATCTCTCAACCAGTTCCTCATCGGGTTGATCCTATCAAAGAAGAAGTCAAACAAGAATCAGAATTACAGGCTTTAGTACAGAAAATTGCAGCAGGAGAAGCAATCGGACCATGGGAATTTAAAGAAGGTATCATTTTCTTCAAGGGTTGCATTTATCTTAGACATGAATCCCCTTTAATGCCTTCCATAATTTCTGAGTATCATAGCAGCACTCATGAGGGTTTACATAAAACCTTGCATCGTATAAGGTTAAATTTTTATTGGAAGGGATTAAAAGGAATGGTCCGAAATTTCATAAGAGCTTGTCATGTTTGTTAGACCCACAAGGCTGAGTTGGTCAAGCCAGCAGGTCTTTTGAGTCCCTTACCCATTCCAAGGCATGTATGGACTGATATTTCAATGGATTTCATAGAGGTTCTCCCCACCTCTAAAGGTAACTCTGCAATTTTTGTAGTTGTGGACTGGCTGTCCAAATTTGCACATTTTATTCCAATTAGCCATCCATATACAGCTACTTCAATTGCTCAAGTCTTCTTTGATAATATCTTTAAACTTTATGGTATGCCTGAAACAATTGTATGTGATCAGGATCCCATCTTTACAAGCAATTTTTGGAAGGAGTTGTTTCAGCTGAATGGGGTGAAATTTAACTATAGTTCTGCCTACCATCCTCAAACCGATGGGCAAACAGAGGTGGTAAATCGAACTTTAGAAATGTATTTGAGGTGTCTAACCAGCTCTAAACCAGCGGATTGGATTAAATGGGTGTCTTGGGCTCAATTTTGTTATAACACCAGCATTCATACTTCTACAGCTAGAACTCCCTTCCAAATATTGTACGGTCGTGACCCTCCTGCCATTATTGCACATGTTCATGGGACTGCCAAGGTAGAATCAGTGGATCAGTTTCTGTTGGACAGAGATGAGTTTATACGTGAAGCTAAGAGGCATCTCTTGGTAGCTCAAACTAGAATGAAGGTGCAGTATGACAAGAAGCACGTGGAGAGAAGCTTCGAGGTTGGTGAATTTGTCTATTTGAAATTAAGACCCTATTGCCAACAATCAGCAGCGCAGAGAAACAATCAGAAGTTGGCAGCTAAGTATTTTGGTCCTTTTAAGGTGCTGGCTCGGGTTGGTCAAGTGGCTTACCGTTTACAGTTGCCTGAGAATGCCAAACTCCACCCGGTGTTTCATGTGTCCCTTCTAAAGAAACACATAGGTGCAGGAGCTATACCCTCAAGTGAACTACCTTCATTTGCAAATCAGGTTGCAGCAAATGGTCTACAACCACATGCCATTTTGAACACACGTTTCATTAAGAAGAAGAAGGGAGTGCTGGTGTTGTGGAAGGATAAAGATGATGCAGATGCTACTTGGGAAGATAGTGAAGAAATGGCAGCAAGATTTCCTGAATTTTTCCTTGAGGACACGTGACATGGAGGAAGTTGATACGTGCACTACAAGGCCCATTTATTCTTTTCCTTAATTATTATGGTTGTGTTTAGGAAGGTTCATCACCCCTTTTTTACTTTTCTGTCATTCCTTTTATTTCCCAATCATTCCGTAGAGGTACAACAACCTATGTTTGTATTTTCTATTTAAATGCCTAATGCCATGAATAAAGGATCATCAAACATTTTCTCCACATAACATTCATCAGCTAGGAGGCCCGGTTCACCTCGAATTGAACCATTAAAAGGAGGACAAGGATCCCTCAAAGAGTCCTAGATAAATTAATTTGTAAATATAGGTAAATTATGCAAAGTCCATCCTAGTGCTTTACCTATTCATAAACCAGTTACGCGCTCTCAAACAAAAGCGCGTAACAGGCTCTGCCTGCTTAGTAGGCTAACACCAGATAAGTTCATTATAGAACTCTTTTCAAGAAAAACCCAAGTACAAACCCAACATTGACACTACCCACCAATTTTGCAATTTCGCATTCAATTCTTCAACTCACAGCATCTAAGTTCAAGAATTCAACAATGGCCAGATGAGTCCCAGTACTCGATCTTAAGCATAATGTCCAGAATGAAACATGATAAAATCTGACCCAAAATCGTCAAGAATCAACGAACAGCCAACTAAGTATAAAACAAATATTGCTATTACTCCCCCCCCCCCCCCCCCCCCCCCCCCCCCCCCCCAAACACCACACACACACACACAACAATTCAAGTATAGTTAAATCGAATCATTCTCATTAACAACACCTCCCCTCCACCATCCCCCAACACACACATAATCCCACATAATTTAGAAAGAACAGTCGATTCATGTTAATTCACAAAAAATAGTGCACTATTCAATGATTAATAAAACTAAATAAATACCTGGAACAAGATCTTGACACGTTCAAGAGGTGCAACAGCAGTCTTAGCAAAACCTCCAGCCACACCACCAGCAATTAACTCCTTAGCAAAAACAGGCATGCCCTCAATTAACCCATTCTGCAAAAACGCCCCTCTCTCTCTTTCATCTCTTTTATCTCCCATTGCACAACAGTAGATACCCTTGCTTTCTTCTTTTTTTTTTTTTTTTTTTAAGATTTATATGTATACGGATACCCAAAGGGATCAAGAAACGTAAGTTACAGGGAAAAAGAAGAAGGAAAAGGAATCAGAAATGTTTTTGAATTGGGGGGTAGATGCTTTTGCTAGTTTTAACTATGAAAGAATCAGTTAACTTTTATTATAGAGATGCGTTCTCACTTTTACAGGAAAAATTGGGTGCGTAGTAGGCCTTCCGTACCAGAGAATGCCTTGGCCCTGTGGCTGTCAGGCTTCGGAGGAACGTCGCTCGCCAAATAGTCTCCGCCCAGAATGAATGCCCAGCGTGATTTCTTCCCAACTCTTTGGATTACCCAACATTTCACTTATTGATTGTAGGGATCACTAGGATGCCGTGTTATCCGTTTCGTTCTGTTTCCTTTTCAGGACGGGACCGATTGAGCTGGCAAACGAGCTCGAGCCGCTCGAGCTCGTAAAAAAAAACAAGTCTGAGCACGAGCCGAGCAGCCGCTCGGTTCGTTTTTGGCGAGCCACGAGCCGGCTCGTTGGCTCTCCGATTTTTTTTCCCTCTTTAAAGTCTTATCTTACCTTTAAAAAAAATATTTTTTTTTGGGCGAGCCGCGAGCTTGGCTCGTTGGGCGACGAGCCGAGCTCGCCCGAGTATGGGCAGACTGGCTTGGCTCGGCTAGACCCATTGACATCTCTAGGGACCGATGAGAAATAAATAAATTTGCTATCCTTAAGAAGTTAGGATTTAAAAGTAAACTCCCAAGTCCTCAGTCTATAAATAATTATATGAATTGGAGTTTGTTGATCCCAAAAAATGTATCGATAATGTTGCCAATAGATTCCAAGGTCTTTCACGTCCACACAAACAAAATTCTAGCATACTTGGGGTTGGCCGCGCACAGTCAAGTCAATTAGGGAAAAATGTTTAGAGTGTGAGAGAACTTTGAATCTGAGCTTCCAATTAATAAAAAGAAGGTCGACTTGGGAGTTTGTAATTAATAAGTGTGTAGAAAGAATATGATTTTGAGAGTCTAAATTTGCATTATTCTCCAATACTAAGTGTAAACTTTTATACTTGAGCGAAATAAACGGTGCCCGTCGGATGATATGACACGTGGCCTCATTAGGTTGATTGGCCATTCTTGTCTTATGCGCCAATCAATCAAGGCATTAAATGTTAGAGCCGATTTCATATCCATAAGGCCTAGCTTGGTAATTTGGATTTGACCGTATAGGTGTACAAAGGCCGCGATGGCAACGAATTGTCTTGTCAATCATTCACCACAAGATCTGTTTTAAAGATATCACAATCGCCTTGTCAGGATCGGTCCCTGTATGGGGGTCTACCCAAAACGAGGTCGGTCCAGTCTCGTCCTATAGGGAGAAAGGGTCACCTCTATGCAACAGGGTCGTCCTCATTGCTATGTAAGGTGTGGCTTAATCTACCATGTAGTTTAATTGGTGCCATGTGCGGCCTTCAGTTTATCTTATGAGTAACAACAGTCCCCGATGTCCGGTATGATTATTTATATAATGCGTGGACTTTCTTGTCTGAAAAGACTATTAGTTGAAGCTTGCGACGAAGCTGAGGGACTCGTGGCGAGGCTTTGGGAGTAAAAAGGCGAGCATCTTTGATAGTTGAATCTTATGATAAGGCCGAAAGATGCTAGTTGAGGCCCTTAAAGCATATGTCATGCTGAAGCATGTGATAAGGCTGAAAGGTGCTAGGCGAAGCCATTAAAGCATATGTCGAGCTGAAGTCTGTGATAAGGCTAGAAGGTACTAGGCAAGGCCCTTAAAGCGTATGTCAATTTGAAGCCTGCCAGGTGGCGTGCTCTAATGATTTGAAGGGTACGTTGATTCCCAATAAAAAAACAGTTGGGTGGTGTGGCAATTTCCCAGGCTCGAGCTACATGCGCATTTTATGCACAACGATGATGATATTTCACACCGGCAAGGCCTACGCGAGTTCAACACGACTTCATCCATGCGGTAAGGGTTCATTCACTACGCCATATATAAGGCTAAAAACCTACTTTTCCCATTTTCTTCACTTTGAGAAAGTTTCAAGCCTTGAGTGCTGAGAATATCCCCATTCACGTTAGAATTTTTTTGCTGTGTTCCGGTGATCAACTCCGTTCTCTCTCCTTTCCAGGCGTTCTGGACCTTAGGTCTTAGGTTTTGTGTAAGTATCTATTACTATCGAGGCATTTTCTTTATCTGTTGAGTTAGATGGCTTCCTCTAAAAAGAATGTGGCTGAGGGGTCTTCTAGGGTAAATATGGCGCTGATTTGTGCCGAGGAGGGCATTCCTCTAGTGATTCATATTGAGCGGATCATCGAAGCAATATAGGGCCCTCATAGTGCATGGATGATGCCAGAGGGCCCTATAGACTATAACATTAAGTGGGGTGCCTCCTTGTGTCCAACATACATAAATGAGAGTAAGCTCGAGGGTTTCAGGGAGAGGTTTAGAATTCAAGACAACATTGAGATGTTAGTGCTCATCTCGGAGGAAAGAGCAAGTTTCCCTAAGGAAAGGTGTGTAACAGTGAGTGAGGTGATCTTGGATGGGGGGATGAAACTGCCTCTGCATCCATTCTTAAGGCATATCCTTAGGCACTACTAAAACCTAGCCCCCACTTAATTAGTGCTAAATGCATGGAACAAGTTAGCAGGGGCTTTCCTTCTTTTGAAGGAGGCCACTTTTGGCGATGATATGCCTCCACATGTTTTCCAAATCCTCTTTCAGCCTCGAACCTCTAACGGGGGAGTGATTGTAAGGGGTCGTACTGCATGAACCCCTAAGGCCCACACTCTCATTTCATCTGGGGGTCCCCAACCTCTATCAAGAATTAGAAATCATCCTAGTTTTGGGTTAGGGATCGTTGACAGACAATGGAAGGAGATATGGTCCCAAAGATCACCGTACCAACCCAATATCACGAGTATAGTGAGTCAAGCCTTCTTTTAGCGTGTTATTTCTTTAATACATTAGCCTCCTCTCATTTTTTATCTAACACGAGCATTGTGAAACTTCAGTCAGCCGATTCGAGCTCGAACCATTCGAGTGTGCCATCATCAGGGCAATATATGAGCTACCTGCGGAGAAGAGGTACTTCAAAAACATCATCAGCAAGCAGAACCTCTTCGTTACATACCAACTAATGGCAACAAAAGGTAAGACATGATGGTTCACTTCTCTGTTCCAACTGAGAAGCCTAGGGGAGGCTCAGAAAAGAAACCTTTGAACATTGGGTCGTCCACTTATAAGAACCAGCGGTATCAAACCTCACTGGTTTCGTCCAAAAATTTCAAATAACGATTGAGTTATGAATTTTTGAAGTCAGGGGCAGAAGCTGAAATTTTAATAAAAACAACTACACCAAATCTTATCGCTAACATTTTTGTGATAAACACTTAACTACTCTTAAACATAACTTATTCATAAAAATATTTTTAGAATAGTTCCACATATGATGTTCATAGAAATCTATTTATTAAAAAAAATGTTTCATAATCAAATTAAAACATTAAGTCAATGGCATCTCCATAGGACGTTGCATCTTCACCTACCATCATCCATGCCCAAGCATAGTAAATCAACAAAACCACCACAGTCTAATACTGCAGCAGTAGTTTCATCAGGTCCCTTCACTGATCCTAGTACTCTGGTTGAGCAATTTCACAAGTTTCTCTCCTTACAGCCACAAGCTATGCCTCCTTCTTTTCCTTTCGTAGGTCAGTTACCTCAAGGTTCTTCAAGTATGTCACATTTTATATGGGTCTTGGATTCTGGTGTTTCACATCATATGTCTCCAGATTCTTCATCTTTTGCTTCTGTATCTCCTTCGTCTTCTACCCTATCAAGACCACTGATGGCACTCTTATACCTTTAGCAGGTATTGGTTCTGTTGTCACACCTCACTTGTCTCTTTCTAATGTTTATCATATTCCAAAACTCATATTAAATCTTGCTTTTGTTAGTCAGTTATGTGATTCTAGTAATTTATTCACATTTTTCTCTTGTTCTTATTATGTACGGGATCTGCAATCTCAGAAGCTGATTGGGAAGCCGTAGGAAGGGTGGGCTATATATTTTGGATGAGCTAAAATTTCCAGTTGCTACTGCTACTACCAGTGTTGATTTGTCTTCTTTTCGTTTAAGTCCTTCTTTTTCTAGTTTTTATTTATGACATTCTCTTTTAGGCCACATTTCATTTTCTCGTTTAAGATTTTTGGCTTCCACTGAAGCGTTAGGAAATTTATATCCTTGTGATATTTCTGATTGTAGTGGATGTAAACTGGCAAAATTTTCAGCTTTACCTTTTAATCGAAGTATTTCTGTTTCTTCTTCTCCTTTTGATTTGATTCATTCTGATGTATGGGAGCCTTCTCGTGTTGCTACAAAAATAGGGTCTCGGTATTATATTTCTTTTATTGATGATCATACTCGTTATTGTTGAGTTTATTTAATGAAACATTGTTTTGAATTATTTGAGATATACTTAGCCTTTTGTGCTCTTGTCAAATCTCAGCATTTTGCTGTTATCAAATGTTTTAGGTGTGATTTGGGTGGGGAATACACTTCTAATAGATTTTGCGAGCTACTTGCCTTAGATGGAACCATTTACCAAACTTCGTGTACAGATACTCCTGAACATGGTGTTGCTGAAAAAAACATAGGCACATTGTTGAAACTGCTCGCTCGCTCTTTCTTGTTGTCTGCTTCTGTTTCTAGTGTGTTTTGGGATGAAGCTGTTCTTACTGCTATATGTTTGATTAATATAATTCAATCTACTCATATTTCAGGTTTTTTCCTTTCAAAAAGTTCTATGGGTATGCCCATGATTATTCTTTCTTTAGAGTTTTTGGTTGTACTTGTTTCGTTATTCGTCCTCATGTAGAACGCAGTAAGTTGTCATCTCGATCCGCTATTTGTGTCTTTTTTTGTTATGGTGAAGGTAAAAAGGGGTATCATTGTTTTGATCCAATAACTCAGAAACTTTATGTATCTCGTTATGTTGTTTTTCTCGAGCACATACCTTTCTTTTCTATTCCATCTACTACTCATAGTTTGACTAGATCTTATCTTATTCGTATAGATCCCTTTTCTAACGATTATGATAATTTGTCATCTTAGGTTCCTAGTACTTCAAATACTCCTTCTCATATCCTTACTCCTTTATTTTTACAACCAATTCGTACAGATCATTATGCAGGTACTGACAATTTACTCTCCGGCACACCTGAAGGCCACTCTTCTCCTATTGTCCCTCAAGCTCTATATGAGATTGTGGATCCACCTCTACATCAATCCATACACATTCGTAAGTCAACCAAGTTACCAAATTTTGCTTATTCTTGTTATTCTTCATCTTTTACTTCATTTTTAGATTCTATTCATTATCTCTCTGAGCTCTCTTCCTATAAAGAGGCAATACTTGATCCTCTTTGGCAGCAAGCTATGGATGATGAACTTTTTGCTTTTCATAAGAATGGTACTTGAGATTTAGTTCCCCTGCCTCGTGGTAAGAGTGTTGTGGGTTGCCGTTGGGTGTATAAGATCAAGACTAATTCTGATGCATCAATTGAGAGATACAAAGCTAGGTTGGTTGTAAAAGGGTACTCTCAACAGTATGGTGTGGATCATGAGGAGACTTTTGCTCCTGTTGCAAAAATGACTACTATTCGTACTCTTATTGCAATAGCTTTGGTTCGTCAGTGGCGTATCTCCCAACTCGATGTTAAAAATGCCTTCTTGAATGGAAATCTTCAAGAATAAGTTTATATGGTACCCCATACTGGTGTTTCACATGATTTTGGGTATGTTTGCAAGCTCAAGAATGCGTTATATGGTCTCAATTAAGTACCTCGTGCTTGGTTTGAGAAATTTTCTATTGTGATCTCTTCCCTTGGATTTGTTTCTAGTAGTCATGATTCTACTCTTTTCTTTAAGTGCACTGATGCAAGTCGTATTATTCTATCTTTATATGTTAATTACATGATTATTACTGATGATGATATTGATGGTATTTCAGTTTTGAAGACAGAGTTAGCTAGACGGTTTGAAATGAAGGATTTAGGTTCTCTACAATATATCTTGGGTATTGAGGTAGCTTACTCGTCAAGAGGTTATCTTCTTTCTCAGTCGAAATATGTTGCAGATAGTCATGATTCTACTCTTTTCTTTAAGTGCACTGATGCAAGTCGTATTATTCTATCTTTATATGTTAATTACATGATTATTACTGGTGATGATATTGATGGTATTTCAGTTTTGAAGACAGAGTTAGCTAGACGGTTTGAAATGAATGATTTAGGTTCTCTACAATATATCTTGGGTATTGAGGTAGCTTACTCGTCAAGAGGTTATCTTCTTTCTCAGTCGAAATATGTTGCAGATATTCTTGAGTGGGCCAGACTTGCTAATAATAAGACTGTTGATAATCCCATTGAGGTTAACGCAAAGTATTCCTCTTCACATGGTTTATCTTTGTCAGATCCTACTTTATATCGTACTATTGTTGGGAGCTTGGTATATCTCACGATTACTCGTCCACATATTGCATATACTGTTCATGTTGTTAGTCAGTTTGTTGCTTCTTATACTACAGTTCATTGGGCAGCTGTTCTTCGTATTTTGCGGTATCTTCGGGGTACAATCTTTTACAGTCTTTTACTTCCATCCACCTCATCCTTGGAGATGTGTGCATACTCTAATGCTGATTATGGCAGTGGTCCCATGGTCCGCAAGTCTGTTACTGGTTTCTGTATCTTTTTGGGCGATTCTCTTATTTCTTGGAAGAGCAAGAAATAATCTATTATTTCTCAACTTCATCTGAAGCAGAATATCGTGCTATTGCATCTACTACTAAAGAGATTGTTTGGTTACGTTGGTTACTTGCAGATATGAGAGTTTTTCTTTCTCATCCCACTCCTATGTATTGCGACAATCAAAGTTCTATTCAAATTGTTCACAACTCGATTTTTCATGAACGAACTAAGCACATTGAGATCGATTGTCACCTTACTCGTCATCATCTCAAGCATGACATAATTACTTTGCCCTTTATTTCTTCTTCTTTGTAGCTTGCAGATTTCTTTACCAAGTCACATTCTATTTTCCATTTTCGTTTTCTAGTTGGCAAACTCTCTATACTTGAACCTTCCGTATCGTGAGTTTAAGGGAGGATGTTAAGAAATATATGATTACTTTGTTTTATTATTTATTAAGAGTAGAATAGTCATTTTTAATTTTCTTTATTTAGCCTATATATAGTCTCTTTATATTTAGGTTAAAGTATTTTTTTGTACTCAATTTTATTATGCACTATCAATGAAACTCTAGCATCTTCTTCTTCTTTGTTTTCTTTATATTGTTTAACAGAAGGAAATATGTTATAAAAAATAGGAGATTTTACTTATGGAATTTGAGAGTACTGAGTTGCTACTGCACACTCAATTCTCTATTTTTTTACAGATATTTTCTTGCACTTGTCCTACATCTTCAATACTAGATACATGCCTTCCGTCTATAGAGAAAATGGAATAATCTAGCCTTAAGAGTTTTCTACCATTACAACGAGATAATAATTATAGTTTATCCTCATTTGCAGTTGTCTTCTTCTTTATTTGTAGCTGTATGTGTTATTCAAAATGTTCAAGGTTGCTGTCTACAACTTGTTTTCAAAGTTCTAGCTTTCATGTTTGAATATTCATCTTGATTATATAAATTGAAGCTTCCAAAGTTGTTAAAGTTTTCTAATTGGATTTGATTTCTTCGGATATTATAAATTAATTTAGAACTTTTAACACCGCCTCTTAGTTTGTGAGCATGTCTTCTAGTTGATTGTTGATATTTACCAAATCTATTGTAAAATGATGTCGAAGTTCAATATGCTTAGATCTAGCATGGAAGACTGCAATTGCCGACATATTGTCACAATAAATTAATGTCGGTCATTTTTGCTCAAATTTCAAATCTTTCAAAATTCTTCTGAGCCAAATTGCGTTGGAAGCTGAGTGTACTCTGCTTCTGCATATGATAAGGTAACAGACTTTTGCTTTTTGGAGCTCCATGAAATCACATTGATCCAAGGCAAAAGATGTATCTAGCAGTGCTCTTCCCATCATGAACTGATCCTGACCAATCTCTAACTGTATAGCCAACAAGTTTGCAATTGTTTTCCTTTTTAAACTTGATGTCGTGTCTCTTGGTTCTTTTATGGAATCTCAAGATTTTTTTGCTACTACAAAATATATTTTACTTGGTTCATTCATGCATTTGATTAATAAGTTGACTGAATATCTTATGTCTAGTGATAATTGTGTTTTCCAACACTTATTTTGCCACATAACATGACAATTGTTGACACAAGTGTTTGAATATGGCTTAATTCTGTTTACTTTCATTTTGTAGCACTATATTGATGGATGTGGCAGAAGTCAAGAGAAAAGATACGAAAAAGGACCAAAACGAAGGAAAATGAAAGTTCAGGGACCGAATTGCAAATAATCGAAAGATGATCCGAAGCATGAATTGAGATTGTAAATGGACTAAGCCCTAATTTGATGAGTGCGAGGGATGTTGGAAGAAGGGAAATGAAGAAAAGGGGTCAAAAGGAGAGAAAATGATGTTCGAAGACTAAAATAACACACGTGGAAGTTTTGACCTACCATGTGGCCGCATGTTTATATTCTACGTGGCCGCATGGGGCTGCCGAGATCCACCATGACCAAAATGGGAACTTCACAGTTAATGAATTCAGCTGAAACACTACTGGAGCGGTGAATTATCCAATGACAGATCCATTGTTCACCTCAAAGACGCCAGAATAAATCAAATCCGGTATAGTCGAGCTATAGACTATAAACTAGCGCTGATTGGGAGGCAATCCAACATGTTCTTCCTTTTATTTATTTTGCTTTATGCATTAGATTCGAATTTTTCATGTTTTCGTCCATTTTAGGCATGTTAGGTTGTTCATCATCCCTAGAGTCCTTAAGAGTCCACGCATGATCCCACTTAGTTTATAATGTGTTGAGAACCAGTTTGGGAGTGTTGCAATGGTAATTTATCAATTTGTACAAAAATTACATTTTTCGAGGCAAAATAATCAAAACTGTGTTTTTCGGAACCCACATGTGCTTTCAGTTAGAAGTGACTTTGGGGTAAAGTTCATGGCATACACATAGTGGTTTAAAATGTGTTTTGACAAGTGGTGGGGGAGTTGGAATGCCGTGTAGCATTTGGGTTTGAAAATCGGATTTTTTTCATGAAAATAGACCAAAAACGAGCTTTCACGAGATTGAATATGTTCTTAAAAATGTTTCATGTTAAACTACCTCATCATATTCATATAAACTTGTTTTGCATGATAATCAAGACAATGGTGGCCACCGATGGTAAAAATTGGGAATTTTTAGAAAAATGCACAATACCATGCTGGTAGTCCATGTGACTGCATGGCAGTACCAGCCATGTAGCCACAAGAGTCAAGTCAGGGCCAAAATTGGCCCTTACCTATTACTCCATGTGACTGCATGGAGTATTTAATTACCCACACACCCGTTTTATTTTCCACACGACATGCACAATTTAGGCACCATATGCACACACCACAACACACGAGAAACACCATTTCATGAACACACAACCACACCACGACACATGACCTCCACTACCACAAACACAACTTACAAAAATCAAGACTTCAAGCATCTCCCTTGTTTTTCAATACTACCCACCAATATTCCAAGGTATGTTCTTAAATCCTTTTTGCCTCCTTTTAAGTACTTTCTTCCTTTGCTTTGGGCATGATATTGGATGATTGAAATGGAGTAGGGAAATTAGGTAGTGTTGGAGTGGTTGATTGTGAATTGAAATGGGGCTTGATTAACACCAATGCTTTGGAATTTTTATGAAAAAATGCTATTCCTTCAAGGTGTTTGTCAAATTGCCCAAGTGAGAAATTGTGATGCATTAGCATTATTTTCTATTTTTTCATGATTCCTATATGTTTTGGAATGCTTGTTGTGTTAAGTCCCATTGCGAAATGAATTGTAAAACACTAACACCCAACTTTTCACATGTAGCCATGACATGAGTAGGCATAACTCACTTCACATCACTCATTTTGGTCCTTGATTTTCTAACACATATGACGTCTGTTTGATCCAAATTTTGGATATATGTTAGATTACTATACCTACCTCATATGCTCGGAGGTTGTTCGAGAATTTTCAACTTTTCTCGATGATGTCGACGACAAATTTACTTAGGTGAACATGCGTGTAAATGTCACATGTTCCTCTTTTGCCATGTTATTGGGTTTCTGGACCACATTTTGCCATGTTTTACTTGGTATCCATCTTCATGCTATATTTTGTCACGTATGGCATCGTTCTATCGTTTATACTTTGATTGGTCGAGTATATGACACATTTGACTATGTACATGCCTTACACATTTGGACATCGACACATTTGCAGAGAATTCAGAAGGCATATCCTTGACCAGTAAGTTGCAAAGAGGTTTCGTAATAGCATCGATAAAATCCTGCATGCCTAAGAAAATTGTCAACTCCTTTAACTATTGCAGGTGGAGGTAGGTTTTCAATAACTTGGATCTTTACTTTATCAACCTCGATCCCCTTAGCTGAAATGCGATGTCCTAATACTATGCCCTCTTGTACCATAAAATGACACTTCTCCAAATTCAACACGTCCGTCTCCTTACATTACTATAGAACAAAGCCCAGATGCTATAAAAATTCATCAAATGATGTATTGAACACAAAGAAATCATCCATGAAAATCTCTATAATTTTTTCCACCATGTCGAAGAAAATGGCCATCATGCAATGCTGAAAGATAGCAGGAGCATTGCATAGGCCTAATGGTATTCTACGGTAGGCAAAAGTTCAATATGTGCAAGTGAATGTAGTATTCTCCTAATCATCTAATGCTATTGGGATCTGATTATATCCTGAATACCCATAGAGAAAGTAGTAATGTGAATGACCGGCCAACTGTTCCAACATTTGATCAATGAAAGTGAGTGGAAAATGATCCTTCCGAGTAGCAGTATTCAGTTTGTGGTGGTCAATGCAAACTCTCCATTTCGTAACCGTCCTAGTTGGTACCAACTCATTGTTTTCATTCTCAACCACTGTGATGCCCCCTTTCTTTGGTACAACTTGAACTGGGCTGACCCAAACACTGTTTGAGATATGATAAATTATCCGTACATCCAGGAGTTTAATTGCCTCGGCTCTAACCATTTCCTTCATGTTTGGATTCAGTCGGGCTGTCCATCGATGCATGGTTTGAAGTTCTCTTCCATCAGAATCTTATGCATGAAAGTGAAGGGTTGATCCTTTTTATGTCGGCAATAGACTACCCAATAGCTGTCTGGTTTTCTTTCACCACCCGAAGTAATTTCTTTTCCTCCATCTTGCTGATTGAGTTCAAAATTATGATCAGAAGTGTAGAGGCTTTCCATAAGTAAGCATAATGAAGGTGGGGTGGTAGTTTTTTGAGCTCTAACTTCAGTGGTTGCTGACTTGATGGTAGTGGTTTTGGTAGGCAAGTTCCTAGCTCCCAAAGTTCCTCCTTCGCACATATGGTTGATTTGTTTCCAAAAATCTTGTACAGACCTTAATCTCTGTAGAATCAGTGTGAATGGACAAGGAATGTACGATATAAGCTTTCTAAATGTTAGATGGATGTTGTAATTGGAAGGTGTCATGAACTGCACTGTCAACCACGTCGATCTAAAAACAGTTTTTTGATTTTGTAGGATATATCATAGCCTAGAAAACATTGAAAGAAGTTTATTCTTTCCCTAATCTCAGAATTAGCTGACCTCGCAATACATCTATCAGAGCCATCCCAATAGCAAAAAATGGTCGACCCATTATGAGTGGCACACATTATCTTCTTCCATGTCTAGAAGAAGGAAGTCTACTGGAAATATTAGCTTCTCAACCTTAACTAAAACATCTTCTATGACTCTACATGGATGAGTAAGTGATCTATCGGCTAGCTACAGAGTCATTGTAGTTGGTTTAGCTTTCCCCAATCCAAGTGTCCTGAAAGTAGAGAGTGACATTAGATTAATACTGGTATCTAAATCACATAAAGCTTTATCAAAATAGTAATTTCCAATAGTGCATGGTACAGTAAAACTCTCTGGATATTTTAGTTTCGGAGGAAGCTTTTTCTAAAATTTGGTACCGCATTCCTCTATCAACATTACTATTTCGTGATCATCCAGCTTACGTTTGTTAGATATGATTTCCTTTAAAAATTTGGCATAACTAGGTATCTATATGAGTGCTTTAGCTAACGGGATATTGATGTGAAGCTTTTTAAATACTTCCAGAAATTTCATAAATTGTTGGTCTATTTTCTGCTCTCTCAATCTCTAGTAAAGATAATCAATGGTTTACGTGGATTCATGGGTGTGGTTGCTTTAGCCCATGGTATATCTAATGTTTTTTTATAGATGTTTCCCTGGGTTGCTCAGTCTGCTCCTCTCAATCTTCATCAGAAGCTTGTATTGTTTCTTTATTTGTACCAGGTCTTTTTACATGTATTTTTGGTAATTGAGTTTCGCTTCTTGTGGTAATGGCTTGGGCATGTTCTTTGGGATTCACTTTAGTTTTACTTGGCAATGTACCTGGAGTTCTTCCTGTCATAAAAAGTGCTATTTGTCCCACCTATGTTTCTAGGTTCTTAATTGTACTTCCCTGATTGTGGAAAGTTGTGTCAGTCTTCCTCATAAATTGATTGGTTTTTTCCATGTATTTGTTAGTGTTCTCCATTAATTTTGCAGACATCTCCTCCAATTGGGGTTTCTTCTCCTGTTGATACTACCCTTGAGACCTATTATGATTTTTGTTTTGATTTCCTCCCTATGAAAAATTTGGATGATTTCGCCACCCAGGATTGTAATGTAGAATGTGGGTTATTTTGCTGACGTTGACCCCATTGCACGTATTCCACTTGTTCCATTCTCTGTGACAGAATTGGGCACTCAGCTGTGCTATGTTCTGCTCTACACTCTTCACTGTTAAGCTTTCTTGCTTATGTTGCACTTGTAGGTTGTGATATACTTTCCATTTGATGAAATAAAGAATCAATTTTCACAGATAGGGTTTAGTAGGTGTCAACCTCGTAGATTCCAAATGATTTCTTTATACCCATACGCTCAGAGGACCACATAGCTGAAGTGTTGCCTATTTTCTCAAACAATTCCCATGCTTTATCAATATTTCTTGTGATTATGGAGCCATTGGATGACAAATCTACCATGTTCCTAAAAGAAGGAAGCAGTCTTGTATAGAAGAATTTGATATGTTTTTCTATCAAACTCACGTTGAGGACACTTCCTTAGCATGTTTTTAAACTTATTCCAAGCTTCTTCGAATGACTTAAACTCACCCTGATTAAGATTGATATTTCGTGCCTCATCCTTTCTACTTTGGTTGATGAGAAGAATTTAGTACAGAACTTGTGATGAAGATCATTCCAAGTAGTTATGCTCGTCACAGGAAGTAAATCAAACCATTCGAGTGCCTTGTCACATAGGGTGTGTGGAAACAACCTTAGCCTGATAACATCTTCTGATATTCCTTGGTACTGGAAGTGTTGACACATATCCAAAAATCGGGATATGCATAATGTGGATTTTCATTTGCCAATTCGTAGAACTTATGCCCATTTTGGAAGAGTTAAATGACATTAGTTTTCAGTTGGAGGTTTGGTTGTTCGAATGGGGGTACATAATGCTGGATTGACTTTGAACAACGAATGGTGATAAGAAATCCCCAAGCAATGTATTTTTGTCTTCTCCTTCCTTGACATTGCCTGGAACTACTGGAGTCCTCATTGGTTCAATCTATTGATTTGCTCAATTGTTCCTGGTTTTCCTGCTGTGCTGCTCTAAGTAGATCACTGCCAAGCGATCTTAGCATGCAATCTAAAGGAATGACAACAGTAGCACTTAGATGAACATAAATAGATATGCTAAATATAATAAAATACGTAAAATTAAAAAAAGTTGAAAGATAAGTTTGAATTACGGTGTGTTTGAGCCACATTATTTTAGAAGAATGTATTTTGGAAAAGTAGATTGATGAAGAATATGTCGTTGAAAAAAGGAAAAGTTATTGATGTGATGGAAAATATTATTTTATTGAGAAATGTGTGGTTGAAAATGAGTAGAAGAATGAAAACGAAAATTTTAATGTGTACCAAATAGGGGCTTAGTGTCTAAGAAAAACTAATATTCAGTCCCCGGCAACGACGCCAAGAATTTGTTCACAAAAATATTTGTTCATTTTAAAACACCGCAAGTGTACAGTTTGTAACAAGTAATAAAGTGGAATCGAGAATTCTTGTTTCGCCCTCACATGGTTTGATTTAGTTCAATTTCTTTTTACCTTAACCTTAATCGAATCAAGAAGATATCTTTATTTTGTAATGAAAATTATGACTAAACTAATTACCAAAACGATTGCAAGAAAACTACATGAATTAAAATGTAGACTAAAGCTATAAAAAGAGTAGTTAAATTCAATGAATGAAAAGCGCACTAGGATCACAAATCCCCATGCAATGACCTCTTTTAATCTAAATTTCACAAATTTACAACACGGTTGAAGTTTGAAGAATCAATGTTCCTATTCTATCCAACAATATCTCTCGAGTAATGTTGAACCTACACTCATATACAACTCGTCTATATCCCTATGACAAATGCAAGTATACAAGAATGCATTAATTTTTTGTGAGCACTTAAAGATTCACGTAAGGCATAGCGGTATATTCCTAACTCCTATCAAACCTTTTCCTTCTCTCGAATGTATGAAATATGCTACTAGATTCACACAACCATTTGCGTATATAATTGTGGAGAAAAATAAATGCATATAAATCATTCAACTTCAAATCACGTGTTTAATGTCAAAATTGTAAAACTATGAGTTAAAAGATTACATCACATGATTCATCATTCACCAACTAGATAAATATCTAGCCTAGCATAGAGAAAATAATAAAACACAATAATAATTGAAGAAATGACATCACCCAATCAAAGTACGCTTCAAAATCCAAGAATCTTGTGTTTTGCCTTGTAATACTTGCCTCAAGATCTCCTTCAATATGTATTCTGGGGTTTTCTATGTGATATGAAGTCTCCCTCTTCGTTCTTAATGGTATTTAGCTTTTATATTCATCCCCAGTTTCATTTTTTAAAGTGGTCGAATGAAAAAAGGAAACCATAAAATTCACGTCGAAAACCTACCATACAGCCACATGGTTATATTCCATGCAACTGAATGGTTCAACCAAGAATTGGAAGATTGTTGACTTACCGACTGGATCAAAAGCTATTGGTCGTAAATGGATATTTCATAGGAAATACAACACCGATGGTTTAATCCAAACTTAAAAAGCAATATTAGTTGCTAAAGGTTTTCGACAAAGTGATGAAATTGATTATTTTGATACTTATGCACCCGTAGCTAGAATTACTACTATTAGAATTCTTTTTGCATTATCTTCCATATATGATTTATGTGTGCATCAAATGGATGTTAAAACTGCATTTTTAAATGAATAATTAAATGAAGAAGTTTATATGGAACAACCGGAATGTTTCATTCTTCCGGATAATGAAAATAGAGTTTGTAAATTTGTAAAATATTTATATGGTTTAAAACAAGCTACTAAAAATGGCATGAGAAATTTGATAATGCTATCATGTCTTTTGGTTTTTTGCATAATACGGTAGATAAATGTCTATATGCTAAAAAACGTGATAATTATATTGTGTTTGTATATTTTTATGTGGACGACATGTTGATTATAAGTAATCACATGGATGGTATTATAGAGACAAAGATATTTCTATTTTCAACATTCAAAATGAAGGATCTTGATCAAGTAGATACCATATTGGGTAGAAAAGTGATTAAGAATGATTTTGGATTTCCATTAACTCAATCACATTATATTGAGAATGTAATTGAAAAGTTCAAACATTTGAACATTAAAGAGGCAAATACTTCGTTTGATTCAAGTATCAAACTTCTGAAGAATGTTGGAAGAGATGTTGGACAACTTGAATATACGAGTACAATTTGTAGTCTAATGTATGACGTACAATGTACAAGATTGGACATTGCATTTTTTGTAAATAAACTTAGTAGGTTTACAAGTAATCCAAGTGTGGAACAGTAGAAGACAATTGGAAGGATACTTGGTTATTTAAAAATAACCAAAATAATAAAAAACATTGGACTCCAATATTCTAAATTTCCAGCTATAGTTCAAGGATATACTGATGTTAGTTGGATATTAAGTGCTGGAGAAAACAAATCAACATCGGGTTGGTTGTTCACTCTTGGAGGTAGTGTAGTTTCTTGGAGATCTAAGAAACAAACAATGATTACACATTACACAATGGAATTCAAGTTTGTAGCATTAGCTAAAATGGGAAAAGAAGCAGAGTGGCTTAAAGATCTTCTTTATGAAGTTCCATTAGATACGAAGAATGAGTCTCCAATATCTATACTATGTGATAGTCAAGCTACTCTAGCAAAGGCTTATAGTGAAGTCTACAATGGAAAGTCTAGACATATAAGTCTTAGACATGATTATATAAGGAAATTAATAAAATATGGAATAATTTCACTTACGTATGTAAGATCAAGTGAGAAATTGAGTGATCCACTTACAAAACCACTTACCAAAGAGTTGGTAAGATTAACATCGAGTAAGATGAGGCTTAAACTCCATAAATAAAATTCACCAATGATGTTAACCGTACATGTTATTACGAAATGAATAATTTACAGGTTCAAAGGGTAACAACAACAAGTCATTTGATAAGTAAATTGATTACAGTACTTAGTATATATAATTTAAAGCTATATCCTAAAGATATAAATGTTGGGGTTACAGAAATTCAGTACGTAGTACAAGTGTCTTTAAACATAACCAAAACACTGTAAGGATTTCTCATATATGAACTTAGAAGTGGTGCCCCTTCAAGGAAAGTTGAAGTTACTTTCGGAAAAGTTCATGAATACGGATGGGTGCAAGGCCATTAACGCACCAAAATAACTTTTGTGGAACATATTGAGATAAAATGTTCACCTGTTTAATATCATCAATAATGTCATAATGGATAACTGGTTCAAAATTAAGGCTACCTGGAATCTCAATATTACTTTGCAATGTTAGCAATAATGTAAGGTTTAAATCGAAAGATACCTTATCCTATACATGACATCGTTTATGATTCTAAGTGAATTGTGATTTTGAACAAGCGGGGGATTGTTATATAATTGTGTTGTTCAAATATTTCTAAATGAGAATTGATCAATTATGGTTGAAAAGAAGATTAAAATTGGTTAAATATGTGAGAAACGAGCAAATATGTTCCCTATGTGACCGCATAGGCTATGTGGTTGCATGGCCATCGTCAGGGACTTCAAGTCCTTGTTATGGCTCCTCTATGCGACCGCATAGAGCAATTTTTAAATTGTTGGACATATTTTTTAAATTTGTTTGGCACCTTTCAACCTCAATTTTCATCTTTTTTGTGAAAAGTTAGCACCCATATGAATCTGTATGAAGGGAAAATCTTTCTTATGCTTTATGATATTCATCCCCAAACTCTCTCAAAATTCACTTAGGATTTTCTTATAAAACTCTTCTTTGTTCCTTTTTTTTGGGTTTCAAAAGTGCTATTTGCAACCGGTTCTTGACTTGAATCTGCTAAAGCTATTTGTGTGTTAGTCCTTTAGCATTCTTATTACCGAGAGGGCGCAAATAAAGCTTTTAGGATAACATTCTTTGTGATTCAAGTATTCTATTTTTCTTCATTTTCTTGTTTTGTGGTTTTACATTATTTCCAGTTTGTATTCATTTTGGAAGCTTTGTCATCTACTTTGACGAAAACAAATTATTTCAACACATATGCAAGGCGTAGAAATATGATTTCTAACAAGTAGAAATAACCAAACACAAAGTTAATTATCAATAACTAAAGCTAGAAATCAAATTAACCAAATGGAAGTTGCAAGAATAAAACTTCCCTTTCAAATTCACATTCACTATCAGAGATGGATTGACGGGACTCAAATCAACAAACCCAAGGCAACAAGGTAACACCACAATTGAATTGTACCCAAAAATTCCATTAGAATCACCAAGAAACAACCATAGGAAGCATGAAGGAACAAGGCAAAAAGGCAGCCACGAAGAAGGTCAAAAGGCAATGAGTAAACAGAAGCTACCAAAGGTCACACAGCCAGTGACATACACCAGTAATGGTTCCCGGAAAGCTAAACCAAAAGGCACAAGGGAGAACCACAAAGAATCGCATAGACAAGAGCACAACATGATAAAAGCTATGTATTCTTGTATCAATAGTGGACAAGATGCCACTTATATAGTTGACATGTAGGTCACCCAAGTGGCCCAAGTAAATATTAAATGGGTCGAGCCCTAACCGTCCCTAATTACAACTTGTAGGATTCTTGTTTTGTATTGGTTCCATGGGCTGCAAATTGTTACCTCAGGTCAGTTGTTAAACAATATTCAATAATTGGCTCAAAGCCTATTGAATTAATCCACCATGGTTTTTGGTCATCGCCCCGAGTTTATTTTGTTCTCGTACGTGATGCAAGAACAAAATCTCACATATGATTCACTATGCCAAAAAGACTCTTGTTTAAGCTCACTTGAACTACACTATAGCAGAAAAATAGTTGGTGGTGGTGGTGGTGTTTGCTTTTGACAAATTCAGGCCTTTCTTGATAAGACTACATGTTATTAAG
Source organism: Fraxinus excelsior (assembly GCA_019097785.1). NCBI lineage: Eukaryota > Viridiplantae > Streptophyta > Magnoliopsida > Lamiales > Oleaceae > Fraxinus > Fraxinus excelsior. Next base: position 10,976,387 of record CM032641.1, read on the forward strand.
TATACAAATCAGTAATGCTAAAGTACTTGCTCAATAAAAAAAAATATGCAAAGTCAAGACTCATAAATGGATAATTCTATTATAGGAGTTCGACTTAGAGATTCGAGATAAAAAGGGGAGGGAAGATTTAGTAGCATATCATTTATCGCGCTTTGAGTCATAATAATAGGATCCTACTTATGAAATCAATGAATTATTCACATATGATATATTTCTACCTATTGGGATAGCATCTCAATATGCAGACTTTATGAACTATTTGATTAGTTATATATGTTAGGTTTTTAATGTTACGTGTGCAAGGCACCTAATTACTTAACCAAGCCTACAAGGCTATTTCTATGCTCACGCATTATACCACACGTAAAATCACATATTCATAAACATTTTTTTTGGCCCTAATTCGCCCATTCTCTCCAAAATTGCCATATTGCATCAAATTTCACCTTCATTTCCTCAAGCCTTGAATACTAAGTGTACATAAACATCATATTTCAATATTCAAACCATTTTATCAATCAAACACATAAAAATCAAGGTATATTTCTAATTTTTGACATTTTGGTTATTTTCGTAATTTCCTGGAGTTTTAATGATTTATTTTTCATGTTTGATGGAGAAAGGATGGACCTAGCACCTCAAAGGATAGGTGAAAGGCCTCACACACGTTTGTCGATGACAATGGTATGAAAAATTAAGCTCCATAGATAAGTGATTTTAGAAGATTTTAAGCAATTTGAGTTGGGGCACATAATCCATCAGGCAGGTTAGGATATGATAATTATAAAGCCATACCCCATTTACACTATTCTCGTATAGGATCTCCTTGCAAACTTCAACAAGGAAATTGACATTCTTGGTCCAGAACATAGGCATCATACTTAGGTACGGTACAAATGGATAATCTTCAAGCGAAAGTTGATTGACAACTACTTTGAGTTGACTAGAGACGACATTATCCCATTACCTTTGGACTACAACACGCCCTTAGTTGTAAAATTTTTATATGGGAGAGCCAATGCTTGGCCACCCATCACGAGTTGAGCATAATCTGTTTACATTGGTTCCTTCATTATCCAGCATATATGTTCATGTACTTGGCCACTCGTTGATTGCAGGATAGATAGATGCACAATAAAACTCAATGGTATGCACATTCCTATCGATAAAATGTACGTGATGACTATGACGTTTCTAACACGCTTTCCTCCAACTCATCCACCTTCTTCTTTAGACTTTTCGAGCTCAAGGATGTTTATTTCAATGTAGCCAACACCGTATATCAGGAAAATCCTTAGTTCCCTTATTTGCCCTTATATTTACATATTTATTATTATACTTTGAGATATCACTACAACAAAGTTTAATATTTACATCATGCATTATATGTCATAAATAACTCTTTACAGCGTACAACAAAGTGACATATAAAGTAATGCCGTAAAAAGTAGTTTACCTTTTACGGCGTATAGAGTACGCTGCCTAGAGAACGTCGTAAATTAGTATTATGGCGTTCAATTGCATGCCGTAAAAGGTAAACCACTTTTTACGACATGTTAAAATGTAAGTCGTATGTTGAATGCCTTTTACAGCATTTAATGAATACATGTCGTAAATGTGATATACTTTTTACGGCATTCCACTGAACGCCGTATAAGGTAAATTGTTTTGGAATTTATGGTATGCTTTAATATCAATTTAATTTTTTAAAAATTATTTATTTATTTGATTACCAGTAAACCTATAATAATAACAAAACAAAAATAATCCATAAATAATCAAGTTTTCCATTGTTTCGATAAATAAAAATATTGAATACGGTTCAATACAGTATGTCAATGTAAAGTTTATCTCAACAATTCTCAAAAGACTACTACCTCAAAAAAAATGATTGAACCCTATCAAAGTTAACTTATTCGACCGATAATTTAGCTATCCCACAAAATATTAACTCCTTGCACACCGTAGAAATAATAAGGGTATAATTAATAAACTTAGAGTGAGCATGTAAATCAAAAGTATATCAAGAAATATATTTACTTTTATCTAATCAACATAGCACATATGACAAGTAATTACTTGAATATATTGTTAGTAAAACTTTCAAGAGATTTTGATTAGCATACAAGCTCTAACAGAAATACATCAATAAACACCATACTTTCCAAAAAATAAAATAAAATAATGATTAAGGATAAGGCTAGAATGCTAACATATAGGGCCATAAAACATCAACACATAAAGACAACCCATTGAAAAACTCCATCATGGCATGTGAAGTCCACATAAATTACATGAAAACAAATAACAGGAGAACTCTTTGAAAAATAAGACGGAACTACAAAGATAAGCTTCAAACACTAAGGTAATTTCCTTCAAATAAATCATTTTGGTAACCAAATAAAAACCTGATGTTCAATTCAAATAAACCACCCATCAACTTTTGATTTTAAAGAATTGAGACTGAATGTAAATGGAATTAAAATAGAAAAGAAGTTAAGTATACATTTGTTGTAATTACACCGAATCCACTTCGATGTACCTAATTGGTCATGCAATTGTACTTCCTAATGCATCTTCAAGAAGAAAAAGTTCACGTGTAGGACAATATAAGCTGACATTATCAATCACTTCATTAATCTAAACTCTCCAACGTTCATTACCAAGGGGTACATGATGCACTAGATCACTTGAATTTGTTGATGGGATTTCACCTTTTACAACAATATCAGGTTTTTCAAACCAAGATAACAATTTGCATTTCTTATTCTGAAGGTTATCTAAATCATTCAAGATTCTATCTCTAGGCTGTAAATTTCATATCCAATTGTACAATTTATTATTTTGAATATAGAAAGTATATGTAATTGAGAATAACATTCATTAATTATAGTTTTCCATTTACATTATCTTTTTGTTCAACACTTTTACTCTTCACTTGAAACTAAGCTTTTAATTCTTTAATTTCATCTCTCAACTCTTGGACTTGAGTTCGCAAGTTATGATTGTACACCAAAGCATTCAACTTTGAAGGAGTCATACCGAAACCAAGACCGCTTAAACGTCCTCAACATTCTGGACCAAGTACTCTTGTAACTCCATCATCTTTGAGAAAATGTTTGCTTGGAGAGGTAACCGTCTTTGGACAAGCTTTTATTTTGTTCTGATATGAGGGAATACATTAATAGGCTAAAATCATAAATATAAGCTTTGATTAATGACCAAAAATTATTGAAAGCAATATTGTTACCAATGTTTCCCAAGTTGATTCATTAATTGGTTCACCATTTTTTCCCGTATGTCCTGAAATATAAACATCATCTCTCATTATGGAATCATGGTCTTCACTTTCAGCACACTGCATTTTACATATTTCATATATGTGATAGTTTGTAAAAGTTTATAATTTTTCAAGCAAACTTAACTTTTAATTTAACAATTTTTACCATTTCAGCTTCTAAGCGAGCAAAGCCATTTCTACTTGTTGTATGCATCATGGTTTGACTTGCTCTCATCTTTTTGAATCTTTCATTTTTTCCTACAAAATCAATTAGTATTGTATAAGCATAAATTTTATTAGAAATATAGAGCAGATGAAGTAAGCAGTTTATAGTAAACTTAGGGCAACATTGCTACCTGATTTAGTTGAAAAGGTAGTTAACATTTCAATCAAGTCAAAGAATGATGCACTGTTCTAATTAACATTCTAAAAGTTTGTTGCAAAGAACAGTCAATATGTAAAAGCAATGGAAGCTTGCCTTATATGGTTGAGAATTGCAAATGCTTGCCATTCTTCCATTGATTCAACATTATCGGGCTTGAGAAGAGCAGCAACTCGTGTCATGCTGATTGTGATTTCCTCTATTATTGATTGCTTTAAGTACATTAGGTCGATGATCTCACCAATTTTTTCCCATTTTTTGCATGATGTATTTTCTATGACAAGTATAAATACCAAACTTTTGCTATATTAAAGTACACAATATTAGTAGTAATTTAATTTATAAATTATATAAGAGACATAGAGATTATATTTTACCTGCACATACTCCCATATGTCATCAAGAAAACTTTCGTTGATATCTTTCCAATTTTTCCATGTAACTGGTATAAGTTATCTAATTGTGGTCCCAACAAATGATGATAACATATTTGAAACTTTACAAATTGGCTGCCCTATTTTATTAAACTATACTCGTAACTTCGTGCATTTTTCCTTGTTGAGATAATTTAATTTTGCTCGATCCCTTCCCTTCTTTCCTTTTTCAATAGTACTAGCACTATTAGGCAACACTTCTACATCATGTTGCACATCATTTTCTTGTATGTCTGGAATAGAATTAGAACCTCCTTCTGATATTCTTATCCCTTCATTCCCTTTTCTTGTGGTAGCAACAACTGAAGCTGTTTTAGCTTGTTTTGATTTTTATAGCCTTGATTAGAAGACTATGTTAAATGAATAAAAAAAACAAGCAATGTCTTACTCAAAGTTAACATAGAATCATAAAACATATTATATATTCAATCTAAGAACTTACTTCACCAAGATATGTCATCTTATTTCCATTTGTGTGAACATTAGCATCTACAATACTCAGCTTTCATCGTTTGCATCTACAAAAATAAGGTAAGAAATAATGAAATTAGAGACATTAAAGACATTAACATCAATATAATATCACATAAATAGAAAATTAAAATAAAGAAAGAAAGAATCTTAAAGATATACAATTACCATATCCAATATCAATGCCCTCACAATCATGTCTTACATAACCTTCATCTTCAATAGCCATATCAAATATTAATGCATCTGAAGTGGATGGAGTATACGCCTCCTCATCAAAATTTTATAACTCGTAAAATCATCTGGGAGGTGCCTTTAATATAATATACCAACTAGATGTATTTTCGCTCTCTATAGAATAAAAAACTTGTTTTTCTTGTGATCCTAAAAAAATGAATCTCTTTCAAATTGATGTTGTCCACTATGAAAATTTACCAATATAAATCCTTCTTCAAACGTGACTCCACTATCAATATTTGCCCAATCACAATGAAACATGGGAACTTTAAAACTATGATAGTCTAGTAAAATTGTCTCTTGTAACCCCCGTAATAAGATATTTTACCAACTACATGGCTTATATCCTTCACACTAGACCGACAAATAGTTTGTGCTTCAATAACACCACTATTTTGTGTACTTCTACTAATATTGATTGTATGAAATCGATGTCCATTGATAACATAGCCAGAATGTGACATCGCATCATATCTAGGCCGACGTGCAAGCCTCGTTTACCTTTCTCCGCAAACCAAGAAGTGGTATTCTCCATATGTTTCATTTGTATTAAGGTTTCATTCTTGGCAATGCAGTTATTGTAAGTGTTATGCCCTAGGTCCAATCAACTTTGGACATAAGCACTTTTAATGTATATATAACCGATGCATATTTATGGCAAGATTTATTATTGAATTAATATTCTAATTAATTAAATAATAGAATCCGTAGATTCAAGTTTTGGTGATTTGTTAATCACAAAGAGTTGTGATTGTGAGATACAAATTATATATGACTGAATCTTAAATCGTCCGTGGTCGTATGTAATAACGAGATACGGATATCGTTATTATGGATAGACCATCACGTGTGTCATTTCTTACTTATGAAGTAAGTAGTTGATCTTACAAACTAAAGTGTGGAGACACTTGAATGAACACGTGAATGTTTTGTTATAGAACAAAACATTGGAGACCCGCTGAGAGATTCCACATGGAAAACTATCTGAGTGTCAGTGGTTAATCTCTAACGTTCGGTAGTGAAATTGGTCCTTTGACTTGAGGTCATCATAGTGCCTTATGTGAGGACAGTCATGCTTTGGTGATGTCGGATGTTGCTCTGTCAAGGGTCGCTAATACGGCATCATTCGGGTATGTCAAGAATCATATGAAGGTTGTGAATGATCAATAGAGGATTCGTCACTCTTAGATAGTAAGAGATTATGATCTACATTTCATCCAGTTAAGTTGATAATGAAATCCTTGGCCAAGGTGAACTCATAAGTCGGAAAAGAGTTTTCGACTTACATTGACTTAACAGTAGGATAAAAGATATGATCGATAATTGAGATTGACACACGTCCATATCTCGTAATTGATCGGATCATATTGACGAAGGGATTATAGTTTCACGGTAAACGAACAAGTTTGGTTTTGTCATGCCACGTGACATTTCCCGTCACATGTATTGCCCTGACACATTGCTAGATGTCAATCTGGGACAACGAATGTAAATTGATGATAAATTAAAATGGGTATTTTAATTTATCAGTTTTGATTAATCAAAATAATAATTCACGTCGTTAGGACATCGTGATCGGGAACCTAATGGGTCACACACAAAAGAGAATCAGAAGAATGAGATTTACCAATTAATTAATTGACAAGTGTTGGATAATTAATTAATTGGGTTGCTTATTAATAGCCCGAATTAATTAATTGGATTAATTAATTCATGGACCGGATTTAATTAATTTGATTAATTAAATATTGGACCGGGTTAAGTTAAGAGATGGGTCAGCCCGTTTGGACTTATATTAATAAGCTGTTAGGGTTTGAAAATGTTATGGAATTTTCATTATTCTTGCTAGCACGAGAAAAGAAAACCCTAGCCGTCATTCTTATTCTCTGTGTGGATCACCATTGGAGGCTGGACAATTGGACAGCTTGGATTGTAGATCGTGATCATTGGAGTTCGTGAATCAGCAAAAGAGTTTGCAGAATTCATCAAGGTATTATTCTAAACACAGTTTCTATCTAAACACAATGTAGATCCTTGTTTGGGAATCGAAATTGCTTTACTTCCGCTGCGCATGATTAAGTAGGTTCCCAACAGTGGTATCAGAGCCTACTTTGTGATTGTTAGAAATTGTTTTGCATGATTAAACAGTTAAAAGTTAATTGTTTAATTTTTTTTCTTGAATCTAGCAATTTAGAAAATTATTTTTCATCTTCGAAAATCTGTTTTGGAAAGGAAAATAATTTTTTGGTTAAATTTTGGATCTGAAAATGTGGCTGTGGGGCGACGGCACCGGACGTGGCGGCACCAACCGCCTGAAACGGGCGGCTGCGGGCCGGACGGTTCGGAAACAGCAGCGACGGTCGCTGCTGCGTTGCTGCAGCAGCGACAGTCGCTGCTGCTGCTGCAGCGGCGTTCGCCGTAGCTGCAAGTTGCAGCGGCGAACGCCGCTGCTAGAAATCGCAGCAGCGCGCGGCGCTGCTGCTGGTTGTAGCAACAGCGCTGTGCGCTGCTGCCGTGCCCAGCGGTGCGTCCCGCTGTGTGACAGCGGCGGCGCACCGCCGTTCCTTCATAGAGGAAGTGCCGGCGCCGGAATCCAAGAGAAATGGGGCGGTTTTAGATTCTAGGTTTTCAGTCGATTTGGGTGTTTGGAGGCGGGGGCCTCCCCTGCAATTTGTAAGATTGCAAGCCCCCGTCTGCAATTATGGAAAAGGGTCAATTTTGCAATTTTTTAAATGGAGGCCCTGTCATGCAATTTTCGAAATTGAAGGGCTGCCTTTTTAATTTTAAACTTGGGTCAGAATTGCAAATTTCAAAAGAGTTTTGAATTTAAATATTAAAATGGTTTTAAATTTGATTTTAAAATGGGTTTGACCTAAAATCTCAATTTTGACCCTTTAAAATTTTATTTTAAATTGACGACCTTTTATATTTTCGTTAAAATCGATTTTAACTTAAATATTAAACATTGACCCTAAATTGAATTTTATTTTAATTAGGAGTTTTATCCTAAATTAAAATGTTAATTCAATTTGAATTAGAGTTGGACTTTAATTTAGTGTTTGATTAAAATTTGATTTTAATTAAATTACCCACCCTAATACTTTCTTGAAATTAGAGTTGGACTCTAATTTGACATTTTTAATTGAAATTTGATTTTAATTAAATTGTCTCGCCCTAAAACTTTTCTTGGAATTAGAGTTAGACTCTAATTTTGTATTTAATTAAAATTTGATTTTAATTAAATAAGTTCGCCCTAATATCTTGGAATTGGAGTTTGACTCTAATTTTATATTTAATTAAAATTTGATTTTAAATTAAATTTAATCGCCTTAAGTTTTGAAATTAGAGTTGGACTCTTATTTGATATTTAATTAGAATTCGATTTTAATTAAATTATCTTACTTTAAAACTTTGAAATTAGAGTTGGACACTAATTTTATATTTAATTAAAATTTGATTTTAATTAAAATAGTTCCGCCCTGTAATAGTGGAATTAGAATGAGATTCTAATTTGGTATATAAAATTAAAATTTGATTTTAATTAAATATACCCGCTAATTAAATTAATTAATTAATTTGATTAATTAATTATTTATTTAATTGTTCCGATCCATTTGTCTAAATTAGTTTAGACGACTTTAATTGCTAGAAACTTGAAACATGTTTGCATATAATATTAGATATTATATAGGAATGCATTTATATGATGAATGTTTTACTAGTGGATGATTATGGACTCGACCATGTGGATGTGTTGAATGGTTAGTTTTATTCTTGTTGTTATTATGGGCCTGCGAGCTCTAATTTATTTTGGACCTGCGAGTCCGTTATTATTATGGGCCTGCGCGTCCAATATTGTTTAGGCCTGCGTGCCAACTAGTATAGGATACAAGTTACAGCTGGACTAATTGAAGACACAAGAAGAGGAGGAGACCATAGAGATGGAGCATTGTATGAATCAATGTTATACTCCCTAGGAACTGGCCAACTAGTCTTCCTTATGGCTCGGGAAGACTAGATAGTATAAGTCCATAATCGTCCACACTATTATATGTATGTTTATTTGCATGCTAGATGTATAATAAGATATATATAATTATTACGATGAGACCTTTGCATGCAAAACCCCTCGCTAAAAAAATATTAAGTCAGTTTCTTATTCGCCTTCCATCATTATAGTGAAAAACTAGAATCCTAAATCGATCTCAGCTTGTTGAGTACACTCAAGGCTGGTCTATTATGGATATGTTTGGCACTATGAAATATTAGATATTTCTGAATGATGGGTTTGACTTAACTAAAATTTATCTTTTGTTGAGTACACTCAAGGAGATGAATTTTAGAGGCATGTTAAAATATTAAGTCTTATTTATATTAGCCTTCCATCATTATAGTGAAAAATGAGAGTCCGAAATCGATCTCAGCTTGTTGAGTACACTCAAGGCTGGTCTATTGGGGATATGTTTGACACTATGAAATATTAGATATTTCTGAATGATGGGTTTGACTTAATTAAAATTTATCTTTTGTTGAGTACACTCAAGGAGATGAATTTTGGAGGCATGTTAAGCTAACACATAAGATGTGTGAAGACAAAGAGTTGTCAGCTTAATGATTTGGGAGTTGTATGGAGATACAATTGATAATAGTATCTACCCAAATGTTTTATTAAGATTTGTTGAGTACACTCAAGGTTTTAATATAATAAATGGGATCCCAGCCCACTGGGAATCAAGTATGGATTCCATAAATTTATGTGAGAGGGTCATAAATTTGAGTTAAACAGTGGGAGCGAAATTAATTTAATAAAAGACCATGTTAAATTAATTGATGCATTTTATATATTATTCTTTTACTTTTCGTCGTTTACATCTATTGAATCTTGAGTAACCATATGTATTTGAGCGGCATACTGTATGCCAACAACCAAACCAAGTTTTCTTGATTGGCACCGCAATCTGAGAATTGTTCTCATGCATGATAATTGATTATGTCCTTGAGTAGCCCTTTCCAGAGACACTCGTTGATGACTCGATAAAGGAAGAGGTGGCTGCTATAATAAACACAGTGATGACGATAGTACTGCAACATGTGTGATGTTTGCGACTATGTCACCTGAGTTACAAAAGCAACATAAGAGTATAGATGCTAACACATGATTTTCATCTCAAAGTGTTGAATGATAAATAATCACGTGTGGAAAGATATGAGATTTCCTAGCAACTATACCAGTGTATAATGGCAAAAGAGTCTCCGGCCAGTTCTGATGTGGTGAAGACGTTGACTACTTTGAGAAGTTGTCTCAATTGGGTTCAATCATGAACAATGAACTAAGTATGACTTGGTTCTACAATTTTTGCCAGTAGGTTATTCATGACTAATTATGAATTTAACATGAATAAATTCGAATGCACACTTATTGAGTTGTTGAACATGCTTAAGACTGTTAAGCCCGATATATATGATTATAATGGGCAAATGTTAGTCATAGATTCATCCAGTGAAGTCTAAAGGATGTTTTAAGAAAACATCTAAGATGATTAAGACAGTTAAAGCAAATAAGGACAATACCAAATCTAATGACCATTATTATCATTTTGGAATGATAGGTCATTCGAAAGAAAATTGCAAGGCTTATATCTACTTCATTAGTTTCGTGGGTATTTGATACTAGATATGGATCTCATATTTGTATAAATATGTAGAAACTAAACAGAAGTAGATCACTGCAAAAAGGGAAGAAGTTGACATGTACGTTGAATATGAGCAAATGTTGCTGCATTGCCTATATGAGCTACTTCTTACCTTTGCCTTTAGGCTTAATATTAGAATTAGAGAAATATTATTTTGTTCTTGCCATTACCAAGAGCATTAAATAAATTTCATGTTTGGACATGAATTATTTTAATGTTAAGGTCAATTGTTGTTCCTTTTATCTTGATAAGATCTTAATGGTTATGGTAAATTACAAAATCACATTTATATTCTAAACATTGAGTATTCTATAATGAGTATAGATACCGAAATGCATAAAAATGATAATCTGAATAACACCTATATCTGGCATTGCAGATTTGGTCATGTAATTCCAAATTTACATGGAGATGTACATCTGGGTCAAATGATTTCGAATTATTTGACAAATACAAAATATGTCTATTAGGCATAATGACCATATCTCCTTTTACTTGAAAAGGAGAAAGATCTGCATAATTACTGAGTCTAATACATAGTGATGTATGTGGACACATATCAATCAATGCTAGATAAAGTTTCTCTTATCTCATCACATTTACTAGACGGCTATTTCAGAAATGGTCATATATATTTGATGAAATTCAAGTATGAAACTTTTGAAATGTTCAAGGGATTCAAACTAGAAATTGAGAAACAAATAGGTAAATAAATTCTCACACTAAGATTTGATCGATGTGGAGAATATCTAAAATGTAGAATCTTAGATTATCTAAAAGAGAATGTGATTCTCTCGCAGTGGATTCCTCTACATGCATTGCAATATAATGATGTATTTGCAATGAGGAATCATGTACTATTAGATATAGTGCAATAAGGACAAGCCATGCAAATGATTCAAAATCGTTTTGAGATCATGCACTGATTGCCACATGCTACGCACTAATCGTGTCCCATCTAAATCGGTTAACAAAACTCCATACGAGTTATGGAAAGACAGAATGCCCCCACTTTTCTCATATGAAAGATTGGGGCAGTGACGCTTATGTGAAGCGCACTGAATCGGATAAGTTTGAAACTAAATTCGATAAATATATATTTGTAGGATATTCAAGAGACAATTGAATATCAATTCTATAATCTCATTGAGAAAAATGAGTTCATCTCAAGACGTGTCATACTCTTAGAGAAAATGTTTATTCTAGAAGAGGACAGTGGGAGTAGAGTAAATCTTGAAAGAGTTCAAAGATTCGCAGATATAGTTAACCAAGTAGATAACCTGAGTCTGATCCCAAAGTGTTGAGGGACATACTCTTGATCAGGAAGTGGAGACTCCTGAGGATACGACAGCTCCATGTAAATCTTGTAGGATCATTCGACCTTCTGGAAGATAAGAATCCATGATTACTAATCTAGTATTACTAATCGAGGATGATGAACCTACAAATTATGTATAAGCAAAGTCAAGTGTTGACTCGCTGACATGACATAAGGCTGTGATATCCGATATGAACTTAATGTTACCAAGGTTTGGACCTTGGTCAACCCGCCTAATGGATTGAACCCATAGGTTGTAAATGAGTTTACAAGAAAAGTTCAATATGGATTAAAATAAGCCTTTTGGAGCTGAAATATTCGATTTGATATAAAATTCAAAATGTTTGATTATATCAAAAATGAATTGTGTGTTTAAAAGAAAATAGTGGGAGCAATGTCGTATTCCTAATATTATATGTATGAGACATATTAACAGGAAACGACGTCTTTATATTTCAATTGTTGAAATTATGGTTGTTAAATAATTTCTTCATAATAGATATGTGAGAAATAGCTTGATCTATAGAGATAGATCTATAAGATTGCTTAACTCATCCAGATCTATATAGATAAAATCTTAAGAAGATTTTATATGGAGAAAATGAACTGGAGTTCATGGACACATTGATGCTAACTTCTAGTCGGACTAGAATGATAGCATATTTCAATTAGGATATTGGTTTACTCTTAAGCGATATGTTGGAAAGGTTCCAAATCGAAAATCATCGCTGATTCAATAATAGAAGCCTTATACATCACTGCTTTAGAAAGCAACAAAAGTTGTTGTCTGGGTCAAAGTGTTCATTAATGAACTTGGAGTAGTTCCTAACATTGTTGATCACATGCTTCTGTATTGTGATAATAGTGGAGCCATCGTGCAAACGAGGAACTAAG
>CM032641.1:10989195-11207087 GCA_019097785.1 Fraxinus excelsior
AATTGTTGACACAAGTGTTTGAATATGGCTTAATTCTGTTTACTTTCATTTTGTAGCACTATATTGATGGATGTGGCAGAAGTCAAGAGAAAAGATACGAAAAAGGACCAAAACGAAGGAAAATGAAAGTTCAGGGACCGAATTGCAAATAATCGAAAGATGATCCGAAGCATGAATTGAGATTGTAAATGGACTAAGCCCTAATTTGATGAGTGCGAGGGATGTTGGAAGAAGGGAAATGAAGAAAAGGGGTCAAAAGGAGAGAAAATGATGTTCGAGGACTAAAATAACACACGTGGAAGTTTTGACCTACCATGTGGCCGCATGTTTATATTCTACGTGGCCGCATGGGGCTGCCGAGATCCACCATGACCAAAATGGGAACTTCACAGTTAATGAATTCAGCTGAAACACTACTGGAGCGGTGAATTATCCAATGACAGATCCATTGTTCACCTCAAAGACGCCAGAATAAATCAAATCCGGTATAGTCGAGCTATAGACTATAAACTAGCGCTGATTGGGAGGCAATCCAACATGTTCTTCCTTTTATTTATTTTGCTTTATGCATTAGATTCGAATTTTTCATGTTTTCGTCCATTTTAGGCATGTTAGGTTGTTCATCATCCCTAGAGTCCTTAAGAGTCCACGCATGATCCCACTTAGTTTATAATGTGTTGAGAACCAGTTTGGGAGTGTTGCAATGGTAATTTATCAATTTGTACAAAAATTACATTTTTCGAGGCAAAATAATCAAAACTGTGTTTTTCGGAACCCACATGTGCTTTCAGTTAGAAGTGACTTTGGGGTAAAGTTCATGGCATACACATAGTGGTTTAAAATGTGTTTTGACAAGTGGTGGGGGAGTTGGAATGCCGTGTAGCATTTGGGTTTGAAAATCGGATTTTTTTCATGAAAATAGACCAAAAACGAGCTTTCACGAGATTGAATATGTTCTTAAAAATGTTTCATGTTAAACTACCTCATCATATTCATATAAACTTGTTTTGCATGATAATCAAGACAATGGTGGCCACCGAGGGTAAAAATTGGGAATTTTTAGAAAAATGCACAATACCATGCTGGTAGTCCATGTGACTGCATGGCAGTACCAGCCATGTAGCCACAAGAGTCAAGTCAGGGCCAAAATTGGCCCTTACCTATTACTCCATGTGACTGCATGGAGTATTTAATTACCCACACACCCGTTTTATTTTCCACACGGCATGCACAATTTAGGCACCATATGCACACACCACAACACACGAGAAACACCATTTCATGAACACACAACCACACCACGACACATGACCTCCACTACCACAAACACAACTTACAAAAATCAAGACTTCAAGCATCTCCCTTGTTTTTCAATACTACCCACCAATATTCCAAGGTATGTTCTTAAATCCTTTTTGCCTCCTTTTAAGTACTTTCTTCCTTTGCTTTGGGCATGATATTGGATGATTGAAATGGAGTAGGGGAATTAGGTAGTGTTGGAGTGGTTGATTGTGAATTGAAATGGGGCTTGATTAACACCAATGCTTTGGAATTTTTATGAAAAAATGCTATTCCTTCAAGGTGTTTGTCAAATTGCCTAAGTGAGAAATTGTGATGCATTAGCATTATTTTCTATTTTTTCATGATTCCTATATGTTTTGGAATGCTTGTTGTGTTAAGTCCCATTGCGAAATGAATTGTAAAACACTAACACCCAACTTTTCACATGTAGCCATGACATGAGTAGGCATAACTCACTTCACATCACTCATTTTGGTCCTTGATTTTCTAACACATATGACGTCTGTTTGATCCAAATTTTGGATATATGTTAGATTACTATACCTACCTCATATGCTCGGAGGTTGTTCGAGAATTTTCAACTTTTCTCGATGATGTCGACGACAAATTTACTTAGGTGAACATGCGTGTAAATGTCACATGTTCCTCTTTTGCCATGTTATTGGGTTTCTGGACCACATTTTGCCATGTTTTACTTGGTATCCATCTTCATGCTATATTTTGTCACGTATGGCATCGTTCTATCGTTTATACTTTGATTGGTCGAGTATATGACACATTTGACTATGTACATGCCTTACACATTTGGACATCGACACATTTGCAGAGAATTCAGAAGGCATATCCTTGACCAGTAAGTTGCAAAGAGGTTTCGTAATAGCATCGATAAAATCCTGCATGCCTAAGAAAATTGTCAACTCCTTTAACTATTGCAGGTGGAGGTAGGTTTTCAATAACTTGGATCTTTACTTTATCAACCTCGATCCCCTTAGCTGAAATGCGATGTCCTAATACTATGCCCTCTTGTACCATAAAATGACACTTCTCCAAATTCAACACCAAGTCCGTCTCCTTACATTACTATAGAACAAAGCCCAGATGCTATAAAAATTCATCAAATGATGTATTGAACACAAAGAAATCATCCATGAAAATCTCTATAATTTTTTCCACCATGTCGAAGAAAATGGCCATCATGCAATGCTGAAAGATAGCAGGAGCATTGCATAGGCCTAATGGTATTCTACGGTAGGCAAAAGTTCAATATGTGCAAGTGAATGTAGTATTCTCCTAATCATCTAATGCTATTGGGATCTGATTATATCCTGAATACCCATAGAGAAAGTAGTAATGTGAATGACCGGCCAACTGTTCCAACATTTGATCAATGAAAGTGAGTGGAAAATGATCCTTCCGAGTAGCAGTATTCAGTTTGTGGTGGTCAATGCAAACTCTCCATTTCGTAACCGTCCTAGTTGGTACCAACTCATTGTTTTCATTCTCAACCACTGTGATGCCCCCTTTCTTTGGTACAACTTGAACTGGGCTGACCCAAACACTGTTTGAGATATGATAAATTATCCGTACATCCAGGAGTTTAATTGCCTCGGCTCTAACCATTTCCTTCATGTTTGGATTCAGTCGGGCTGTCCATCGATGCATGGTTTGAAGTTCTCTTCCATCAGAATCTTATGCATGAAAGTGAAGGGTTGATCCTTTTTATGTCGGCAATAGACTACCCAATAGCTGTCTGGTTTTCTTTCACCACCCGAAGTAATTTCTTTTCCTCCATCTTGCTGATTGAGTTCAAAATTATGATCAGAAGTGTAGAGGCTTTCCATAAGTAAGCATAATGAAGGTGGGGTGGTAGTTTTTTGAGCTCTAACTTCAGTGGTTGCTGACTTGATGGTAGTGGTTTTGGTAGGCAAGTTCCTAGCTCCCAAAGTTCCTCCTTCGCACATATGGTTGATTTGTTTCCAAAAATCTTGTACAGACCTTAATCTCTGTAGAATCAGTGTGAATGGACAAAGAATGTACGATATAAGCTTTCTAAATGTTAGATGGATGTTGTAATTGGAAGGTGTCATGAACTGCACTGTCAACCACGTCGATCTAAAAACAGTTTTTTGATTTTGTAGGATATATCATAGCCTAGAAAACATTGAAAGAAGTTTGTTCTTTCCCTAATCTCAGAATTAGCTGACCTCGCAATACATCTATCAGAGCCATCCCAATAGCAAAAAATGGTCGACCCATTATGAGTGGCACACATTATCTTCTTCCATGTCTAGAAGAAGGAAGTCTACTGGAAATATTAGCTTCTCAACCTTAACTAAAACATCTTCTATGACTCTACATGGATGAGTAAGTGATCTATCGGCTAGCTACAGAGTCATTGTAGTTGGTTTAGCTTTCCCCAATCCAAGTGTCCTGAAAGTAGAGAGTAACATTAGATTAATACTGGTATCTAAATCACATAAAGCTTTATCAAAATAGTAATTTCCAATAGTGCATGGTACAGTAAAACTCTCTGGATATTTTAGTTTCGGAGGAAGCTTTTTCTAAAATTTGGTACCGCATTCCTCTATCAACATTACTATTTCGTGATCATCCAGCTTACGTTTGTTAGATATGATTTCCTTTAAAAATTTGGCATAACTAGGTATCTATATGAGTGCTTTAGCTAACGGGATATTGATGTGAAGCTTTTTAAATACTTCCAGAAATTTCATAAATTGTTGGTCTATTTTCTGCTCTCTCAATCTCTAGTAAAGATAATCAATGGTTTACGTGGATTCATGGGTGTGGTTGCTTTAGCCCATGGTATATCTAATGTTTTTTTATAGATGTTTCCCTGGGTTGCTCAGTCTGCTCCTCTCAATCTTCATCAGAAGCTTGTATTGTTTCTTTATTTGTACCAGGTCTTTTTACATGTATTTTTGGTAATTGAGTTTCGCTTCTTGTGGTAATGGCTTGGGCATGTTCTTTGGGATTCACTTTAGTTTTTCTTGGCAATGTACCTGGAGTTCTTCCTGTCATAAAAAGTGCTATTTGTCCCACCTATGTTTCTAGGTTCTTAATTGTACTTCCCTGATTGTGGAAAGTTGTGTCAGTCTTCCTCATAAATTGATTGGTTTTTTCCATGTATTTGTTAGTGTTCTCCATTAATTTTGCAGACATCTCCTCCAATTGGGGTTTCTTCTCCTGTTGATACTACCCTTGAGACCTATTATGATTTTTGTTTTGATTTCCTCCCTATGAAAAATTTGGATGATTTCGCCACCCAGGATTGTAATGTAGAATGTGGGTTATTTTGCTGACGTTGACCCCATTGCACGTATTCCACTTGTTCCATTCTCTGTGACAGAATTGGGCACTCAGCTGTGCTATGTTCTGCTCTACACTCTTCACTGTTAAGCTTTCTTGCTTATGTTGCACTTGTAGGTTGTGATATACTTTCCATTTGATGAAATAAAGAATCAATTTTCACAGATAGGGTTTAGTAGGTGTCAACCTCGTAGATTCCAAATGATTTCTTTATACCCATACGCTCAGAGGACCACATAGCTGAAGTGTTGCCTGTTTTCTCAAACAATTCCCATGCTTTATCAATATTTCTTGTGATTATGGAGCCATTGGATGACAAATCTACCATGTTCCTAAAAGAAGGAAGCAGTCTTGTATAGAAGAATTTGATATGTTTTTCTATCAAACTCACGTTGAGGACACTTCCTTAGCATGTTTTTAAACTTATTCCAAGCTTCTTCGAATGACTTAAACTCACCCTGATTAAGATTGATATTTCGTGCCTCATCCTTTCTACTTTGGTTGATGAGAAGAATTTAGTACAGAACTTGTGATGAAGATCATTCCAAGTAGTTATGCTCGTCACAGGAAGTAAATCAAACCATTCGAGTGCCTTGTCACATAGGGTGTGTGGAAACAACCTTAGCCTGATAACATCTTCTGATATTCCTTGGTACTGGAAGTGTTGACACATATCCAAAAATCGGGATATGCATAATGTGGATTTTCATTTGCCAATTCGTAGAACTTATGCCCATTTTGGAAGAGTTAAATGACATTAGTTTTCAGTTGGAGGTTTGGTTGTTCGAATGGGGGTACATAATGCTGGATTGACTTTGAACAACGAATGGTGATAAGAAATCCCCAAGCAATGTATTTTTGTCTTCTCCTTCCTTGACATTGCCTGGAACTACTGGAGTCCTCATTGGTTCAATCTATTGATTTGCTCAATTGTTCCTGGTTTTCCTGCTGTGCTGCTCTAAGTAGATCACTGCCAAGCGATCTTAGCATGCAATCTAAAGGAATGACAACAGTAGCACTTAGATGAACATAAATAGATATGCTAAATATAATAAAATACGTAAAATTAAAAAAAGTTGAAAGATAAGTTTGAATTACGGTGTGTTTGAGCCACATTATTTTAGAAGAATGTATTTTGGAAAAGTAGATTGATGAAGAATATGTCGTTGAAAAAAGGAAAAGTTATTGATGTGATGGAAAATATTATTTTATTGAGAAATGTGTGGTTGAAAATGAGTAGAAGAATGAAAACGAAAATTTTAATGTGTACCAAATAGGGGCTTAGTGTCTAAGAAAAACTAATATTCAGTCCCCGGCAACGACGCCAAGAATTTGTTCACAAAAATATTTGTTCATTTTAAAACACCGCAAGTGTACAGTTTGTAACAAGTAATAAAGTGGAATCGAGAATTCTTGTTTCGCCCTCACATGGTTTGATTTAGTTCAATTTCTTTTTACCTTAACCTTAATCGAATCAAGAAGATATCTTTATTTTGTAATGAAAATTATGACTAAACTAATTACCAAAACGATTGCAAGAAAACTACATGAATTAAAATGTAGACTAAAGCTATAAAAAGAGTAGTTAAATTCAATGAATGAAAAGCGCACAGGATCACAAATCCCCATGCAATGACCTCTTTTAATCTAAATTTCACAAATTTACAACACGGTTGAAGTTTGAAGAATCAATGTTCCTATTCTATCCAACAATATCTCTCGAGTAATGTTGAACCTACACTCATATACAACTCGTCTATATCCCTATGACAAATGCAAGTATACAAGAATGCATTAATTTTTTGTGAGCACTTAAAGATTCACGTAAGGCATAGCGGTATATTCCTAACTCCTATCAAACCTTTTCCTTCTCTCGAATGTATGAAATATGCTACTAGATTCACACAACCATTTGCGTATATAATTGTGGAGAAAAATAAATGCATATAAATCATTCAACTTCAAATCACGTGTTTAATGTCAAAATTGTAAAACTATGAGTTAAAAGATTACATCACATGATTCATCATTCACCAACTAGATAAATATCTAGCCTAGCATAGAGAAAATAATAAAACACAATAATAATTGAAGAAATGACATCACCCAATCAAAGTACGCTTCAAAATCCAAGAATCTTGTGTTTTGCCTTGTAATACTTGCCTCAAGATCTCCTTCAATATGTATTCTGGGGTTTTCTATGTGATATGAAGTCTCCCTCTTCGTTCTTAATGGTATTTAGCTTTTATATTCATCCCCAGTTTCATTTTTTAAAGTGGTCGAATGAAAAAAGGAAACCATAAAATTCACGTCGAAAACCTACCATACAGCCACATGGTTATATTCCATGCAACCGAATGGTTCAACCAAGAATTGGAAGATTGTTGACTTACCGACTGGATCAAAAGCTATTGGTCGTAAATGGATATTTCATAGGAAATACAACACCGATGGTTTAATCCAAACTTAAAAAGCAATATTAGTTGCTAAAGGTTTTCGACAAAGTGATGAAATTGATTATTTTGATACTTATGCACCCGTAGCTAGAATTACTACTATTAGAATTCTTTTTGCATTATCTTCCATATATGATTTATGTGTGCATCAAATGGATGTTAAAACTGCATTTTTAAATGAATAATTAAATGAAGAAGTTTATATGGAACAACCGGAATGTTTCATTCTTCCGGATAATGAAAATAGAGTTTGTAAATTTGTAAAATATTTATATGGTTTAAAACAAGCTACTAAAAATGGCATGAGAAATTTGATAATGCTATCATGTCTTTTGGTTTTTTGCATAATACGGTAGATAAATGTCTATATGCTAAAAAACGTGATAATTATATTGTGTTTGTATATTTTTATGTGGACGACATGTTGATTATAAGTAATCACATGGATGGTATTATAGAGACAAAGATATTTCTATTTTCAACATTCAAAATGAAGGATCTTGATCAAGTAGATACCATATTGGGTAGAAAAGTGATTAAGAATGATTTTGGATTTCCATTAACTCAATCACATTATATTGAGAATGTAATTGAAAAGTTCAAACATTTGAACATTAAAGAGGCAAATACTTCGTTTGATTCAAGTATCAAACTTCTGAAGAATGTTGGAAGAGATGTTGGACAACTTGAATATACGAGTACAATTTGTAGTCTAATGTATGACGTACAATGTACAAGATTGGACATTGCATTTGTTGTAAATAAACTTAGTAGGTTTACAAGTAATCCAAGTGTGGAACAGTAGAAGACAATTGGAAGGATACTTGGTTATTTAAAAATAACCAAAATAATAAAAAACATTGGACTCCAATATTCTAAATTTCCAGCTATAGTTCAAGGATATACTGATGTTAGTTGGATATTAAGTGCTGGAGAAAACAAATCAACATCGGGTTGGTTGTTCACTCTTGGAGGTAGTGTAGTTTCTTGGAGATCTAAGAAACAAACAATGATTACACATTACACAATGGAATTCAAGTTTGTAGCATTAGCTAAAATGGGAAAAGAAGCAGAGTGGCTTAAAGATCTTCTTTATGAAGTTCCATTAGATACGAAGAATGAGTCTCCAATATCTATACTATGTGATAGTCAAGCTACTCTAGCAAAGGCTTATAGTGAAGTCTACAATGGAAAGTCTAGACATATAAGTCTTAGACATGATTATATAAGGAAATTAATAAAATATGGAATAATTTCACTTACGTATGTAAGATCAAGTGAGAAATTGAGTGATCCACTTACAAAACCACTTACCAAAGAGTTGGTAAGATTAACATCGAGTAAGATGAGGCTTAAACTCCATAAATAAAATTCACCAATGATGTTAACCGTACATGTTATTACGAAATGAATAATTTACAGGTTCAAAGGGTAACAACAACAAGTCATTTGATAAGTAAATTGATTACAGTACTTAGTATATATAATTTAAAGCTATATCCTAAAGATATAAATGTTGGGGTTACAGAAATTCAGTACGTAGTACAAGTGTCTTTAAACATAACCAAAACACTGTAAGGATTTCTCATATATGAACTTAGAAGTGGTGCCCCTTCAAGGAAAGTTGAAGTTACTTTCGGAAAAGTTCATGAATACGGATGGGTGCAAGGCCATTAACGCACCAAAATAACTTTTGTGGAACATATTGAGATAAAATGTTCACCTGTTTAATATCATCAATAATGTCATAATGGATAACTGGTTCAAAATTAAGGCTACCTGGAATCTCAATATTACTTTGCAATGTTAGCAATAATGTAAGGTTTAAATCGAAAGATACCTTATCCTATACATGACATCGTTTATGATTCTAAGTGAATTGTGATTTTGAACAAGCGGGGGATTGTTATATAATTGTGTTGTTCAAATATTTCTAAATGAGAATTGATCAATTATGGTTGAAAAGAAGATTAAAATTGGTTAAATATGTGAGAAACGAGCAAATATGTTCCCTATGTGACCGCATAGGCTATGTGGTTGCATGGCCATCGTCAGGGACTTCAAGTCCTTGTTATGGCTCCTCTATGCGACCGCATAGAGCAATTTTTAAATTGTTGGACATATTTTTTAAATTTGTTTGGCACCTTTCAACCTCAATTTTCATCTTTTTTGTGAAAAGTTAGCACCCATATGAATCTGTATGAAGGGAAAATCTTTCTTATGCTTTATGATATTCATCCCCAAACTCTCTCAAAATTCACTTAGGATTTTCTTATAAAACTCTTCTTTGTTCCTTTTTTTTGGGTTTCAAAAGTGCTATTTGCAACCGGTTCTTGACTTGAATCTGCTAAAGCTATTTGTGTGTTAGTCCTTTAGCATTCTTATTACCGAGAGGGCGCAAATAAAGCTTTTAGGATAACATTCTTTGTGATTCAAGTATTCTATTTTTCTTCATTTTCTTGTTTTGTGGTTTTACATTATTTCCAGTTTGTATTCATTTTGGAAGCTTTGTCATCTACTTTGACGAAAACAAATTATTTCAACACATATGCAAGGCGTAGAAATATGATTTCTAACAAGTAGAAATAACCAAACACAAAGTTAATTATCAATAACTAAAGCTAGAAATCAAATTAACCAAATGGAAGTTGCAAGAATAAAACTTCCCTTTCAAATTCACATTCACTATCAGAGATGGATTGACGGGACTCAAATCAACAAACCCAAGGCAACAAGGTAACACCACAATTGAATTGTACCCAAAAATTCCATTAGAATCACCAAGAAACAACCATAGGAAGCATGAAGGAACAAGGCAAAAAGGCAGCCACGAAGAAGGTCAAAAGGCAATGAGTAAACAGAAGCTACCAAAGGTCACACAGCCAGTGACATACACCAGTAATGGTTCCCGGAAAGCTAAACCAAAAGGCACAAGGGAGAACCACAAAGAATCGCATAGACAAGAGCACAACATGATAAAAGCTATGTATTCTTGTATCAATAGTGGACAAGATGCCACTTATATAGTTGACATGTAGGTCACCCAAGTGGCCCAAGTAAATATTAAATGGGTCGAGCCCTAACCGTCCCTAATTACAACTTGTAGGATTCTTGTTTTGTATTGGTTCCATGGGCTGCAAATTGTTACCTCAGGTCAGTTGTTAAACAATATTCAATAATTGGCTCAAAGCCTATTGAATTAATCCACCATGGTTTTTGGTCATCGCCCCGAGTTTATTTTGTTCTCGTACGTGATGCAAGAACAAAATCTCACATATGATTCACTATGCCAAAAAGACTCTTGTTTAAGCTCACTTGAACTACACTATAGCAGAAAAATAGTTGGTGGTGGTGGTGGTGTTTGCTTTTGACAAATTCAGGCCTTTCTTGATAAGACTACATGTTATTAAGTATACAAATCAGTAATGCTAAAGTACTTGCTCAATAAAAAAAAATATGCAAAGTCAAGACTCATAAATGGATAATTCTATTATAGGAGTTCGACTTAGAGATTCGAGATAAAAAGGGGAGGGAAGATTTAGTAGCATATCATTTATCGCGCTTTGAGTCATAATAATAGGATCCTACTTATGAAATCAATGAATTATTCACATATGATATATTTCTACCTATTGGGATAGCATCTCAATATGCAGACTTTATGAACTATTTGATTAGTTATATATGTTAGGTTTTTAATGTTACGTGTGCAAGGCACCTAATTACTTAACCAAGCCTACAAGGCTATTTCTATGCTCACGCATTATACCACACGTAAAATCACATATTCATAAACATTTTTTTTGGCCCTAATTCGCCCATTCTCTCCAAAATTGCCATATTGCATCAAATTTCACCTTCATTTCCTCAAGCCTTGAATACTAAGTGTACATAAACATCATATTTCAATATTCAAACCATTTTATCAATCAAACACATAAAAATCAAGGTATATTTCTAATTTTTGACATTTTGGTTATTTTCGTAATTTCCTGGAGTTTTAATGATTTATTTTTCATGTTTGATGGAGAAAGGATGGACCTAGCACCTCAAAGGATAGGTGAAAGGCCTCACACACGTTTGTCGATGACAATGGTATGAAAAATTAAGCTCCATAGATAAGTGATTTTAGAAGATTTTAAGCAATTTGAGTTGGGGCACATAATCCATCAGGCAGGTTAGGATATGATAATTATAAAGCCATACCCCATTTACACTATTCTCGTATAGGATCTCCTTGCAAACTTCAACAAGGAAATTGACATTCTTGGTCCAGAACATAGGCATCATACTTAGGTACGGTACAAATGGATAATCTTCAAGCGAAAGTTGATTGACAACTACTTTGAGTTGACTAGAGACGACATTATCCCATTACCTTTGGACTACAACACGCCCTTAGTTGTAAAATTTTTATATGGGAGAGCCAATGCTTGGCCACCCATCACGAGTTGAGCATAATCTGTTTACATTGGTTCCTTCATTATCCAACATATATGTTCATGTACTTGGCCACTCGTTGATCGCAGGATAGATAGATGCACAATAAAACTCAATGGTATGCACATTCCTATCGATAAAATGTACGTGATGACTATGACGTTTCTAACACGCTTTCCTCCAACTCATCCACCTTCTTCTTTAGACTTTTCGAGCTCAAGGATGTTCATTTCAATGTAGCCAACACCGTATATCAGGAAAATCCTTAGTTCCCTTATTTGCCCTTATATTTACATATTTATTATTATACTTTGAGATATCACTACAACAAAGTTTAATATTTACATCATGCATTATATGTCATAAATAACTCTTTACAGCGTACAACAAAGTGACATATAAAGTAATGCCGTAAAAAGTAGTTTACCTTTTACGGCGTATAGAGTACGCTGCCTAGAGAACGTCGTAAATTAGTATTATGGCGTTCAATTGCATGCCGTAAAAGGTAAACCACTTTTTACGACATGTTAAAATGTAAGTCGTATGTTGAATGCCTTTTACAGCATTTAATGAATACATGTCGTAAATGTGATATACTTTTTACGGCATTCCACTGAACGCCGTATAAGGTAAATTGTTTTGGAATTTATGGTATGCTTTAATATCAATTTAATTTTTTAAAAATTATTTATTTATTTGATTACCAGTAAACCTATAATAATAACAAAACAAAAATAATCCATAAATAATCAAGTTTTCCATTGTTTCGATAAATAAAAATATTGAATACGGTTCAATACAGTATGTCAATGTAAAGTTTATCTCAACAATTCTCAAAAGACTACTACCTCAAAAAAAATGATTGAACCCTATCAAAGTTAACTTATTCGACCGATAATTTAGCTATCCCACAAAATATTAACTCCTTGCACACCGTAGAAATAATAAGGGTATAATTAATAAACTTAGAGTGAGCATGTAAATCAAAAGTATATCAAGAAATATATTTACTTTTATCTAATCAACATAGCACATATGACAAGTAATTACTTGAATATATTGTTAGTAAAACTTTCAAGAGATTTTGATTAGCATACAAGCTCTAACAGAAATACATCAATAAACACCATACTTTCCAAAAAATAAAATAAAATAATGATTAAGGATAAGGCTAGAATGCTAACATATAGGGCCATAAAACATCAACACATAAAGACAACCCATTGAAAAACTCCATCATGGCATGTGAAGTCCACATAAATTACATGAAAACAAATAACAGGAGAACTCTTTGAAAAATAAGACGGAACTACAAAGATAAGCTTCAAACACTAAGGTAATTTCCTTCAAATAAATCATTTTGGTAACCAAATAAAAACCTGATGTTCAATTCAAATAAACCACCCATCAACTTTTGATTTTAAAGAATTGAGACTGAATGTAAATGGAATTAAAATAGAAAAGAAGTTAAGTATACATTTGTTGTAATTACACCGAATCCACTTCGATGTACCTAATTGGTCATGCAATTGTACTTCCTAATGCATCTTCAAGAAGAAAAAGTTCACGTGTAGGACAATATAAGCTGACATTATCAATCACTTCATTAATCTAAACTCTCCAACGTTCATTACCAAGGGGTACATGATGCACTAGATCACTTGAATTTGTTGATGGGATTTCACCTTTTACAACAATATCAGGTTTTTCAAACCAAGATAACAATTTGCATTTCTTATTCTGAAGGTTATCTAAATCATTCAAGATTCTATCTCTAGGCTGTAAATTTCATATCCAATTGTACAATTTATTATTTTGAATATAGAAAGTATATGTAATTGAGAATAACATTCATTAATTATAGTTTTCCATTTACATTATCTTTTTGTTCAACACTTTTACTCTTCACTTGAAACTAAGCTTTTAATTCTTTAATTTCATCTCTCAACTCTTGGACTTGAGTTCGCAAGTTATGATTGTACACCAAAGCATTCAACTTTGAAGGAGTCATACCGAAACCAAGACCGCTTAAACGTCCTCAACATTCTGGACCAAGTACTCTTGTAACTCCATCATCTTTGAGAAAATGTTTGCTTGGAGAGGTAACCGTCTTTGGACAAGCTTTTATTTTGTTCTGATATGAGGGAATACATTAATAGGCTAAAATCATAAATATAAGCTTTGATTAATGACCAAAAATTATTGAAAGCAATATTGTTACCAATGTTTCCCAAGTTGATTCATTAATTGGTTCACCATTTTTTCCCGTATGTCCTGAAATATAAACATCATCTCTCATTATGGAATCATGGTCTTCACTTTCAGCACACTGCATTTTACATATTTCATATATGTGATAGTTTGTAAAAGTTTATAATTTTTCAAGCAAACTTAACTTTTAATTTAACAATTTTTACCATTTCAGCTTCTAAGCGAGCAAAGCCATTTCTACTTGTTGTATGCATCATGGTTTGACTTGCTCTCATCTTTTTGAATCTTTCATTTTTTCCTACAAAATCAATTAGTATTGTATAAGCATAAATTTTATTAGAAATATAGAGCAGATGAAGTAAGCAGTTTATAGTAAACTTAGGGCAACATTGCTACCTGATTTAGTTGAAAAGGTAGTTAACATTTCAATCAAGTCAAAGAATGATGCACTGTTCTAATTAACATTCTAAAAGTTTGTTGCAAAGAACAGTCAATATGTAAAAGCAATGGAAGCTTGCCTTATATGGTTGAGAATTGCAAATGCTTGCCATTCTTCCATTGATTCAACATTATCGGGCTTGAGAAGAGCAGCAACTCGTGTCATGCTGATTGTGATTTCCTCTATTATTGATTGCTTTAAGTACATTAGGTCGATGATCTCACCAATTTTTTCCCATTTTTTGCATGATGTATTTTCTATGACAAGTATAAATACCAAACTTTTGCTATATTAAAGTACACAATATTAGTAGTAATTTAATTTATAAATTATATAAGAGACATAGAGTTTATATTTTACCTGCACATACTCCCATATGTCATCAAGAAAACTTTCGTTGATATCTTTCCAATTTTTCCATGTAACTGGTATAAGTTATCTAATTGTGGTCCCAACAAATGATGATAACATATTTGAAACTTTACAAATTGGCTGCCCTATTTTATTAAACTATACTCGTAACTTCGTGCATTTTTCCTTGTTGAGATAATTTAATTTTGCTCGATCCCTTCCCTTCTTTCCTTTTTCAATAGTACTAGCACTATTAGGCAACACTTCTACATCATGTTGCACATCATTTTCTTGTATGTCTGGAATAGAATTAGAACCTCCTTATGATATTCTTATCCCTTCATTCCCTTTTCTTGTGGTAGCAACAACTGAAGCTGTTTTAGCTTGTTTTGATTTTTATAGCCTTGATTAGAAGACTATGTTAAATGAATAAAAAAAACAAGCAATGTCTTACTCAAAGTTAACATAGAATCATAAAACATATTATATATTCAATCTAAGAACTTACTTCACCAAGATATGTCATCTTATTTCCATTTGTGTGAACATTAGCATCTACAATACTCAGCTTTCATCGTTTGCATCTACAAAAATAAGGTAAGAAATAATGAAATTAGAGACATTAAAGACATTAACATCAATATAATATCACATAAATAGAAAATTAAAATAAAGAAAGAAAGAATCTTAAAGATATACAATTACCATATCCAATATCAATGCCCTCACAATCATGTCTTACATAACCTTCATCTTCAATAGCCATATCAAATATTAATGCATCTGAAGTGGATGGAGTATACGCCTCCTCATCAAAATTTTATAACTCGTAAAATCATCTGGGAGGTGCCTTTAATATAATATACCAACTAGATGTATTTTCGCTCTCTATAGAATAAAAAACTTGTTTTTCTTGTGATCCTAAAAAAATGAATCTCTTTCAAATTGATGTTGTCCACTATGAAAATTTACCAATATAAATCCTTCTTCAAACGTGACTCCACTATCAATATTTGCCCAATCACAATGAAACATGGGAACTTTAAAACTATGATAGTCTAGTAAAATTGTCTCTTGTAACCCCCGTAATAAGATATTTTACCAACTACATGGCTTATATCCTTCACACTAGACCGACAAATAGTTTGTGCTTCAATAACACCACTATTTTGTGTACTTCTACTAATATTGATTGTATGAAATCGATGTCCATTGATAACATAGCCAGAATGTGACATCGCATCATATCTAGGCCGACGTGCAAGCATCGTTTACCTTTCTCCGCAAACCAAGAAGTGGTATTCTCCATATGTTTCATTTGTATTAAGGTTTCATTCTTGGCAATGCAGTTATCTGAATTATTAATCTCCTCTTTATGCATCCTAACTAAAATAAATAAAAAAATAGTAAGAAACGTTTATGAGAGAACATGATTCAATATTAAACTAATAAATTAACTAACGTCGTTACGTTATATATGGCTCAACATCAACGCTGTTATACAGCGCATAATGATGAGTGACCTCTAACATTTCTTGACTCAAAGTCTTTGACTTTCCTTTAGAAATCGGACGTCCATCAATAATTGTTTCGTTCTTGAAATCCTTATTTCAAGTATGTCGAACACATACTTCAGCAGCTTGTTTAATGTAACCACTACAAAAATGCATACATTCATCAGCTAAATAACATTCTGCTATGCAGCCCTCAGGTTTTGAATGACTTCGTACATATCCATTAAGTATTTTCATAAACCTAATTCATCGTATAATAGGCATTAGATATCCAAGTAATTAGAAAAATAAATTTTGAATACTTACAAAAGTATAATAGTAATTTACCTCTCAAACGGGTACATCTAATAATATTGTACTGGTACACCAATACGAACCTCACGCTCGAGGTGGATGGTTAAATGAATCATTATGTCAAAAAAGATGGGGGAATACCTTTCTAGCATACACAAAGTCACAACATTCTCTTCAAGCTTTTCTAATTTATTTTTATCAATGTCTCTTTGACATATCTCGTTGAAAAATGCAAATAGTTGAAAAATTGTATTTCTTGGTCCTATAGGCAAA
This sequence comes from Fraxinus excelsior, assembly GCA_019097785.1. Lineage (NCBI taxonomy): Eukaryota > Viridiplantae > Streptophyta > Magnoliopsida > Lamiales > Oleaceae > Fraxinus > Fraxinus excelsior. The sequence continues at coordinate 11,005,803 of CM032641.1, forward strand.
AGTCCTCTTAATGCAACTGATAACAATTGTTGTATAAGCACATGACAATCATGGAACTTCAAATTTAAAATCCTATTATCTACTAATGTTATACACTTTGAAATGTTAAAGCTAGAACCATTAGGAATCTTAAATCAAACAACATCTTACAAAATAACTCTATTTCTTTTTTGGATAGCATATTTGATGCCGCGGGTAGGTAATATGTATTTTCTTTCAATTATGGATGAAGATCCTTTCTAATACACATATTAGAAAATCCTTACGAGAATTTAACCCATATTTTGATTTTCCCTTCACATGCAAAATATTGCCAAGAATGCTTTCTCAAACGTTATTCTCAATGTGCATTACATCCAAATAATGACACAAAAGTAGTGTCTGAAAAATAACAATATAAATTTAGAAACAAAGTTTAAGCAAAGAAATAACTAATTGTCCACATCAGCACAGCCTTCAAATTGAAGGTGGACTTGGTAAATCCATAATATACTTTAACACCAATATTCCACATCTTCTTTAAGTATTCTATTTGTGGTTCTAGATATACATCTACATCATTTCCAGGTTTCTTTTGACATGGGATTAATAAAGTCAACAACAATTTTTCCTTAGATATGCATATTGAATAAGGGAGATTATATATAATTAGTATCACCGACCAACAACTATACCTAGAACTTAGGTCACCAAAGGGATTAAATCTATCATAAGAAAGGAAAAGCCTAAGATTTTGTGGTTCAGATGCAAAACAAGGCCATTTTTAATCAATTCTCTCCCAAGCTAATGAATCAACTGGATGACACATTTTTCCATCATGACTTTTTGTGATTTGAGTGCCATATTAGTTGTTCTGCTTTATCAGGTGACCTAAACATTCTTCTAAATCATGGTATAATAGGAAATATCGCAAAACCTTTGCAGGTATCCCTTTTTTTAATCTTCTTAGTCCGTTCATTAACTTTCCATCGAGAGGATGCAAATTTTGGACACGTCTCGAAATTTTTCTAAATGCGTGTATCTTCTCATACCCCAAATCAAATGTGTTCAATAACATTTTCATTGAATTGCAAGAATCAGGAAGGGAGGTTCAATGAAACCATTGTCCGATATACCACGTGTAGCTTTAAGCTTGTATAAGACAACTGTTGTTGCTGATATCCTTGTATACTTTGTGCAACCAGGATATAAAGGAATTTCCACTCCCTCATATAAATTTGAAAAATCTTTCTCTCTATCTTCACCCTTGAGTTCTACAATATTTTATCCTGAAAAATGCATCTCTATACATCATATACGTCTCTAAATTTTCTACATCTTTAAGAGGCAATGATGCTGCATTCAATTTTTCCCCATGAAACACCCAGGTAATATACGTAGGATCCATGCCATTAATGATCAAATGTTCATACATTATATGAAAATGTGGTGGAATAGGTTTTTACAACATTCGCAAGGGCATATGACCTTTTTTGGATTCCTCGCATGGGCTTGCGCCATATTTGCAAATTTTCTTGCACCATGTTGATATGCCTCCAAAACTATATAAAAATAATGCTAAATAAATCACCTAAAAATAATTTATGGATATATTTTAAAATATTATAAATTTAAGAGGGCAAGTTAACATTGATAAGTATACCCAATCTTTATCTATGATAATATACCAATATTATTAAGTTATAATCTGTTATAACACAATAAAAATGAAGCAAAAAACGATTATATTAGGACATCATAGAAATCAGGTTCCAATTAGGTAAATCATTCTGACAATAAAGCCTCACAGAAACTGAAATTACAAAAAAAAAAAATAAAAAAATTCAAATGCAATTAATAATTGACAGCCATGCGTACAATGTTCTGTCTCTTCTAACTTCATTCAAATATGTCACATATGCAGATGAAATTTTCACTATATCTATGCAAGACATGTCCCAGATACAACACAGTCATTAAACACAACCAAAATAAAATAAAGCTCATTAAAACTTGAAACTCACAAGTCCATGACAAAGTAACTGATCGGTCTCCAACAAGTGAATTTATAACATGATATACCAGTGAAATCCTTGAAAATTATGCGGAAGTGAACCAACTCAGCTAACTAAGTGGACGAAAGGCAATTTATATTGGGAACAGTAAAAACCCTCTTTAGCATTATATAGCAACAGAAGCAACGAAAAATATACATGTCCTAACGAGCATGCCAACAGATAAAAATTGAAATAATGAAGCAAGGTCCTTGTTACATTTAGCAGAAATATAATCGCAGGAAAAAGATAATATTGGGTGTGCACTCCATCGCATTATAGGGTAACCCACAAATACAATAGGAAGCATCCGCGGGAGGCAAGGAGAGGAGAGAGGAGAAATAGATGAACACTGAGAATAATGGAAATGTTACTGAAAGCCATCAATAGAATAAAATGCACAAGGCATTTAGCTTCTAGCATACTTGTGTTTAAATTTTTATGTGGATTGTGTAAAGAGTCTGTAAATTGGTATTGGATAATTGGGTTAGGCTAATGGGCGTAATATGGTATTGGGTAATTGGGTATTGGGTATTTGAATGGTATTGGGCTAGTGATATTGGGTATTGGGTTGAGCTAATGGGTATTTGGATCTTAAATTTACGGTGTGCGATCTATACATGTCGTAAAATTTAATTTTATATGGCATGTCATCAATGTATGCCAAAAAAAGTTTACGACGTACAATCAATGTGTGCCGTAAAATTTTACTTTTTACGGCATGCCATCCATGTATGCCGTAAATACTTTTAGTAACTGAATTTTTACGCCGTGCATTTTAGGCATGTTGTAAATAGTCTACTTTTACGGCATGCCGTATATGCACACCGTAAATTTGTTGTAGTGTATTGAGGGAAATGTCTATTATAGGTTTTGGGTGGAAAACATCGAGTATATGCAATTTTTATTGTTTTTGTGTACATATTATGTATAAAAGAAAGATCTTCTTTTGAGTTTTACTGTTTATTTTGCATGCTTTTGTGAGGCCAACTATGATGTATATATCTGAAACCACGTGGAGGCTATGAATTGTGGGAAAATTGCATGCTTAGATCAATTTGTGCTCATCCTTGTAAAATTTGATATTCTTTGCGTACAAGATTTATGTTTTGCATCATGAAGGTGTAATTTGATTCATATGTTTAAATAGGTTGAAAATAGTGAAACTTAGATACTAAACCCAACCAACCACTTCATTATACATCATTAAACCATTTTAAATATAGTTCGGGGATAATTAAACAGTTGTAAGAAGATGTTGAGATGAATGGAAATTTCACGCGTTTAAATTTTTATGTGGATTGTGTGAAGACAATAAAATGAAGATTAGGAAAAAATCTCAAGTTAGATGACCAATTCTCGAGAATGGGATGTTTAATAAGGGATATACTAATCATTGCATACAAAAGGAAAAAAATTACGATGATTCATGAGTGGAAGCTAACCTAGAAAAGATCCCAATGAGGACACATTGAGAATTTCACAAAGAAAATTAAATAAAAACAATTATAAAAAAGTAGGTGCATAAAATATAAGATATACTACACATATAATGAAACCCCAAAAACTTAATTGAGATGAGTAGACTTTTGACAAGAGACTATTAGTCTAGTTGATTCTTAGAGATTTAAGAAAACAAAGTATAGGAGAATCCACTGTCGTTGAGATATTGCCTTGAAATTAATAAGATCTATCCAAACTAGAGAGGTCATAACTAGTTTATGAATCCAATCTTAAGATTACACCTTGGGAATAAGAGACAAGACAACAAGATTGGGGTTGTATATCTTACAAGAGAAGAAATGAGATATTTGATCGTTGAGGAGCGGGATATGAGTCAATTTATGAATTTATGACGCTCTACTTCATCTTCACACTGACATGAGTGTTGCATTGGAAAAGTAAAGATTGATTTTGACATTGTAATTTTGAAGTTGTTCTTAGATTTGACACAACAATTTCAGTCACGAGACAAATGGTAGGTTATCTAACCAAATATTTATAGAAGTTTGCTTTTGAGATAGGTTATAATTTTGTTTGAGGAAAAAACAAATATTTATGTTTGGGGGTGCTTGGTAAGTGTAATTTGTAAACTTTTCTAGTCCAATAAATTAGGATATTTGGGGCTTCTTATGATGAATTATGAATTAATCTCCTTTATATATAGCATGTTAGGTGAAGCTTGATACTTGGAATGGAAATTGGATGAAAGAAGAAAGAGGAGCAAAAGAGAAAGAATTCTAAAGTTTATGGAGCAAATGCAAATATTCAAAATTTGATTCGAACCCCGTATTGGTAATGAAAGAATGTAGATAGTCAATTGGATGCAAATGGAAGACAAATGATTGAAAGTACAAGAAAGAGGGACTAAACTGCACATTGGAAGAAGGTTAGGGTCCAAAAAATTGGTCCCGTAGGTGGGAAATGGCACGTACGCGACCCAAAAGCAAAGCAGATGAATGAGAGGTAAAAAAAAATTGTCAACCGATTAGTTTCCTTATCTGATCACCACTCTTTATGGAAACAACTTTTTGTTGCTATTTATTTAACATAATTCTTGAGGCAAGAAACGTACAATGTCATATTATATCATAGAGAATACAACTATCAATGGATCAAGGGGGAATTAACATCAAAGGATTGAAAATTCCAAGAATGGGATTCAAGATCGAGAACAAGAGATTGATTTTCTATCAAGTTTCTAGTATTTTTCTATTTTCTGAGCAATGCATTTCAATTATTTTTGTATAATTTATATAGAAACATGCTAGGCTAAACTCTTTGAATTCAAATACGTAGTTTAGTGTATTTATGAGTTTTTTTTTTTATTCATCTTGAATGAATCTTTTATTATTTTATTGTTTGATCACCAATTAGATAACTAATTACTTGTTGTAGTTCTGGAAAGTCCACAATAAGTATAGAATACATCAAGGTTATCACAAGGATAATAACTGTTATAAATATCATATATGGTGTGTGTAATCATTTAGATCATGTACATTAATGCATTACTTTGCTAATGAATTCCGAACAGGAATACGATAATGTCATGCTTAAAATAAGTTTAGCTTACTCGAAAGAGATAGTTAGATAATAAAAACGATTATCGATTGTTATAATACACAAATCATACTAAGTTGTATAAGTTGATAATCGGAAATAGATAGGCGGATCCACAAGTCCAATACATTTATCTCATACATTAATTCAAACCGACACATTTAGATAATTAGCAGAATAACTTCAAATAAATAAAGTCATCTCTCGTGTTATAGTATCCGAATTTGATACAAAACAAGTATACTTCAGTTTATGATTTATTTTCTATGGGACGATGATCAAATTATTACTTATCAGCGATCACATACACTCGTGGGATTTGTCCGAATAACGAGTATTGATGCCACTGATTTTGGACATCATTTAAATAAATCTCAAGGTAAGTAACCTGATACATCATTTTATGTTGTATTGTTTATAGTATCACAATATGTACGAAATCTACTGGCATATTGACTAAACAAAATTTAAAATTTATTAACATATTGACTAAACTAAAATAATGAAATCTATAAACACGTGATGAAACAAAATTTAAAATTGAAGTATTTTGAAAACTTAAGTGAAATACTTATTTCAAGAGTCTTAAATGGGCACATAAATATTTAAAAAATAATCTGTCCACCAGAAATTGTAACTAAAAGGAGATCAATATTTTCTTGCGTGATAAATACATTGAATTAAATGGTAAAGCTCATCATAAAACACAACCATTAATGACAGTATCCAAATGCCAGCTAAGGTAAATAGGCATGAGATTAAACGACCACAGGCCATCCTCCCCAATTTGATTTTTATGGCTCAGAAAATCATTTTTATTTTTAAAAAATAAGATTATATGTGGAACTTCTTTTTTTACATATTAGCTCAGCATAAATTTTTTTGTAGTCTAGTCGTGACTCCCGTCTGTGGTCATCTGACACCATTTTCTGCTTACAAATTTTTGCAAACCTTCTGCTTCCAGCAAACCTCAGGTGAGTTTTTCAGAAGTAGTTATGTATTTTTCTTTTAGGTGTAACAACTGATTTTTTAAAAGCTTGAATTAGATATTCCTCCCAGAATAAAGATGTTTCCTTAGCATTGGAGACCAAACTAAGCAATAAAGTTATAATCGATGGAAATAAATTAATATGAAATTATTTGGTAGATTAAATAAAATAAAATAAAAATTACCCTTCTTCAATAACTCTCCTTTATGCTCTTTTTTTTTTTTTTTAGAATGATATTAGATATGTAGTAGTGTTAAACAAACTGCAAAGGCAATTTTGTATTCTAGTATCAAACTCAACCTACGCAAAATCATAGAATGTTCCCATTTTATTCTTTCATCATGTACCAGAATGGAAAACAGCCAACATCTCTCTCTCTCTCTTTTTTTTTTTTCTCTGAATAAAAAAAATCCGACTTTAGACAACAAATGTTTTTTTCCTGCTCACGATCTTCATTATCGGGCCCTTCAACTCAGATTTCCTTTCCCTTTCATCCCCAACTGCCCCTGATAATAAGAGCATACTTCCCGAATAATTAATAGGGAAACCAGTAGGCTCAAGAAATAAAGAACAAGATCGGAAGATGAAATAAAGTGGGGAGATAAGGTCTAAAGGGGCAAGGGAAGGGTTGGGTTACAATGTAGGGATGAGTAATGAGATGGATACAATGGTACACTGAAATGTTGATATAAACAATCTTATTTACATAATTTTGAAAAGTGAAGCTCTTTTGCATTTTGTCTCCACCCAACTTGCTTCGAAGTTAGAAATGGATCAACAATTTAGCAAGGTGCTCTTAAACAATTACATAAAATAACTCCACACTACTTGTTACCGAAAATCTCCATTCGCATCAACATATTTGTATATTGAACTTTTAGAATCATTGACAATGTCCACATTTTGCTAGCCTCAAGAACTAAATCAACAACACATCTCTAATTATTACTGTTTGTTTTGTTATTGTTTTACTGTTTAGCAGAATTTCTAAGACTAACAAGAATTCACTCTCTAATTTTTTAGCATGAATCAAAATTTGGGCAGATTTAGTATGTCCACATATAGTGTCAGCTTTACTTTGACACCATATTTTTTTCATTTCGCACATGGAAATATGCCAACTTTTGGAAAGATTCTCCATTTTGTGGTGTTTATAATCAAAATTTCAATGAAACTACTAAGAATGTGGTAACTATTTGTTAAAAGACTTGGATCCTATTATCCTTTATAAATATTTCAAATTGATTCTCAGCCCTAGGAAGCCTTTAATTAAATTATAACCCAAAAGATTATCACCACAAAAAGCACCATATACTAAACATAATAATGTATTGAGACAAAATCTCAGCACGAAGATGTGCAAAAGTAATATTTCGCAATAGAATTTTTAATAATAAATACAATAAATATTGAAGCTATCAAACTATCCATTAACAACTAAGGAAATAAAAAGATGGGAAATCGTAGGAATGCTGCTGATTATGTGAAGGCTATAGCGAGAGTCGTAACCTCCTCTTAATAAATTTTATTATCATGTGTATTCTTTAGAATATTTCAGTTTCTTTCATTATGTATTGCAAGTTTAGTGGTTTCGAGATTTTATTTTTCTATCAAGTTAAATATAAATAAAAAAACCTCAAATGTTGTAACTTCTCGACTCATTTCTCTATTTACAGTTTAAAACAGATATATTTCAGAAAATTCAGCACTTTCCAAATTGTTCCATAAATATTGAAGTATTAAAAGTAAATTTTTTCCCCTTTCCTTAGTTAGCTTACATATTCTTGAAAGGAACTATACTGATAACAAAGAACTAGAAAATTAAAAATCAGCATAAGCTTTGCTTGTGAAATCATTACTAACTTATTTAGCATATTATGGTCATCTTCAAAGGGATAAAACAAAATATTTTCGGCATTTAAAACCATTACGAAAACTAACACTTTTATGAGGATTCTGTGTAAGTACACAAACTGATTAAGTATAGATATCATGTAGGCATATATTTTGTCTTTTCACGTTATTATAGGACATATGAAGTTACTTTCAGGCTGAAGTAGATTTTGGATACACAAATTTTAATAAAATTTATTAATTACAATGAAAATAAATACTAATTCCTGAATTTTTAATAAAAGTAGTCATTGCTCCCACATGTGATAGCAATGAACTATACCTTACTGAGGTGGGCCTTGCATGTGTTGTAACATATCCATAAATTGTATCAACCTCTTCAATCTTTTACAGGTTTGATATGAGCATGGAGAACTCAACCCAAAAATCATTGAAGGAAGTTAGTTTGTTACATCTGCTAGCAAAAACAGCTGAAAATCTTGAGCACGGATCAACTGCAAAAGATCATGGATGTTGGGTTTCATTTGTTTCCAACCAAGAGGAGTAAGGAAAATGGTTAAATTATTGCACATACAGTTTGGTGCTCACCGATTATAATCTGTAATATCTCTAATCTTTTTTTATTCAACCTGGCAGATTCAACAGTGTGCTCCAAGGAAAATTCTACAAAACCAAGTAAGTCCATTCATTTATGTGTTCATTTTAATATTTTGAGCTGAATTGTTCTATAAAATCATTGGTTTTAGGTATGTAGAAATAAAATTTGATACTGAAATTACTTTCCCTAGTTTTCTCTCAGCCATTTGTTTGTAATGGATTTATTCATCTGATTTCTCGTTCACATCATCATAAACCTCTTTAACATCATCATCGTCATCACTAATCTTTATTTTGCAGCCAGTCACTCGAAGATGAGTTGAAGCAGATTGACATTAACATAATCAAACAAAATATAAACATTGAGTTCCCATTCAATCTCAGATCTTAAATTAAGCATAGTTTTGGTATATTATTACGATATAATTGTCGTGTGGTATCAGACAAGTGCGAAACATTTAATTGGCTAAATATAGTTTTTACAGATTATTATGATATCATTGTTGGAATGTTTGTGGGCAGGGACATGATTTCAAGAGTCTCCAGTATGCAAAAGCTCCTTAAGGAGAAGTTAAATATCGAAGATCATACTAAGGTACCATACTTAATTGATTTTATGTTATTAAAAAGCTAATTGGGAAGGAAAGGTTTAAACGATCTGACAATTTGGATTGATGAGTAATGTTTTACTAAAAAATCTTCGTAGTGAGCCACACTGCTGATTGGATGTTGCTTGAGACAAATACAAACTTGGTATAACAATGTGAGCAATGCTGCAAATATAGGGAATTTCAACAGAATTTTAAAGGGGAAAACACTTGATAGATTTGCATTGAAAACAAAAACAAAACAGGCCAATAGGGTGCTGACGTGTGTTGAAATTCCCTGTTATTCTAACAATGTTATGAAATTATTGTCACGTTCCCAAGACGAATGTACAATTGTAAATATTTCAATAGGAAACCTAAAAAGATAGATGACTTCGAACATGTGCTCTAAATTGTGATTAGTGTAGCAACATGTTCGAGGATGACATACAAAGCTATACACATTTAAAGTTGATGAATATAGTGTGATTTATACGAGTCTCAAAATAACGATTTTTTCCAATATTGAGTTTAGAAGTAGATTAATTAGATATAGGTAGCATTGAATACATAACTCCATAGTGAAGATGCATGGTTATATTAAACCTGAGGTATAATGCATTGATAAGTGACATATTGTGCTCCCCACCTACATACGTAAATTTTATCAGGAAAAAGAAAAAGAAAAGGAGTAAACTATTGTGATACTCAGCTTACCTTTGTGAGTTTGCTCAATCAATCCCAAAGATCAGGATGACGAGTTGTATTATTCAATGTCAAAAAGAAAGTGCAAAACCTAGATTGTAACAATAACTACGAAACTATAAATGAAGATCAAAACCCAGAGATTGTAACCCTAAACAAGAAAATAAAAAAAATAATATCTAACAGAGGAGTTGGCATAAAGTTTTGTAAGGTGATTATAGCCCCAACCCAACAAGTAGAGGTACTAATCAAGAGGCTAGATAATGAAATGAAGAAAGAGTTCTCTTGCCTTTTCTGAAGTACGAGTTTTGGATTTGAATCATGTTTCCATTACACTGAGACTGTTTGAACATGGCTTTGTTGCATTAAGTTCGAAAAGAAGTATGTAGAATTGAACCTCTTATGAGTGGTAGTTAGGTGTCAATATTACATGTCATTAATTCGGCAAAGCATAAATGGAGTTGAGATGATGAGTTTATTTGGATTAAGGCTACGATGGTATGGTATCATGGGAGGATCTTTAAGTGCAAGAAGAGGATATAGCAGTGGCGCATAGTAACTACAAGTTTTCTGATGCCATAATTAATGAGCTGATTGGAATGTTAAGATTTAAATGTACACTTTTGTATTGTTGTGTATTGTTGTGTAATGTTGTGTCTATACAAGATTTAAAAAATAAAATCTTTAAAAAAGAAAAATAATCTAAAATCATGGAATTTACAACAAAATGAAAGAGTAAATATAAAGTATGGAGTATTAAAAAAAATAAAGAAAAGAAAAGACACCATCAAAATATGCTGAGATCAACACTGTAGATTGCTCATGGCTTTTGTACATAAGAGCTGTCTAATATTCTTTCCCTATAGTTATTATAGTTAACCATCCAGGGTTGAGGTTGAGATAGATGGTCAAGGGAACTTTATAAAAGACACATGCAAACAATAAACTCCTCCGATTTGAACTTTTGGTAGGACATATCGACTTTACAGGTAGGGATCAGCGTTTGTGTTCTTACAGGTAGGGATCAAAGTTTGTGTTCTACACCAAGTACAAATTTTTCAAAAATTCGAGTACAATTAGTAAGACAAAGGATTATCTCTTTGATATTTTAAATATTCCTAGAACCTCTTTTTATTTTTATTTGTTTCAATTTAAAGGCTTGCTACATCTTTTTGACTTTTTTGTTTGCTTCAAGTGCAATTTTAGATAGAATAACCATCTTAAGATAAAAAAATATAATTTGACTCAAATATATTCTTTACTCATTTATATCAACTGAAATGCTTTTTGTGAACAAAGTACACCATTTTGAGTCTGATTATTGTAGCTTATAAATAACTCGCCGATGTAGAGAGAGAACAAATTTTGCTTAAAAGCAAGGCACAGAAAGATGTTGTACTTTTCTGTTGTTGTTAGTAAATTCGTATCTTGATTTGGTCAATAAAATGTACATGCAGGTTAATATCATCTGCTGTGGCCAGGCACTGGATCCCACATCCACAATAAAGGACGTGGCAAATATATGGGTGTCAAACAATATTCCAGTCCCTATAAAAGCAGCCAATGAATGGACTGTGGAGGAGGTAGTGATTAAGCTACACTTCATCATCTGCTAGGAGATTAAAGAAAATAACTACACTACCATGTTGTAGTTGATTCATGTCTTCCAGTTTATTGTGGTTCTATCTCTATGTTTTCTTTGCGGAAAAACGTCAGCAGATTCATCAGAAATTAAATATTTGTGATTTATGAGCTTTATGTTTAAACCCAGAAATTCTTTGTTTTTAAACTACAAGTTCATGTTTCTTGCAATTGGTCTGGAGACATTTGTGCTCAAATCATTTTCATCTGCTTTCTTGTAAAATATAGTTTGAAGTCTATCCTAAATATTTACAATCATCTTGCATATCAATGAACTGCAGGAGCTATTTTTGTGCATACAAAATTCTATTATATTCTTCGAGCATATACAAATATACTTCAGATTTGAAACAACTTATCCCTACATTGTATTTTAGATTCTCTATGCATAAGGCATCCAAAAAAAAAAAAAAAAGGGTGCCAATATCTAATTTTTTCCAATAATACTAAATATTAGTTCAGCCTACAATATGTAGAACATTTCATGCACGCCAAAAGAAAAAAACGAGTATAAATGGAGCACAGCGACCACCTTAAATCGATTTTCAAGCACCCCATATATCTTGCACTTTCAATGATAAAAGTTCCTAGTTCGTCTGGAGTATACGAATATAAGAAAAGACCAATAATATGAAAATGAATACGAAGAGCTAATTTTTTATAATTGCTCAATTCATGAAACTGAAGCGATTGCAATGAGATGAATAACAATGAAACTGTTTGCAATGACATGCTAAATATATTTTGTCCATTCGCAACAAACTCATCAATGTAACTTACCTGGAAAGGATCAACATGCGACCTCTTTTGCACTTAGGAGAGGCTCACACCTTAGGTCCACCCATATTGTCAATTCTACTCAATGATTTGTAGAAGCAGGCATGTGTTCGCATGGGTTCTTCTTTATATTTATACATGAAATATGCAAGTGCATTTTACCTGGCAATTGGAAGAATCCAGCTGCACAAAGAATTAAACAGTTTTTGGTTTTTAGTGTTCATGGATTTTAATTTTCATTCTTCAATGGTGGTGAAATTGTTTAGTTTCTACTTTAAAATAAAATGTTCGTTTTTGTTTAACTGCATTCTCCATGGGGCAAAAGCAAAATTTAGAAAGAAAAAAAAAAAAAAAACAATGGTAAATTGTCTGTGCACAAACATTTTTATTATTTGATTAATTGTTTTATTATGTCTACATTTTACATGGAATTAGTTAATTTTAGCTACATTTCGCACATTATTTAATTAAATTTTGAAAGATGTGGAAAATAGAGAGTATCTTATATGGGATCAACATAATAGTGCTATATTGACTTGATCCCATGAAGTAAATGCATATTTATTACTTAGTTGATAATGCATTTAAACTGGCTCTGTAGAGTTATTAATATTAAAATTGAGCTGAAGTCAACTTCATCTCTGTGTCGAGTTATTGCCGAGTCTAACAACTAGAAGCTTTTAAATTTGGAGTGAACGACTTGGGACATGTATACTATACTTTTAGGCTTTCGCAATTCTCAAATGCATTACAATCACAAAATCATCAACTTATCTTACCACAAGATTTTCTGTGACATTAAATCTTTCTAGAGTAACACCCATACTCATAAAAGAAATGTGAATATAAGGTTAATTGAAATTGAATTTTCAGGAAAAAAAATAAAATAAAAAATTCACAAGTGCAAATTGGTTGAGTCCAATTTTGATGCTGAATACCTTGGATTCAAAAAAGACTTATTTCTTACTCGTGAAATGGGCTTAAGTGACTTTTTTTTTAGTGGAAATTACTCATTTCCCTACTTTTGAAAATCCTAATTCTAAAATCAGATTTCATGTTTTAATTTTCAAAAATCAGATATTTTAGATATAGATACATGCTTTTTATATTTAATATTAATATTAATAATAATATTATAAAATTAATTTAATTTACATACCCAACCCTAATTCATTTTCAATCCTCACTTTCTCTCACTACCGTATCTTCTCTCCATCTCTCTCTCTCTCTCATCGATCTCACCGGTGCCGCCCCCGACGCCGCACCCACGCCGTAGAGAACGGAGATGTTGCATCCGTCTTCTTCCCCTCCAATTTCCTCCACTACCGACACCGCTGCAACTCTTCTCCATCTCGTCGCCGCCTCTGCAACTTTTATGGATCTGCTGTGTAGCCCATCCGTGGCTTTTAAATCGCCACCTCAGATCCGTTCTTTTTTTTTTTATTTTTGAGTAGTGTTTGGAGGTGTGTAGTGTTGGCGCGGTGCGATGTGTGGTGGATGTGTGAGGTGCGGTGGTGGAGGATGTTTTCGGTGCGGTGCGGTCCACGACGTGGTGGTGGAGGCGCTGCATTTTTTTGTTGTTGTGGATGGTGGTGAAGGCGCTGGTGGTGTTGGTGGTGGCACGGGCTGGGGGGATGGTGGAGTATGGGTTAGGCTGTGTGTGGTGACAATGGCGACGCTTATGGTGATTTCCGGCTGTGTGGGCGACTGTGGCCGAGGCGATGTTGTGGGTACGGTGTTGATGGCGGTGGTCTTGTAGTGGTGTTGACGGTGTTTTGTGGTGGGTGGTGGTGGAGGCGCCATTGGTGATGTTGGTGGTGGATATTGGCGGCCTTGAGGTGGGTTTGCGGTAGATGATTTGTGTGATTGTTGGCAACAATGATGGTGCTGGCAGCGGCTGGTGGCATTGGTGAGGTGGTGGTCACAGAAGTCGATGGGCGACTATGGCTGTGACCCGATCTGTGACCTGTGACCTGAGTTGAGAACTTGTGACCTGGGCTGTGACCTGAGCTGTGACCTGGGCTGCGAACTTGTGACCTGAGCTGCGAACTTGTGACCTGAGCTGTGACTTGAAATATTGATCAGCGACCATGATTTGAAATCCAAACAACTTTGAACAAATAAAAGATATGATTAAACAACACTATTAATCATTACAAACAAATAACAATGCGTTGTGAGTTGTGACCTGAACTGTGACCACACAACAGGTAAGCTGTGACCATAAATGGTTACCGGAATAGTCACCGGAATCGGAGTAGTCGTCGGAATAGTCGTCGGAACGGTGATCGGAATAGTCACCGGAATTGGTGTCGTCGCCGGAGCGATCGCCGGAGCCGGAGTAGTCGCCGGAGCGATCCCCGGAATAGTCGCTGGAGCGGTAGGGGTGGTGGAGGTGGTGGTGGGTTAATTTTATATATATATATATATATATATATATATATATATATTATTATTATTATTTTATATTTATATATATAAATAAATATTTATATATGTGTATGTATAGGTTAAAATATCTGATTTTTGAAATGTAAAAGTTGTTTTGATATTTTTGAAATAGGGTAAAGTAAAAGTAGGAGAAATGAATTTTTCCCTTTTTTTTATATAGTTTGTAATGATTTCTTTATTTTTCCTTTCAGTGGAGACAAAAAGTTTAGGCAAATTTGGTTCCATTGTGTCATTTGACATTAAAAATAAAAAATACATCTCTAAGCATTTCACTGTATCCTGGGGCAAATTAGGTACACGGGGGCAAATTAGGTACACGGTGAGCATCAAAACAAGATTTGAAATCTACTGCGTGATATTGTTCGTGTTAGGTTGAAGTTATTGCAAGGAGTTCCCCCACCAAAAATAACAAGCTAATATTTTGAAGTGATGTAGCCATGGCTCCTCCGATGTCATCATTACAGGATTTCATAGTTGATTTCTTAAAGTCAAAGAGATTCAATAGGGCTAACTTGCAGTGTTTGCAGAATGAACTTCATTTTATTTTCACCAAATTCAATGTGGTATATGTTGTCTCAGCACTAAGACCTTAAGAAATGGAAGATGCACATTTGCCTAATACAAGGGCTAGAAAAAAGTAGGATCAAGATGATTATATTTGCAAAGGAAACATCTTCACAACTGTAGGGTTTTATAGATAACTAACAAACTGGAACGATTTAGCAAGAGGTGCCACGGCCTTGCTAAATCTCAGGTGGATTCTTTAGCAAATGGGTCCATAATTGGTAAATCGGTTCATTGAAGTTTGGACATATTCGAGTAGATTGCAGCTACACACTCCATGTTTTCATCTAAAAGAGTAGTAACAAAGAAAGTAGTTAGAATTTTTGAGCTCAACGACACGACATCTACCAATATGCATATAGCTGCTTTGACAAAATAGGTAAGAGTTATTAGTAAGTCTCAAACACGCGGAGCAAATTCTATAATGGTCAGTTCTTTATGTGAGAATTATGGAGCCAATCATGCTATAAAAAATTGCTTGTTGCTAGCTGCTCCAAAGAAATGAACTATAATCAAAATAGTTCTTGTAGTTTCAACCCTCATCCAAAGACATAATCAGAGTTGGAGGCAACACCCAAACTTTAGATGGTCATATGATCAACAAGGGAGTAGTTCAAAACCTCCTCAGCCAGAGAGAAATCTAGGTTTAGGGGATATATTTCAGCAATATATACAGAAAACTAATGAAGTATTTCAGCAAATTGATACAAATTTCAAAATCAACAAGCATCTATCAAAAAGTTGGAGACACACATTGGCGAGATAGCTCAGCAGCTTGCAGAATGCCGACAAAGATCATTGCCAAGCAATACATTGATTAATCTAAAAAAGTAAGGGTAGGCTATAACAACCAGAAGTGGAGTACAACTACCAGAATTTAATATGAAGAGTCCAGAAAGAAAAGAAAATGAGGTAGAGATTGAAGAAGCTAAGAAGGAAGAAATATCTACCCCAACCACAATTGACAAGGACGGAAAAAAAAGAAACACCAACATTAAGAGCACCAAATCCAATCAAGGGTTATGTGTCACCAACTTCTTTTCCTCAACGATTGCCAAAGAAAAAGTTGGACAAACAATTTGCAAAGGCGTGGAGGTTTTCAAGAAGTTGTACATCAACATCCCTTTCACAAATGCATTAGGACAAATGCCTGGCTACGTTAAATTCTCGAAGGAAATTATTTCCAACAAAAGAAAATTGGAAGACCATGAAACAGTTTGTTTGAATGAGGAATGTAAAGAGGCCGAAACGAAACGGTGCAAGCTATCACAGCCACAAGTGGAGTACAACTACCAGAATTAAATGTAAAGAGGACATATTGAAAAGACAAGTAGAATTTGAAGAAGTTAATAAGGAAGAAAAGTCTACACCAATCACAGTGGATGAGAAAGAGATTAAAAAAATACCAACAGTAAGAGCACCAAGTCCAATCAAAGCTTATGTTGCATCAATTCCTTTTCCTCAATAGTTGCGGAAGAAGAAGAAGCTAGACAAGCATTTTTCCATGTTCGTGAAAGTTTTCAAGAAGTTGTATATTAACATTCCTTTCGTATATGCATTGGCACATATGCCTAGGAAAACAGTTTGCCCAAACGAAGAATGCAGTACAATTGTGTTGCAAAAGCTACCTCCTAAATTAGTGGACCAAGGAGTTTTATTATACTTTGCACCATTGGTTCTAATTATTTTGAGCATTCATTATGTGATTTAGGTGTCAATGTCAATTTAATGTCACTTTCTGTTTACAGGTTTCTTGGATTAGGAAAAACAAAACCAACAACTATCTCATCGCAAGTTACCGACTGATCCATTTAACGGACAAAGGGAATTATTGAAGATGTGCTAATAAAGGTTGGAAAATTCATCTTCAACATGGAAGAGGACGCAAACATTCATCTAATCTTGGGAAGACCTTTCTTGGCCATTGGAAGAGCATTGAATAATGTGTATGATGGAAAGATAATTCTTAAAGTGGGCAATGAGTAGGTCATAGTCATTGTGTTCAAAGTAATGAAACATCCATTGACTTCTGATACTTGTTGCCAAATAGATGTTCTTGATAAGCTTGTAGCTGATACATTTGAGGCAGAACATCTATCAAATCCATATGAGGAATATATTGCACGGTGAGAATCAAATAAGTCAGTAATGAAGCGTGCTTTATAGCTAGCTGAACAACCCATGGGTAAGAGACATTGGCAATATGAGTCTTTTGGTATCAATCCCTTATTGCTGGTACCTTCAGCGGAAAAGGCCCCAACCTTTGCATTAAAACCTTTGCCATCATATCTACGTTATGCTTATTTTAAAAAATCTGTCATGCTTCTCATAATCATCGCGAATGATATGATAGAGGAGAAGGAGGAGAATAAGTTATGGAGGTATTAAAGAGGTACTAAACTGCAATGGATGGATGATAGCTGAATTCCAAGATCTTTTGATGGTTGAATCGCCAAACATTCCAAATCTCCAAAAATTTGCATTTCTTGTTCTCCAATGGTCCCAATCCCGATCACAATAAAAGGAGATTATTATCCGCAATCTAAGTATCAATTTTTGTGAGATTTTATGTCCAAAATATGGTTCTAAGAACTTTCCAATTTTGGTGTAAATTTCCATTCAAATTTTCACTATATTTTTCATGCCCTCTTTTCCAATGCATAATCAATGGAGGTTGTAAGGGAGTTCAAGGTGGTTATATGGAGTTGTATGTTTGAACTTCAAATTCAAACCACTCCTCCAACCCTTTTAATAACTTTTGGGTCGGATCATCCCACATAGGCGACCCATGACATGTATTTTTCTAACATCTCTCACTCACACATGATGGGCTTGATCCGAACCACAAGGGACAATGGATATCACGCATTAGATCTTTCTGAAGATCAATCTCACAAAAAATTCATACGACAAATAGATCGTGCGACCAGCTAGTAATATTAGAGCTTACAATACTATAAACCTGTTAGGGATATATAATAGTTCAACTAGAGGAATATTATATCTCGCTATACCCTAAACTCATTTTCCAACATTAATTCAAGTATTTCTGATCCCTCGAATATTTATGGAACATACTTGAACCTCAAATAATATCATTGTTTTCACAGTTATGTTCTATACCCTAAATGGTTAAACACAATTGTCCGGCAGGTGAATACAAATAAAAATGTTGGTCAAAACAGTTTTCATTTCCTACTTGAATCCTTCAATTTTAAATCAACTGCTTTCCTAGACTTGTTTCATCAAACCGAATCATTCATAGTTATTGGCAACATGCTAAAGTAGCAACACCGAAATAAAATCTCAAGAAATAGTCAAAAGTCATAAGGGTATATAAACCTCAAGGTCTCACACAATGAGGAAGCAGTGATCCATTTACTCATTTACCTATTATTGGTCGTAAAAGCACGCGTGGTATGAAACACGGGCTACGATGTTTTCTCCCATTCTTAGGGTGTATGTCATATCCTTTATAATCAAATATCACCATACAAATCCTAGTTCAAGTATTCCCCGATACCTAACTTGAGTTCTCTTTATGTTCATTCCTCCTGGCAATCTCAAATCGAGAACTCGATTTGGCTACTAAACGGGTTTAATGGATAACAAAATCCATATCGATTACTTGTTGTAATCTCATCTTAATATCTTATCTAGGCGACCGGATCATATAACACTTTGTCTCACCTCAGTACACCCTAAAGTATCTGAGGCGATTGTTCGTGTGAGTGAACCAATCTCAACCTGTTTGACATACTTTATATGTGCATACAAAATATTATCTCATAATCTCAAGAATAGATTACACATGAACTCAAAATTGTTCATCTATGGACACATAAAAATTAATCAAGACTTTTCTGATACATTAAGTATCATATTCTGCGTAATTTTAGAGATTCGACATTACCGAAAAGTACATCTCTAAACATTTTTTAGAGTATGATGATTATAGACCATCATTTACGTAGAAATTGCAAAGACAATTTCTTTACTAATGTCTCTCACAGAAACACTATCGAGTGTTTGGTTCCATCATGATATTTGAGATCCTCAACACATGAGATAGTTGCATAACTATCATGGATCTCATATTCACAACTGATATCATTAGATGCCCAATACATTTATACCAAACAATTTCTTCAGCTGTCAAGTTATATACTACAAGATATGTTTCTTGCTAGTCTATGTAGTAAGATTGCACAAGTTTAATAAACTATTTGTGCCCGACTAACTCTCATCCTTAGTCGATATTTGGATATATATTTCAATCACAAGTTATTCATTCTACAATAAATAGAATAGCTAACAGCAACACTCTTCGGGTATGACAATATCCTTTCTAAGGATCTGATACATTCTGATTAGATCCACGTCATGACAAATACTAGGACAAGTATACATTATAGCATATTTGTAACTCCTAATCGTAATAGATATGGTTCTCTGAATATTTCTTTGTACACTTATGGAGTCTTTGGACATATATGAAGACTCATATGGTCACCTTTCGACATAAAAACATCAACAATGTAGCAAATTCCATAGTTAAAAAAAAATATTCTAAAATATTTATGGTATATAACTCTTGTGATAGAGAAATAAAACTAGAATAATCTTTTTTAACACAAAATATATAATTTGCTAAACTCATGTCCTTCTCAGAAATTAAGGACAACCATTTCAAAATGGTTTCAATACACTCCTTCTCATGCTTAGCCAATATAGTGTCATTAATATCAAAATTAGAATTACAACCTACCATCAGACATTTACATAAATACAGTGATTTTCATCTATATGATGAAAGTTTTATATGAGATTTAAACACAGTTAAAACTCAAGTACCACTATCAAAATGTCTGCATTAGCTATAAGTGTAATAGAGTTACCACA
Organism: Fraxinus excelsior; assembly: GCA_019097785.1. Lineage (NCBI taxonomy): Eukaryota > Viridiplantae > Streptophyta > Magnoliopsida > Lamiales > Oleaceae > Fraxinus > Fraxinus excelsior. Next base: position 11,025,966 of record CM032641.1, read on the forward strand.
ATACTGTAAAAGCCTTCAACATGAAGCATACAAATCGATCCGTATAGATCTCTCCAATTAATTCTCAATTGAGAACAAAATACAGTCTCAAAGTCTACTTGATGTAATATAAACTTAAACACACTATCATGGTTAGTATCAACGTATAGAAGTGAATCTCAATGTTAAGAAAAACGTTTATCACACTCAATATACTCATATTAAGCCTAACATTTCTCTAAAAAAGAGTTTTATTTATCATAAATTCATTAGTCTTCCATTTAGTTTTTAAGAACATGAATGTTCTCAATAAACATAATGTTCAATTAAAACTTCAACTAAATCTCAAATTAAATTAGAATTATGTACTCCATATGTATACTTCCATCACTTTACTCAAATTTGTCCACCAGTTTTCTAAACCAATAATCATTAAAATTAAATAGCTCTTAGACCTCATTCAGGATCAAGAACCATTGAAATTGGATAATTCTTTGATAGCTTCTACTCGAATAGATAGCTCCCACTCAGAAACAGATTACTCCCACTTGAATCTGAAGTTTAAATCAACTCTTAGGTATCAAAAAAAAAAACTAATTCATCAATATACATAATATCAATTTCAATAATATTCTCCAAAATTCTCTCTTTTACTAAGAAAGAAATGTCAAATGTCACATATTGTGACCCAATATCCATTCAAAATCTCACTTAAGTACATTTTTGGACAGTTATGTGTATCTTAGAGATTCATCGCTCTTAATAAACTCATGTTCCCAAACTCATTATCAAGAACTTACATAATCTATTATGAGTTTAAGCAACCCATATTTGGTTGTCCTCATGTCCAAAGCTTATACAATTCTGAAGGTCCTAATTTAGAGAGAATTTTGTTAACTGATATGTTATAGTTAACCAATAATCTTTCCAAAAGTAAATACGTAAATTGGACTATATATCTCAAATCTCATCATATTCAGTTATATTCCGTCCTTCTACACAATACACCATATAATTATTGATGATTAAGGAATAGTCAATCAAATAAGGATCTCTTTCATTACATAGATCACCGATATCTCACGATAGAGATTCACGCTATTAAATAATTCTCAAAGTCTTCATTTCCATAATCCGATTTTCTACTTCACTTTAGAGAAGTCTAAATAAATACAGTATTTTCAACTTAGGAAAATCAGAGGCACAATTGAAATGTGTTAATCCATCTATAAATGTAATGAAAATATAAAAATCCATCTCTATCTCTCAAGAAATTCGAATGGATTTACTCAATGGAAGTTTAGCTCTTACAACTTTGAATGATTTTCTCAACACAAAATCTCAAACTATTGCACAAATATCCAGAACCATAATTAAATATCACCACTGTGAGTACGAATATAAATACCACGTATAAGTTCAAGTTAGAGACCACTCTTAGAAGAACAACCGAAATCAAGTTTGGTGTAGTCTTTGATACTATCTTAATATCAAATGGGAGGTCCGTTTCTCCACTTTGAAACACTAAGTTATAGTATCAATCATATAAGCTTCCACTTCATCTTCATTATTTGTATAAATCTATTTTGTATCAAGTCAAGGACTCGACAATAGAATAAAATACTTCTTGATCTCATATAAAGTGGGTTTCTAACCCTTGAATCCACTATCCTTTCAAGATAAGATCCAATATGTATAGTGCTGACACGTAAACAACACTAAGAGAAATATATTCAAGTGCCATATCCTTCAACTTAACCACTTTCGAGCTAAGAGATTCAAACCATATAGTTGAAGCACTTAAACCTTTATAACATTGATCCTCTACCAAATCCACTTTCATTCACTTACTATCTGATATGTTCTTCTTGGTCCCTTTTCTAGTCTCTCCATCTATCCCGTATTTGTTCTAGCTCATTTAATTCTTAAGATCCAAGTCTTATGCAAACTAGAACATTGCTACACAAGTGTATCCTCGAGGCTTAGCAACATCAAGTCGCATATCTTTTAACTCACATAGCGGATAGTTTCAATAGAGAAAATTGACACTTCAATTTGTAAGCCACATTGACATTCAAAATTTTCATGTGTTAAAAAGAGACTAGTTTGAACTTACTACTCATCTAAAAAAAATGTGACCAACAAAACCTATCAACTTTATGCTAACCATCTTAGTTAAGTTACATTCGAGAACAAGATCGTTTATAACAGAACTTAACAAATCAAATGTTCAAGCACAAGAATCTATCTTTTCTCGTACTTAACAAAGTTTCGATCTTTATTATCTAGAGTAGTATGACCTACATAAGGTCTTCTATTGCATGGTTGATGCTCTCTAAACATCATATTCTTCTAGTACACTCAAAATCTTATCATGCCAAATGTTATTGCATTTAGCTTATCACATTTATCAAGGTTAACTACTATAGATTTTGATGTCATGATCTATTAATTTTTAGAGACATTTTATTCTCAATCAATGCCCATTTATGCACATTCAATTTTGCATCAATGCAAATTAACGTCTACGTTAGTTCAACGTTAGGTACAGAGTCGAAAGTTCACTATGTTCCTAATCATCGTCCGCAATCCTATTATTTCACTATCATAAACTTCATTTCATAATGCAAAATTTCATTAGTTCTAAATAGTTTTAGGTAAGATTTTCTCTAAATCTTCCAATCACCGAACTGTCACTCAACTATCAGTTAATAGGTCTAAGTAAGAATCTCACTAATTCTACTGACCTTAGCACTTACAACAATACACGAATTAACAATATCATGTATTCAATTAGATAATTTCATAATATGAAATAAAAGCATAAATATGCATGTTTATCCAATTATGACATATATCATGATATAACAAGTTAATTCTTCTAGAAAATAACTTCAATTATAATCCAAAAATAAAATTAGCAATCATTTAAGTTTTATTTTACAAATTCTCAATCTCATTTAAATCTTTGTTGCAACACATTCCCAACAAATGGAAAGTTACATTAAAATTCTCATATTCTGCTTATCACCAAAAGCTTATGTCCCAAAATTCATGTGTTCCACATTAGGTTATGTTCCAGATCCATTTACTTATATCGATAAGCACGAAACATTTTAACAAGTTCTATAACTCATGCTTTTCTAACATTCCCTTTAAAAATACTAAAAGTGTACATATAATCAACCATATCTGATCAAGTACAAAATTGAAAAATAAGTCACAATGGATTATATAAACTAATCAAGACCCACACAACTCATGAACGTATATAAAACGTGGTATTTTAAATACTTTCGGAGTATTTTTCATTTCAAAAAAAAAAAAAAAAAAAAAAATTCCCACTAAGAAAATACCACTTAACAAATATTTTTAATTTTTATAAAATTTTCAAAATTTAATTAAGTCCAAAAAGATATTTTTAATACTTTTTTTTTTAATTTATTTCAATAATAAAATAAAAGAAATTTGATTTTCTAAAAAATTAATTTTAATTGCACATAAAAACAAGAATATTTCAAGGATCCAGTTGCAATTTTCCAAATTGTTATTGGAATAATCAACTTCCAAAAAATAATTTTGGAACCAATATGCAACATGCAATTTCATTTGGAATAATTAACATTCAAAAATGTGGGGACCAACAAGCAATTTTCTAAATTGAATTTGGAATATTTAAGGGACCACTATACATGTATCTCAAATTTGAATTTGGAATCATTCACCTCCACGGCAACAGCTCAGGTTTCTGCCAAATTGTTTTTTCACATTCATGTCAAAACTTCGGAATGCCATAACTTCTTCAATTTAAGGCCAAAAATTATATTCTTTATACCGTTGAAAAGGTATCGAGAAGATATATCAAACCATACCAAGTGGTTATCATGAAATACAATGTGGAAGAAGTTATCATGTGATTAAGTTTCAGATTTTACCGACTTTAATGCAAAAATCAGATTTTCATTCAAAACTTTGAATCCTCGTAACTTCTTCATTTTAAGTCCAAAATTTGAGTTCTTTTTATGGCTGGAAAGCTTATGAGAAGATCTTTCCAAACATGCCATGAAGATGAATGAGCAGATGACAGTAAATATTTAAAATTTAAAATTTTTGCAATTTTATCTAGGGTTTCGTTTTTCTCTAAATTTATAAAACCAAAAATTTTCAAACTTTGCAGATATGATCTACATCATATAAGGAATATGCTATAGGAATTTCGTGAATGTATATTGCATATTTCATGACATGTCATTAACAATGCTTCAAGTTTCAATAAAAACGGCATACATGCATTTTTCAACATAATAATTCCATTTACAACAAGATAGTATGCAAGAGAAACAACTTTTACGGCTCTGATACCAATGTAAAAATTTGCAGCATTTTTTAACATGAATTTCAGGTCAAGAAACTTACTTCAAATGATGAATTCCAAGATCTTTTGATGGTGAAATCGCCTGGCATTCGAAATCTCAAAAAATCTGCATTTTTTGTTCTCCATTGGTCTTATTCCCGATCACAATGGAAGGGATTATTATCCACAATCTAAATGTCATTTTTCATAAGATTTCATGTCCAAAATATGGTTATGAGAACTTTCCAATTTTGGTGTAAATTTCCATACGAATTTTCACTATATTTTTCATACCATCTTTTTCCCTCTTTTGCAATGCATAATCAATGGAGATTGTATGGGAGTTAAAGGTGGTTATATGAAGTTGCATGTTTGAACTTCAAATTCAAACCATTCTCTCCAACCATTTTAATAACTTGTGGTTCGGATCATCTCACATGGGCGACACACGACCCGTATTTTTCTAGCAGTCAAATTAGTTGCTTTTTGGTTACTAAGAAATGTGAAAGAAGCCTGTTGGTGGTCTTTGCTTTTCCTAATTATTCAAATCGGTTAATTCTTGAATGAAGGTAAAGAACTTGGGTTTCTGTTTCTTTCCTTCAATTTTACGCAGCAAAGCTAATTTTATGACGCTAATTCTTTGGAATGAAATATAAATGTCAGATTTAAGTTATTGGCTTCTGTAATATATTTCTTTTGGTACCCAAATAGATAAAGCTAAAATATCCTAGATAGCTGTAGTTAGTGTACATCCCTTCTGTAAGTTCTGTATTTTGTGAACTGTAATTGTTAATTTAATTTGTTTATTTCACTTCCTTTTTTGGGGGGATTCACTGATTTTATAGAGAATTTTTGTCTATATGGACATCCAAATGAAACTTGGGAAGTCAATCTAACAGCTGAGGAAGACGGTCAGTATCTGTGCATATAAATTGTTGGCTCATGCTTCAGTCATATATTCTGGCTGACATGTTGTATAATTATACCAACAATTGGTGGATGAAATTCAACTTCATGTTAAGCAAGTTTTACATATTTTTAACTTTCAAGTTGGTTTGGGGTTTTGCTGATAGTTATATCTTTTGGAATTTGTCTCTTTGGCATTTTCTCTCCTGCATCCACTTTTTCATATTCAAACCTACAATGGACAATGGATAACCTTTTAGCACAGTATAAAGTCTTTTTGTTTTTGTTTTTGCCCCCTTTTTTCTGGTAATTCTCATCCTATTTTCGCTCGTTTTCCAACCCGCCAACAATTACGAGAAAATGATCAGACGATTGTGTAAGGAACAAACCTCTTGAGACAAAGTCCCAAAAATGGGTGCGTTTACTAGTGAAGAGTTACAATTGGAAAATAGACAAAACGCCTCCAAGGGGCGCAAGCACACAAGTACTGAGAAATGATTAAATTTAAACTAAGGAAATAAAAATTACATAATCTCTTGTCGAGAGTTTTTGATTCGGGGTCCCTTCTTCTACGACATTACTTCCTTTTATACTTCCTGAGCATCTCTTAGTTGTCGAAACTGCTCGATTACCTTCGTAACTATCCACTCCTTTAGTGAGAAATTTCTTGTTTGGGGAGAAGTTACTTAGTAACTGTTGCCACTACTCTTGCTGTTTCTGGATCGTGGGGGCGTGTCGGGTTTACTTGACAACCGCTTCCGTAATTGCTGAATTGGATAAACTATACCTTTTAGACTTGTTTAATTCTGGGCGACTTGAGGATTTGGGCGATAATGAGGCTATCGCTATGGGCGATTGAGCAGCACTACATTCGTTCAGCCTCTGGGTGTCCTACGGTCTTGGGTGATGATACTTCTATGCTCTCGGGCTTCCAATATTCAGGCATTTTCTCAGGTTTCCAGATTGGACTTTTCTTCTTGGGCCTTTTAATTGATTTCCATTGGGTCTTCATCTTGGATTTCTCAATTGGACTTCCCTTTGATTTTGGGCTGCATTTTAGTGTGTCAACAATTACCCCCCAATATGACAGGATTAATACTAATCATTAATTTTTCCATATTCACTCTGTATCTTTCCCGCAACATTTGAACTTCCCCATAATTTCAATCATCACTTACGTTTTATTGCCTGAAGGATTGTGACGTTACAAACCCTTAAAACCCCAAAAGTACGCGGCATTCTTCATTTACATCTCTGCAGTTTTACGCTTCTCTCTCACCATTTCACAATCTCCATTGCTGCGACCTTCAATTTAAACCAGACAAGTTTCGAGAGCAACTTACTTTCTGCACCATAATGACTACTTCTCAAACTTCTTCGGACAATATTTTCAGTTTTGAGGATTTCTAAACCCTTTTCACAAAACCATATGTGAAGCCGTCTTTTCTTTCACAATCCAATGCTGACCGCAACGAGTTTTATCTGGGTCCGTCGTTTAATGATGCTGAAGCCGTTGAACGGGCTGCGGTAGGTCATTTGTTCCCGTGCTCTGAAGATCTCCCTTTCTCGCAATCTTTGCCATTGAGGTCGATCCATGATAGAGGTATTCGCACTTGGCCTAAAACTGATGCATCCTTCCATAGGTGGCATGCACGTATGGTGGCTCATGGTCCCACTAGATTGATTTTTGAACGTGCTAAAATTTTGGACTTATTGGAGATTAACCTTTTTCCCCCCAACGTATGACCCCGTGCTTTTTCCAATCGCACTGAGTTTTTGGTCTCTTGAATTTAATACCTTTGTTTTCCCTATTGGTCCCATGACCATTACTTTGAGAGACGTTGGGGCTTTGTTGAATCTCTCACCTCTGGGCGATACCATTTTTCCTGGTATGCTAATTTCTGGTGCTGCTCCAAAATTTGATAAGAAACTTACTGAATCTTATTCGAGCATGCAGGGCGGTTATGTCACTGCTGTCTCTGAACCTTGCCATTCTGAGCGAGTCGCTTTTCTCCAAGTCTGGCTTTGTAAATATGTTCTCTGTGTTTCCAGTTTGAAACCTTCCATGAGCTACTTGCCTCTATCTCATGAATTGGCTCGGGGTAGACCTTTGAACCTATGTTCATTCCTCCTGGCTGCTCTTTATAGGGGCATGGCTATGCTCCAGTTCCAACTGAAAAACAATGCATCTCCCACTGGTAGTGGGCCTTTATGGCTTGCTCAATTGTGGTTGAGATCTTATTTTCCTCAACTGGGTATTCCACATTTTCCTCCTCGTGAGGTTACCTGCTATGGGCTTTTCGTTCATCAATTGAGCCCTGTAAATATGTCTATGAGAGACGTTTTCACTTTCTTTCATACTTTGAATTCAACCCTTTCGTTCTTCCCTTTTTCTTCTGAGCAAATTCCTCCTTTTGTACGACCTCCTTCTACTTTGGCCGAGGCAGAAGCATTTCTGCTTGTTTGGGTTCAATTTTTGGTAGGGAGGGAATTGTTTCATGACATTCTGGTGGGAACCAATGCTAAAGCGGGGGTAGAGATATATGCGCCCCAATTTTGTGCTCGCCAACTTGGTTTTGGCCAAATGTGGCCTATCCCTCCTTTCTATTCTAATAACTTAACGGATCTCTTCTACATTCTCAACAAAACGGAAGCCCAAGCCATAGATGCCCGTAATAAAATTTTGGCCACCGGCTTTACTTTCGCTCCTTTTAATCCTACTGCCGTTACTCATCCTCTTTTTGATCAATTGTGGCCATCGGTGAAACAAAGATTGTTTTCAACTGATGTGAATCGCGTCTTCCACCTGCTGGATAGACAGGGTACTACTCCCATTTCTGCTGTCCCTTTACCCAGTAAGGTCCCTGCGTTCCCTTTTCGTTCTACACGCTCTGCTCTTTCATCCCCAACCTCGAAGTCTGCTATTTCTAAAGGTGCCCCAGTCGCAAACGGCCAGCTGCAACCGTAATATCTCTGCAGGATGATGATGATGATGATGACGCTCTCCTCATTGTTAGGAGAAAGGTAACTGAATTTTACCTGCTTCACAAGTTGTTTCTTTTCATGCGGTAATGATTTGCTTTGAAATTTTTTAGAAGGATTCAGCCTCTCCCTCCAAGGCTATAGTTTTGGCAGATTCTTCTTCATCCCTTCCTGTCGAAGTTGCGTCGCCCAAGCGTCAAGCTCCAACACCCTTATCACCAACAAATCCTCTTCCTCAGGGTGTCGACCCCCCAAGCGTGGAACTAGAAGGTAATGCTTACTTTTGGTGCTTTGGCCCTTCCTTATTGTTGCTGTCTCATTGATTTACTGCGATGTGAAACGTGCAGAGACTCCTGCAGCTTCGTCTGGTGGGGAAGGTCCTTCCTGCCCAGCTAAAGAGAAATCTTCCCAAGTGGTGGAAGAAATAAGGGGAGTGCCTAAATTTCCCACCACTGCCGATGAGGTCTTTTTACCTCGCTCTTATTTTTTGATTTTGCTTTGTTGTATTGAAAACCTTCAATATTGGTAACTTCCTTTGCAGGAATCCGATAGCATCCTTAATTCCATCAAGTCTTACTCACCTCCTGGGCACGCATGAAAACATCCTCTGCGTCATCCTCCACTCCTGCGAACGAGAACATGACATTTCTCAAACATGCATTGTTTGAGTATGTCTCCTTTATGGACATGGAGGTCGGCCGTGCCAGCGCTGCTCATCAACAGGCCAAGCTAGATATGTTGAGCGCAAACCTACTGCAAGCACTTTCGCTCCCATCGCCCAGCATTTCTACTGACTTTAAGGTGAAGTTGAGGGTTCTTCATGCCGACGTTGTTTCTTTGTTGGCCAAGAACGCAGAGTTGAAGGCCGAAGTGCCCAATATCTCTGCACTTCTTTTGAGAAAGAGTCCTTACTCCAGGAAATTGACAAGAACCAGGCCGATTTGACTGAGGTCTCTTCAGAGCTTGTAGTGGAGGATTCCTTGATGTTGAGCCTGGCTGCTGAAATGAAAGAGCTACAAGCGAAAATGAACGACTGCAGGGCGAGGATGGCTGCCAAGAGGCATACTGCATCCCAAGGAATTGCTAAGACCAAATCTCTATTGGAGCAGTACCAAAAGTTGGAGATTGATGATGACTTAGTGAAAGAGTTAGGTATCCTTTCCTCTAGGCATAACAAAGAGTGGGATAGACTTAGGCAGCAGATGCGCTCAGCTTGGAGCGAATTGTAATTAAACATTTACTGTTTTAATCTTTGTAATTCTTTCGTGCTGTCTGCCTTGGTTTTTTGTGACTTGATGTCATTCATCATCATTAATGAACAATTACTTTGAAGTGGCATTTACCTTTGATCGTCAATTTTTCTCGTACTTAGTCTTTATGCCAACATCCATGCATATTCTTTTGGCATTTAAATTTTCTTCCCTAAATCTTTGGGCCATATTGATTTCACTCACCGGTCATAAATGTGACCTTCCACATTCTGGCTTTTCACCTTCCAGTCTCTATAAATATGCATGTTTATACTCGTCATTTTCATCCTCATGCCTTTTCAAATTCAATTTCTTGCCATCAAAACTTCCTGCCACTGCATGGCACTCCGATCGTTTACCAACACTTTCCTCTTCTATAGGGATGGATTTCTTGACTCGTCCCTTTTGCTTTGATATCACTTTTGGTATGGGAGGTATAGGAAATGTTCTTTCAAACGGAAGCAAGATTCTTGCCATCAGTTTACTTGTTGAGACTGAAGCAAGATTCTTGCCATCCGTTTGCTTGTTGAGAGTGCTTCTCCCCGCCTACCATTGCAGCACTGCATTTTAGGAAAAGTTAAGGGGCAGTTCACCCTCTTACTCGGCCATAGACTAAAGGGCTGCTTCTCCTTGCCTACCATTGCAGCAATGCATTTAGGAAGGTTGTGGGAGCAGTTCACCATCTTACTCGGCCATAGGCTGAAGGGCTGGCCGTACTGGTTTCACTCTTTCTGTTCCCACCAAACAGAAGACAATTTGTAGCATGTTTCGTCTTGTATTTTGACCGTGTCCTTTGATTCTTGTGAAGAATGGTTCGTAAGGAACATTTGGTAATAAAGAACTTTATTTTTGAATGTGCCTTGTTTTTCTTTATTTAGAACGTGATCGTCCAATTTATTTACTGCCTCGTTCGGCATGATTACATCGCAATTGCAATTTTATCACTTATGTATCTATCTGTTCACTTTCCTATTTAGAACGTGATCGTCCAATTTATTGACTGCCATCGCTCGGCATGATTACATCGTAATTGTAATTTTATCACTTATGCACCTATCCGTTCACTTTCCCAAAGGGAAGGAACATATTTCTTCAAGTACTTACCGTTAATAAATCTTATATGCCTAGTACCATCTAAATCCTCCAAGTGGTAAGCTCCATTAGGCAATACACTCTTTACTCTATACGACCCTTTCCAATTTGGCGACCATTTGCCATATTTTGGGTCTTTACTATCTAGATGAAGCATTACCATCCAAACTAATTCGTTCGCACTAAAAAACTTGGCTATAACTTTCTTGTTGTAAAATCTAGCCACCCTTTGTTTCTGGACTTGCAACCTGTCTAGCACGTCTAACTTCAATTCGTCCAATTCTAATAAATTTTGAATCAACAATTCCTTGTACTCATTCTCGCTTAAGTCGTGCTGCCGACGCACCCTTATAGACTACACGTTGATTTCCACGGGCAATACAGCCTCTTGCCCGTAAGTGAGTTGGAAAGGCGTAATGTTGGTGCTTGAACGGGGCGATGTTCTATAAGCCCATAAGGCTTTGTTCAAGCATTCGTGCCAATTTCTGGCATTTTCATTTATCATCTTTCTTATGATAAATTTCAGAATCTTGTTAGATGATTCTACCTGACCGTTTGATCGAGCGTAGTATGGTGTGAAATTTACCAATTTAATTCCAAATTCGCTCAAGAATTCCTTCACCTGATTTCCATTAGGGAAGTCCCATGATCTGTCATTAAAGTTTGCGGAATCCCAAATCTGTAGATGATATGGTCCCGGATAAACTCTATGATGCTTTTCTGGGTGATTTCCTTTAGAGGCACTGCTTCGACCCACTTGGTGAAAAAATCTGTGGCGACTATAATAAAGGTGTGTTGTTTGGACGATGGAGGGTAAATCTTCCCTATCAAGTCTATCGCCCAACCTTTGAACGGCCAATGTTTGATAATGGGTGCCATGTTGCTTGATGGTGCCCTCTGTATTGGACCATGTTTTTGGCATGCTAAACAACTTTTTGCATATTTAACACACGATTCTCCCATCTTTGGCAAAAAATAACCACTTCTGATAATTAGCCATCTCATCTTTTGGCCGGCCTGATGGGCTCCACATATCCCTTCATGCATCTCAGCCATAATTGTCTTAGCATCTTGTAAGTTCACGCATTTTAATAACACACCATCAGAGCGTTTTTTAAACAATTCTTCGTCTATTAATGCATAGTTTAACAGACATAATTTCGTTCTTTTATCACTTCCCCGATCAAGCTCCTTAAAGGATTCTTTAATCTCATCTATCCAATCCAGCGCGACCCCATTTTCTATGCATTGAATTTCGGTTTTCCTTGCCCTTCGCTGAATAACGGGCAATATAGTTCCGTATTCGTAAGTAGATTCCCAACTCATCGCCTTTGAATAGCCACAAGCCAACTGGGCTAACTCGTTGGCCATGTCATTGTACATTCTATTAACACATTGAAGTTCTACTTGGTCGAATTCTTCCAACAACTCTTGGGCGATTTCGTATAAACTTATAATAGAATCACTTTGGCATTTGAAATCACCAGTCAATTGATGAATCACCAATTGAGAATCGCCCCTGATGATTACATTCTTTACTTTCATATCTACCATCAACTCCAAACCTACAATTAAGGCTTCATATTCGGCTTGATTATTAGTACAGATCCTATCCAAGGTGAATGCGAACTTATAGCAAACCCCTAAAGGATTTATCAAAGCCACTCCTACTCCTGCTCCTTTAGAAGTTTTCGATCCATCAAAGTATAAAACCCATGGTTTTAATTCAAATGAATCAACCTCAAGTTCTATTTCGTTAGGCACATCAAGGCATGGATGGTCGGCCAGAAAATTAGCCAAGGCCTGATTTTTAACTGCCTTTTGGGGCATATACCTTATTTCGAATTCTGACAGTGCTAAAGTCCAAAGACCCACTCGTTGGTGTAAAATAGGGCGAGAAAACATGTATTTGAATAAATTAACTTTGGAAATTAGATAGACTGTCACAGGCCGTAAATAGGCCCTTAATTTTGTACATGTGAAGTATAATGCGAGACACAACTTCTCGATAGCAGAATAATTACATTCACATTTGGTTAACCGTCTATTTAAATAATAAATTGCCCTCTCTTCACCAAATTGGTCTTCTTGTGCGACCATCCCAGCTATCGATTCTCGTTCAGTCGACACGTACAACTTCATCGGCCGCCCTTAGATTGGTGACACCAACACTGGCGGACTTGTTAAGTATGTTTTCAGGCTTTCAAAAGCCTTTGATGTTCTTCTTTCCAAACGAATTCGTCTTGATTTTTCAGCTTTAGGAGAGGCGAAAACGCTTTCTTTCGCCCTGCACAATTAGATATAAAGCGTCTTAGAAAATTGATTTGGCCTAAGAACCTTTGCAGTTCTTTTTTATTGCTAGGGCCTGGCTTCTAGGATGGCTTTCGCTTTATTCTTATCAAGTTCAATCCCTCTTTTATATACTAGGAATCCAAGGAAATTTCCTGTAATCACACCAAACGCACATTTCAAAGGGTTCAATCTTAGTTTATGCTGCCTCATTCGTTCAATTGAACATCGCAGTTATTCAAAATGATCTTCTTCCTTAACAGATTTGACCACTATATCATCTACATAAACTTCCACAAATTGGCCTATCATATCATGAAAAATTAGATTCATTGCTCTTTGATAAGTTGCCCCTACATTTTTTAGTCCAAACGGCATTATTACCCATTCAAAGCACCCTAAAGACCTAGGGCATCTAAAGGCAGTTTTGTGTACATCTTTGTCAGCTATGTAGATCTGATTGTATCCCAAATACCCATCCATAAAAGAGTACATCACATGCCCTGCAGTGGAGTCTACTAGAGAATCTACTGTAGGCATTGGATATTCGTCCTTGGGCGTAGCCAAGTTCAAATTTCTGAAATCTATGTATACCCTCAACTTGCCATTCTTTTTTAATACTGGTACTATATTAGATAACCATTCCACATATCTGGTTGTTCTAATAAAACCTGCTTTTAGTAATCGCTCTATTTCTTTTTTGATCTCCGGTAGTACATTGGGAGCGAAACGCCAAGGAGGTTTCTTATGAGGCTTAAAATTTGATTTAGTCGGCAGCCTATGTTCTACTAAGTTTTTATCCAAACCAGGCATATGGTCATACTCCCAAGCAAAACAATTCTTATATTCTTTTAATAAAGCGATTAATCTAGTACTAACCTCATGAGGGAGCATCTAGCTGACAAACGTTGGGCGATCCTCTCCTTCCTCAGCAATGTTAACTTTGACCAAGGGGTCTTGAGCTTGTGCATATCCTGACTTGGGGATCTTCGTCGCTTCATCATCCACATCGTTCAGAGGAGTTTGCTCTTCCAGACAATCCACTTTATGAACTTCCCAGTCCAAGCTCTGCTCCATCTCGGACACTATTAATTTGTCCCTCAGCATCTTTAACGCCGCTTCTTCTTTCTTCACACATTCACATTCTTTATCGAAAGCCATCAACTTGGCTCTGAAGGCCCGAATCTCGGCCTCTTGCCTTTGTTGTTGAAAACTCATTTAAGGTTGTTTGGCTTCTTTTTTGCCAATTACTGGCTCTTCCAAGGCCACTATGTTTGGCCTCATTTGATTAAACATTTCAGTGAGTGTATCCACTGAAAACGGCTCTTCGCTTTGGGCCGTAATTTGAGTTTCTTCCCCATCTTAAACCACTCTGACAGGCCCATAATTTCCTTTGTACATGAACCTCTCTACTGAATTTGCCTCCGCCACAAAAGGGTCTATGATCTGCTTGCACCACCTCTGCTTCACCTTTGTCATTCCAGAAGACAAAGCATTGATGGAGTGATGAGGGAATACAGCGACTGCCATGGATCCAGTCTCTTCCTAGTAGCACGTTGTAACTGGTGGGGCCGTCTATCACGAAGAAAACAGTAGTCCTGGTGGTTGTCCCTACAGTTATATCCAATGGCATAACTCCTTTTGCTGAAGTTGCCCCCCCCCCCCGTTAAAACTTGTAAGAATGACCTCTATTGGGATCATGTAGCTCTCTGTCTTAGCAAATTTCCTCATCATCCTAGCTGGAATGGTGTTTATAGCCGCTCCATTGTTAATAAGTACTTTTACTACTGGTATCCCATTAACCAAGGCTTTGACGTACAGCGATCTTAAGTGTTTGGTTAACCTCATAGCTGGTTTGTTGAAGATGACTTTTTCAGCAGCATCTATTTCCACTTCCTGCCTACTTTCTGGCGGGCTATCTTTTGGTGATAGATGGACGTGCAGCATATGGCACTGAGCCTTCTTTTCTTGGGGTTTTCCTTTCTCTTTTTCCAGTATTTCTTCCTCAGTTACCCAATTTGTAGGAGGAGGCATTATTCTGGGGGGTAATCCATATTTTTCAGAGCGATGTACCATTTTTTTCCTTTTTGGTGCCCCATACAACACATAGAAATCAAACGATCGGCCAGATGGTTCTCCCAACAGATCTACTTCGCGGACTCCTTCTTGGTGTAGTTGTTTCAACAGGGTGTTGCGCGACACTTCCCTTTTCCGTCTCTCTGCTTCTAAATCAATTTCTTCTTTGATATCTGTCATACCATCATCATCTTCTTCATTACACGTTTCTCCAGCTATTTGGCCTTCATCGCAGACTAGTACACAAGTTTCTTCCTCACTGTCCTCTTTTTCTTTGCTTTTGAATTCGTCGGCCAACAAGTAATTATTAGCCGGACAGGAGGTAATGTGCCAAATTGGATAGTTAGAGGTTGGTCAGGATCGTCTTCGTCTTTCCTGTTTCATTCAAACTTTGATCTCCCAGACGAGCTTTCTGGCAATTCTCCCATTGATTCGCCAGTGCCTGTTTCTTCACTATCTTCAAAAACATTTTCGTTGGCCATTCTGAGCGGTTTGGACGCTCTAGGGCGTGATTCTCCATGCTGTTGCCTCATCATCCGTCCGTAATTACGTTGGTAACGCCTTTGTTGAGTTCTAGTCATTTCATTGAAAGGCACCACTCTTCCTGCATTATACTGGAATGAATGCCATACATTGGGTTGGCGAGGCTGCGGCCTAAACGTTCTTCCTTGACTGGCCGATCCAAACCCCCTTTCTCTAGGGAGTCCTCTATGAAATGGCACCCTTTGCCCCCTGACAGGCTGAGCGATCGACATGAAATCAGAGCGACGATGGAGTGGCTGCGTCACGGGTGGCCCTGTATTCGCTGTCAACTCGTGTTTACATCTGTCGCACAAAACATCTTCGTCCTGTTTGGGTTCTTTCCCTTTGATGCATTCAAAAACCCTGGGATGTGGTTTGGATTCTTCTTCTTCATCATCAATCACCAATTTAAACCTTAGCAATTTGTTTTTCAAACCAGTTGTTAACATGTTCATTGCCGTGGCCGTGGGAAAGGATTTTCATCCACTGCCATCTTTTTATTTTTTTAGAACGTGATTCGTCCTGATTCAATAGCATCCTGCAACACATGGCGAAAAACCACACAATAATTAGTCGCATGTGACCATGCATTATGCCATTTACAGTATTTTTTACCCTTAATTTGTTCAGGGTCTGGTAATTTGTGCTTGTCGCTCAACTTTATCTGCTTATCCTTATATAACTTGCCGAATATAAGGTCAGCTTTAGTTATGTCGAACGAGAACGTTCGCGCCTTTCTGTTTTCGCCCTTTGCAAGTTCGTCTTTGCCCACTATTTTTGGCTTAACTAGTATGGGACAAGTATATGCTTCTCCCTTTACTAACTCAGCCAAACACATCTCCGTTTGGTCATAATAACTATTATCGACAGTATGAACGTTGAAATTCGGGTCTTTGTAATAAGTCCCTTTACTGGAATTTTTCATCTGTTCTTCCTCTCTTACCAATCGCTCATACCTAACAACGTTTGCACTAAGTTGGAATAAATCTGGGAATTCCCTATCCTGGAATTTCTTTTTTAAATCAAAGCTTAAATAACTTTGTGCGATTTTAACAAATTCTTTTTCTGGCAAAGGCACAAAGCATTTACTTTTGGCCGTTTTGAACCTTTGTAGGAAACTTTCTGCCCATTCGTTAGGCAATTGACGTAAATTCACCAAATCGGCCAGTGTAACCTCAGACTCAGTTTTATAAAATTGAGCATGGAATAATTGCTCCATTTGCTGCCAAGTTTGGACGGAGTTTGCTGGCAAATTAATAAACCAAGAAAAAGCTATCCCTGTTAAAGAACTTGGGAACAACCTCAACTTATGGTATTCATTCACCTCACCACTTTGCAACGTGAATCGCCCTACATATTCTAGTGTAGACACTTCTCCTAGACCAGTGAATAGTGAGAATTCCGGTACTTTGTACCCTCTAGGCCATGGATATGCCTAATCTATCCAATCAGGGTATGGCTTGGTATAAATTGGTCTAATCACCGGACGCACCCCAACTGCTATTTGATCTTGCACTATTTCCATAATTTGGTTTCTTAGCACTGCGTTAGGGTCATATGGGTTTCTTATTGGTTGATTTACTGGCTGATTCGTGGGAGGCCTGGTAGTTTGCCCTTGATTGGCAATAAAAGTGCCATTATTCGGGCTGTTATGATTGTTAAATTGAGTGTTTAAACCCTCATTCATACGTAAACCATTTTGTCCATTGTTCGGGACATTATCTCTCACGTTTGTATTACCCCCTAGGTTGGACGTAGTGTTATTATTATTCAAGTTCAAGGTCCCGTTCCCCCCTGGGTTCGAAGTAGAAGGGCCAAAAGGTGGCTCTAGACTTGGGCCGGAGTTCATACCAAGGGAATTATATGGCGAAGTATGCCCCACGATAGTCCTAGACTGGAAGTGATTATCTATAGGCATAACAGGTTGACACATTTGGCTTACCAACTTATTTATGATTTCATTCAACGTACTCAGTTGTTTAGCCATATTATCAAAATGTCTATTCTCGTTTTGGGTAAACTTCTCCATATTATGAATATTTCGTAAATTTACTTGTTCAACGACATCCTGCGTGAGTTCTCCCAACAATGCACGCATTGTGTTAGGGCTCAATTCTGCCATTGGTTCATAACGGCTGTGACTACTTTGACTTTGTCCATCTGGTTGTGGAGAATGTTGTTGCTCCTCGTATCTCTCAACTATAGACTGGACTACTCCTTGACTTGCTGGTTCCTTATCGAAATTTTTATGAGGCATGATATCTTTTCTTTTTTGTATCTTCACTTACAAAACACCAACTATCCCACTGGGCGTGCCAAATTGTTTTCGCGCATTTTCCAACCTGCCAACAATTACGAGAAAAGGATCAGACGATTGTGTAAGGAACAAATCTCTTGAGACAAAGTCCCAAAAAGGGGTGCGTTTACTAGTGAAGAGTTACAATTGGAAAATAGACAAAACGCCTCCAAGGGGCGCAAGCACACAAGTACTGAGAAATGATTAAATTTAAACTAAGGAAATAAAAATTACATATTCTCTTGTCAAGAGTTTTTTATTCGGGGTCCCTTCTTCTACGACATTACTTCCTTTTATACTTCCTGATCATCTCTTGGTTGTCGAAACTGCTCCATTACCTTCGTAACTATCCACTCATTTAGTGAGAAACTGTTTGTTTGGGGAGAAGTTACTTAGTAACTATTGCCACTACTCTTGCTGTTTCTGGATCGTGGGGGCGTGTCGGGTTTACTTGACAATCGCTTCCGTAATTGCTGAATTGGATAAACTATACCTTTTAGACTTGTTTAATTCTGGGCGACTTGAGGATTTGGGCGATAATGAGGCTATCGCTCTGGGCGATTGAGCAGCACTACATTCGTTCAGCCTCTGGGCGTCCTACGGTCTTGGACGATGATACTTCTATGCTCTCGGGCTTCCAATATTCAAGCCTTTTCTCAGGTTTCCAAATTGGGCTTTTCTTCTTGGGCCTTTTAATTGATTTCCATTGGGTCTTCATCTTGGATTTCTCAATTGGACTTCCCTTTGATTTTGGGCTGCATTTTAGTGTGTCAACACATCCATTGATTTCTATTTATATAGATTTTTAATGGTGAGTTCCTAAAAGTCAACAAGGCAACATTGAATATGTTGAGCAGAGTTTAGCCCTATGTGACTTACGGGTATGCATTTGATTCAGTCCTTGAGCTTTTTTATATATTTTGCGTGTGTTGTGTCAAATATTTACCATGTCCTTGGTTTTCTTTAGATACCCCAACTTGAAGAGCGTGAAAGAATTGATATACTAGAGGGGCTATGGCAAGGTCAACAAGAGGATTGCCTTGACAATTCAATTATTGAACAGGTATTTCCATTATTATCACTCTATTTTTCTCATATTCAATTGCATTTTGTATATTTTTTTCACATAAGCTTGGCTTGTGTTTAGGTTCTAGGCAAACATGGGAGATTTAATCGAATTTCTTTTTCATTGCAAGGTTCCCTTTTAAATTATGTTTTTTAAATTAGGTAGTCAAGAGCTCGAGTTGAAGAAATAAGCTGAATTTGAAGCATAAGCAAAAGTAATGGAATTAAAGAAAGCCAAAGGAAGAGCAATTGATCTAGTGCTTAGCAAGGTAAAAGAGATGCAATTTGAATGTATTGAATGTCAAGAGATTTTGCTAAGTTTGTGTCGAAAATCGCTGAGAAGAAAATTAAGAAGGTTGGTAGTACAATTTTATTCACTACTTAGGGTTTATGGTATTTCTTTCCTTTTTTGGAAATGTATTGAATTTTTAGACGTTTCAGAATTTTGGATCTCAATTTTGTATGAATATTGTTATATTTTGGAGTACAATTAATAATGATTATTAGAGTTGTTTGATATTATCGTCTTTTATCTTATTTTATGGTTGATTTGTGCAAATTACTGTACAAATAAGAAAAATGTAAAATTGAAAAAACACTATAAAATGATATATAGCAACGGTCAAAAAATGCTGCAAAAAATAAAAATAGAAGCATAAACAAGATGTAAAAAAAGGTTGCAAAATGTTATTAGCGACTCTCTAAAAACATTGCAAAAAAGTTATTAGCAACGCTCAAAAAACATTGTGAAAAGGTTATTAGCAACACTAAAAAAAACATTGCGAAAAGATTATAGCAACACTAAAAAAACGTTGCAAAAAGGTTATTCGCAACACTCGAAAAACGTTGCAAAAGGTTATACGCAACGTTCAAAAAACGTTGCAAAAAGGTTACGGCAACACTTAAAAATGTTGTCATATCCTTATACTCTACGACAACATCGAGGATTGCAACATATTTAAAAAACATTGCAAAAGGTTTTCCGCAACAATTTTGAACGTTGCAAAAGACTATTTTTATTGTAGTGTTATTTCGTTTTTAAGTTATGAATTTTCAATAAAGTATGAATGAATTGGTGCATTCGGGTACGATGCTTCAACACTACTGTAGTTTGAATGATCATTCTCCAGCTTTACATGTTATGATCATTCGAATTTTCTAATTTGATAATGAAATGTACCGATGATATCTATTGAATTTCAAACTCATGGGTTAATTCCCTTCTGCTGCGATTGATTCTATTGTCTCAACTTTATAGAATTTTGTTGGGACACTGAGCTTTCCAATGACCTTTCTGCTTATAGAAAATACACTCGTCGGGGGCAGCCCTTGCGTGAAATTTATTCTGATTATTAGAGATTGACTTAGAATGCACTGCTAGCACAGAATGATTAGAAGTAGAATTGATTCTTTTTTCAGAATAAGACTTGAGACGTATTTCTTTAGCCAATAGCTCACTAACAACTGAGTCAACAGAAGGAAGTGGAGAACGATGCAAAATTGAACCACTAAGTCCTTCAAAATCATTGTGAAGTGCAGTTAAAAACTGTACCACCCGTTGCTGCTCTCTATGAGCAATATAGGCACCACACGCCTTTAATTCGTCCGATTCTGTAAGAGCCAATTAATCCCAAAGATCTATAGTAGCATAATAAAACTCCTGAATACTCATATTCTTTTGCTGAAGAGCTCGTATGTCATTCTCCAATTGATACTACTTCGCAAAATTTAATTGAGTGAATAACCTTTACAGATAATCTCAAGCCTCCATTGCTGTCTTATCCTTCGCCAACTCTCTACCTATGGAATGCTCAACAGAATTGTTAATTCAAGTAATAATTTTTGTATTATTTAGTTCCCAGACATCTATTGAAGCAACATAACCCTCATATGTATTCTCAGGTTTCACAGAAGTTCTACTAACGTATACCACCTCTTTTTACCCTTAAGAAAATTTCCATCATGTAACTCCAATACGAATAATTCTTTCCATCCAACCTTGCACTCATAGACTGAAGCGAATCGTCTCTTTTATTAGCCATAATAAAAAAATAAGGAAAAACAGATCGCAAAAGAAAGGGAAACGAAATACCAGATTGCAGAAATTGAAAGAAAACCCTCTCGAAATCGTTACTTTTCTAAAAAAAAAAAGTTGGATCCGCGGAAGCTGTGTTTGAGATTAAACTTTGTCCCATGAAATTTTGCTCTGATACCATGTTAAACAATACAAAGAAAACAAAGAAGAAGAAGAGGCTAGAGTTTCATTGACAGTGCATAATGAAATTGAGTACAAAAAGATACTTTAACCTAAATATAAAGAGACTATATATAGGCTAAACAAAGAAAATTAAAAAGGACTATTATACCCTTAATAAATAATAAAACAAAATAATCATATATTTCTTAACACCTTCAACACCCAATCGACATAAGCTAGAATACTGGTGTTGTAGTTACTGCTGTTATCATTGATAGTGGTGGTGGTGGTGGCATGGTAAGGAAGGGTAAGGGGTGGGGTGGGTTGGGTTTGGGAATATCAATATTATGGAATATTTTTCTCCAATTTTATTTTCTTTATATTGTATTAATTGAAGTTAAATAATAAAGGTTTAGTGTACTAATAATTTTGCCCATCTGAACATTGAAATGTAAAAGGCACGCACCTATTTAATGGAAGAATGGATGAAACCACATGGAAAGGATCATTTTTGCTTTGATTGATTGAAATAGGGATACAAATGTAAAGTTTAAAATGATGTGGATGATTATTACGAGGAGGGAAAAAGATCAGTGCGTTTAGTGTCAATTACTTTTATACTAGAAAAGTTTTGTTTTTAATCTATTATACTCTTGTTTCTTTCCAATTTGCTAGTGAAAATTGCAGGCATACGATATGGATTTCGTTAGTGAAGGTGCAAGCAAATTTCTTAAATGGAACTTATTCCCCCCCCCCCCTCACCCACCTCCCTAAAAAAAGGCTGAAATACATGTGGCAATTTTTTAATTAAAAATATCAATAAAAGCTCTTGGAATACTTCCAATATTAAAGTCATTAAAAAATATTATTAATATACTCTGATTTTCAAACAATTAGTACTAACGAAGTTTTAGTTTCAGTATTTTATAATGAGTGAAAATGAAGTTACTATTTTTGATTCGTGCGAACTAAATGCTGCTCTGGTGCTAGTAATGTTGTATAGAAGAATTAGGAGTCCTTAGGTTCGAGTATGGAACAAGAAAAAAATGCCAAAATTAAGCTAGCTTGCTTAACCTTGTGCTCGAGCGACGTGGTATCTAAGAAATCCTAGCTCGCGATTTTTAAGAGTTTTATATATCCACTACCTCTATACTATAAATGCACAAGCCCCACTTCGTGAAAAATGGTGGTTGATCATATTATTCTACCTAGAGAACATATTTTGGAGATCTTATGACGTATTTAACCTTTGTGATCAATCAACAACACCTTGGAGAAAATATCAATCCACATTAACAAAATACCTATTTCCTAAATATCTATCAAACAGTGCTCAGGATTCCAAAAGGTGGCCAACAGTCCATGAAGAAAACAAGAATGAGTTCTTTGTGATCTATAGGAGATACATAATTCTAGAAGGTCAAGAGCTAGTATGAGGAACACATAGTTCATGAGGGCCTTGGAGATTACAAGAAATAGGTAAGCTTGTCTAGATCTCCAATGATATTTTTCCAGCTGCACTGACGATATCATCAATGCCCTTGCCTCTTGTAAGACCACATCCCTTCATCTTCAAAGAATGGAAATCTATAGACATTTGGATGATTTTATGTCAATTGAATGTATAAACAAAAAATGAGATTCTATCAATTAAATGTATACATTAGATGATTTTATATCATAAACATAAAGATAAATGATTACCGTTGGAGTTGAGTATGGTCTCATGGGTCAATGTGGTTGCTTGTGATGAATTAAGTTGAGGCTGAGGCTGAGATAATGGGGCAGGAACCTGAAGAGGTTGAGTTAATGGAGTAAGAACTTGGACATTACTTGTTTGAGACAATGAGGTAGAGATATTAGCAGTGTTCTGGGGTAATGGACCCTTACATGATGCCTTTGACGAGGAAACATCTGAAGGCGGCTCGTAGAATGTACTAAGCACTCTATTTTTCTTGCCAATTCTTGTTCGAGAAGCTATTATCTATCAAGGAAAAAAAAGGATCTTGACCATTGTTTAACAATGTTTAAGTATTCAGACTTAGTAAAAATTCAAAATATGCTATGTTTTCTACCTTTTTCTGCCAGTGTAATAAGAAGAAAACAAAAGCAAAATATTCATCGGAACATAGCAAAATTTACTCCTTTCAAAAGTACAAAATTACTCAGGAAATCAAAGCAACAGAGTTCAAAATTTTACTTTCGACATACAACCTCCCAAGTATTCAGGTGCCACCCAACCTAACATATGAATACTTTGGAAATTATTAGTGAGAACGAGGCTCGATTTATACTGAAATTATACTTTGGAGTTTATTACTCCTATTAAGGGCCAAGAAAAACTTATTCCAAAGAGCTGCAAACTCCCTTGTGTTTGTGTTTTATCATTATTTTCTGAGCACTCTTGAAGAGAGTTGCCACATATTTCGAGCTCTTTGAAGCTCTGTTATTTAAAGCTCAAGGCTCTGGGAAGATCAAAGAATCATCCCCAATTAACAAGTAGCTAACAACCTGTATTTCGGCACTTTCACAGCGAGGAAAAGTGACCAGATTTTCGAGCTCTGTCTTACGTGGAAGGAGTCTCATTTTTTATCAGCAACAAGCCATTAAATGCTGATCAAGTTTTATAAATAAAAAAACTAACAAGAGTTAAATGTTGATGTTACTATTAAACTATAGGATAATCGTTGGAACTAACGAGAGCAAACACATTACACTCATTTTCATTAGCTCAAAGTAGGACTAGACACTGGACCAAAAATTTTCCTTAACAGAACCCAAATCCTACAACCCCTGAATCACAACAAACACATTTACAGCAATCCAAATATTGCTGGGAACTCTGATGAGGAAAATTCCTGTATATTTGATAAAATTACTAGTATTAAACACTTGGATAAAATAAAAATCTTGTTTTATTCTTCTTATCATCAATCATATTCAACAAACTTCATAAACATGAGATGGGAAAATGGATCTGTTCACCTACCTGGATCGTGAATTTTTGTATCAACGACCTTTGATTAACGACCAAGAGAATAACCAAACGAATCAACATGAAACCAAGAAATGAAAATAAATTAGATCAAAAAATCGAAAATAAAATAGATCAAGAAGAAACTGAAAATACAAAATATAAAATTGAATCATTAGTCTCGAGAACTTACAAAATGAAAGAAGCTGAAAACGTGCATGAAAGAATGATGCAAATAAGGAGGGAAGCATAAATTTTCCCTCCAAAGCCAATATTTATTTACGATTGGTGTAGCTGCCTTTTTTTCTGGATTTATTTAAAAAGAAAAAAGGGCTTAAAACTATTGGTATACCCTTCTTTTCTGGATTTATTCAAAAGGAAAAACATTTTGGGATTCCACTTTAGAGGAGGGAAAATAAACTTATAACAACCCCATTTTTTTTCGAGGAGGGAAAAATGATATATGACTTCTATTTTATTTTATAAAAAATTAATTTTATAAATCAAAAACATTATTAATTGTTGTTATTCATATAGTGAAATATACTTGATGAGGTTTGATGTAGGACGATTGGCATTAGAGTTTGAAGGAGAATTGGACAAGAAAATGGGGAAAAAAGAGCAAGAAAATAGGTGCTAACTTCAAACGGGCATAACTTTCGGCTCGAACGTCAGAATTTTTATTATAATATGTTTCAGAAATGGGAAGCGGAGCCCCATGCCGTGGCAACTGGGATTTTCCCAGTTGAGGTCGTTTTCAACCTCAAAATCGCAGTTAAAGTTCGGTCGGCAGTCAATCAAAGTTTTTCGAATTTTTTTGTTTTTGTTTTTTAATTATTTTATTTTATTGGATGTCGATTTTCATCTTTTTGCTTAAGTTAGGGTTTTGAGAGACTGTTTAAGACTCTTAATCATTGAATTAACATCATTCCATTTTGAAATAAAATTGTTCTTCTTGGTGGATTCCAATTTTCGTTCTATGCCGGTAAATTTTATACTCCCGTTCTGCGTCAAGGTTATTGTTGAAGATCAGGCGTTTGCATATTTGGAACGCTCGGGTGGTTGGTGTTCGGAGAAAATAGAGTAACTTTTGCATACGGTGTTTGTTTCGGGCCCATAACCCCATTCCGGAAAGCTAGCAACGATTCAGAATGATGGATTTAAAACTTTGAAGTCGTTTGCTAGTCAAAACGTTACTTAAAGTTTCTTAGTTCATTATTTTCACTATTTATTTATTCCACTTTTTTGTCCAACCTATTAACGGACTGCTGACTTAGTAGGTTATCCATTGTGTTCGCATTGAAGACCCTAAAAGGTCTTGTAGGATTGTTCATGAAATAAGAAAAACGTTTGTTTTCTTAAGTTCAATTATTTGTTACAAGTGCATTTCAATTACACTCACTATTCTCGGACATACTCCCAAATCTAGTAAAAAGATACATATATAGTGAATTTATAGGAATCAAAGACGAACACTAGATTGACAATTGGTCGTTTATCTCGAATATCGATTTCGGTTGATCTATGCTAAGAATTGTTACCTTGACTGTCTTACTAATTTGGATATTATTGCCCGGCCATCGACCCTCCACAACATTATCAGTGAATAAGTTGTGGATTGCTTAACACTTGCCAAGACACGACCAACTGTTAGGAAAAATAACCCAGGATTGGAGCTAATATTGATCTATAAGGTTGAATTTCAATTGAATTTGTAGTTTTCAGATTAAATTAGTGATCTCCAAGAAGTATCCCTCCTCAAGTTTCCTCATCCACTGCTAGAATTGTCCTTGGAACATGGCAATACAAATCGTTATATTTATCTTGTGTTTCAGCATTTTTAAGCTGTGAACATTTCATCAAGAAATAACTAGTTACATGAGACAATTCAAAAGGCGTTTACTATAGTACATTATCTTTAGTATAAATTCATGTAAGGGGTAAAAATATTTTGGTTACTTTGTTTTAAAAATATTTTTGTTACTTTGTTTTAAAAATATTTTGGTTACTTTTTCTAAAACGATATTTTGGCTACATAGTCTTAAAAAAAATTTTTTGTTACTTTGTTTTAAAAATATTTTTGTTGCTTTGTTTTAGACTTTTGATCTGGATATTACAATATTTCAAATCGAATTTTACATTGTTAGTGGAACTAGACATACCAAACGCCATTCCCAATTCAGTAGAAACCCAACGGCCATTCTCTCATTTCAGTGGAAATCCAACGACCATTCTTAATTCCAAACGCTTTCTCAATTCCAGAACAAATTCGATTTCACTACCATATGAGAATTCGAGAATAGATTCGATTTCACTACCATATGAAAATTCCAGAACATATTCGATTTCACTACCATATGAAAATTCTAGAACAAAATCGCGTCTGAATTTCCAGCTGCAGCTATAGAGGCATTTTGAGAGGCTGAAAGTTGAACAACAAACATCTGTGCAAGCGACCCAGAAATGGAATACAATATATGAAAAACTGCATCAGTTGTGTGTGAGATCCGTTTTGTTATTGAAGAAATTTTTGAGCTAGTAATGAGCATTGATGCCACACGGTTTGAACCCATTTGAACCAAATATAGGTAAGTTTTATAATGGCTTCAATAGATTTTACTGTATGATGAGTAAACCGAAATGGAAGCGTATCTGAATCAAACATGATTAATGCAATGAATGAATCATGCGGTTTTAGTCTTCCAGATCAATACATTGTTCCTTTATTTTTCTCTAATAATGAGAGTCAGAACATAATGAACCTAAACCTGTATGATCTAGTGACCATAATTGTATATATATACACTAATGACCCATTAATCTAATTCAACCCATCAAGAAATTAGGAACATGCCTAGTCTCTACACATAAAGGCACACACTTTAATTGGATGCTTCAAAGCCCAAAATACCGAAACCTTATTAGATCACTTTAAATGGGCTTAACCTAAATTGATAGTTTTTAATTTAATACACAATATTTCACATATAAGCCTACATGTTTGATTAAGATCCTTACAATCTCCTACTTGGGTATGTGTTACTTTATATTTGTACATTAAACATAACATTATGAGTACTCAGAATTTTGATATCATTACTGAATGCATCCCCAAACAATCTGGACCATCAATCATATCAACATAGGATCAAAGTGACTTTTGCTACTTATATCGTAGCTGAACCAATCAATGGTTACTTATATCGACATAACTGAATGACATGGATCAAGCATGAATATGTAGCATGAAAATTACATGTGATGCGATCTTAACATGCCTATTTTGAATTGGTCCACCTTAATACCTTAGTGAGATCATTTTCAAATGAGTTCAAAGATAATAAACCAAAAACTTTATAATCGAAAACTATATCCAAAATGACAATATATGTGTCTAATATGAAAAGCCCATAAATACAAATTTCCATTGAAACAAAATATTTTCAAGAGATATTACACCCATATGAGTAGTATGCTCATGAAAAACCTTGAGTATCAATCCCTTAGTAAGGGGATCCACAACCATGTACTTTGTTCCAATATGCTCTATTGACATATGTCCACTCTAAAGTCTTTCTTTAACAGCCAGGAACTTGATCTCAATATGTTTTGACTTCGTTGAGCTCTTGTTGTTATTAGAATACAACACTGCTGACTTATTTTCACAAAATAACTTGAGTGGTCTTTCTCTACTGTCCACAATGCGCAGCTCAGTAACAAAATTTTGCAGCCATATTCCATGGTTTGATACCTAATAATACGCTACAAACTCTGCTACCATGGTGGAAGTAGCTATAAGTATCCGCTTAGCACTCTTTCAGGAAATAGCACCTCTAGCAAGATGGTAGATATAGCATAAAGTGGATCTCCTACTATCTTTGCATCCTGTAAAATCGAAATAAGGAATTTAGCAAATGGTCATGAACGTTGTTTACCTGAACTATCATATCTGCTATATTATTCACCACCACGGTGAGATCTAACTCTTTTAATCCTTTTGTTGAGTTGGTTTTCAACTTCAACTTTATAGTTTTTGAACACATCTAGCGACTGTGATTTTTCATGAATGCGATATATATAGTCATATCTAGAAAAGTTGTCTATGAATGTTATAAAATATTGTTGATCATTCTGAGAATCACTTAATGGTCCACAAAAGTCTGTATTATAAGTTTTAAGGTATCTAAAGTCATGTTGGCTTGAAATCTTCTTTTATTGATTTGTTTTCCCTTTATAGAGTTAACTGGAATACTGGTGTTGCTGCTACTGCTGTCACTATTGATAGTGGTGGTGGTGGATGCATGGTTAGGAAGGGTAAAGGGTATGTTGGGTTTGGGAAGAAGGACATTACGAATATTGTTCTCCTATTTTATTTTCTTTTTCATTATTTATATTGTATTTATTAAAGTTAAATAATAAGGGTTAACTGTACTAAAATTTTTACCCTTCTGAACTCTGAAATATGAAATGCGCCTATTAATGGAAGAATGGATGAAACCACATGGAAATGATAAGTTTTGCATTGATTGATTGAAACGAGGATGCAAATGCAAAATTTACAATGATAGGGATGATTATTGTGAGGGAAAGAGATAAGCACGTTCAGTGTCAATTACTTTTTTGCGAGAAAAATCTTGTTTTTAATCTATTATACTCTTATTTCTTTGCAATTTGTTAGTGAAAGCTGCAGGCATACTACATGGATTTTGTTAGTGAATGGTGCAGTCAAATTTCTTTGTTTTTTATTTTTTGGGTGGTTGCGGCAGCGGTATTGTTTTGTGATCGAGTAGAGGTAGAATGGGTCTCTTTTTATTGCATGCAGGTTAGGTGACTTGTGCATTACTACTAATGTGTGTCAAAAGGTGGAAATAGGCTAAAGGGTATAAGACATTTTGATACATATCCACATCACTAACTATTCTTTTTAAAAACAATTTAAAATATGATGTAGCAACAAAGTTTGTTGCGTAAAATCTGCTATGCTCAAACAGTAATATATAAGTCTATATGCACAAAAATGGCACCACTAAAAAATATAGTTCATTGAAATCCTTGACAGCTATAAATATCTTGGACAGACAGAAAACTAGTTTTAACGAAGAACGATAGCAGATGAAAATGAATTGAGCCGAAATGTCTCATTACCAGTTATATTGAACATAAATTTGCTCAAACCAAATTCAATGAAGATTAAACGAAGAGTTATAATGTGCATGAACGTCAAGTCTTTGCAACTTCAATGTAAACAGGAATAAGAAAAAGCTGCTGAATTTTTTCTCCAATTCTAATGGAGCAACTTTATTCTGGGAAGATTTTATAATTAAAGCCTTTGAAAAAAAAAACGTTGTTTGATTTGGACAGAATGTTAAATAACAATGATAAAAAACAAGGAATGATACCAAATCTGCAATGGCTATCTGTAGAAAAAATCTCAACTGAGAGTTGCTGGACGCACAGAATGTTTGCAGACTCGAGCTTAAAATTGCTACCTTGCTTTGAGTAAAACCTGTTATCTGTCTACCAGCAATTTAGATCATCTGGATCAGCGAAGAATATATTTGTATAAAATTGGATTTTTTATTCAAAGATTGTATATTGTATATCAAATTGCACTTATCATAAAAAGAAAAAGGTTAAAAACTTGTTGCAATTTTTTAACTGAAATATATCAATTAAAGATCCTGGAATGCTTCCAATATTAAAGTTGTTTCAAATATTATTAATTATATTTTGATTTTCAAACAATTAGTACTAATGAAGTTTTAGTTTTAGTATTTTGTAATGAGTTTAAGAAATACATGAGTTTGGATCAATAAAAAGGATAAAAAAGATAGTTACTATTTTTGATTCGTGCAAACTAAGTGCTGCTCTGGTGCCAGTGATGTGCATCAACAAAAGGATTTAGATTAAAGGACGTGACATATTTTTTTTTTTTTTTTTAATCCACGTCATTAAGCAAAAATTTTCGATATCGAACAAAGGAATTTTTGGCGCAAATATTTTACAAAATAAAATGAATATTTGACAGACACATACTTTCCTCAAGAATCAAAATTGACACTGTGATGGATGAGTGAACCAAGAGACACATCAAATCAATTTACATAAAACTAGAGATGCATAAAATATTTGAGCCCGTGTTTGAGCTACATTCTCATTTTCATTTTCATTATTCTACTCATTTTCAACACACATTCTTCAATAAAATAATATTTTCCATCACATCAGTAACTTTGCTTTCTTTTTCAATCACATATTCACCGTCACATCATTAAAAAAAATGCATTCTCTCCTAAAAATGTGCATCAAACACACCCTTATAAAATTTGATGTATGAAATTGGCTTTTTAAAAAAAATAAAATAAAAAAATTAGTTGTTTTTCCTCTAGTACATAATGAAAGCATGAAAATGGAAACATCCTAGGGTTTTGCATAGTTCAAGTTTGATCACTTGAATCCAAAGTTGACTTGTACTTTGTATTATAAATTTTTAAATATATGAAGTGTTGGACAAGGTGAAGCGTGATAACCTGCACGGACTGATATTTGCACCTGCACTGCAAAGAACTTGGATGTGCAACTGCATTTCCTGTGTACAAATAGGGTGGGGATTTTTAAATTCCTCTCCAAGAGGTGATTCTTCATCCATGGTGCATGTCCCTTTGTGATTTTAGTGATTATTCACTATGTATATGAGTTGAAATTGATGTGAAAACAAAACAATAACATCCCCAAACTATTATATCAAAGAATATCAATTTCAAAATCGAAAACTCAGATTTTCGTGAAGTTCTTTTTCCCCGTATTTGTTTTATGCTTCTGTAATCTGTATTAAGGCTTGAAGAATTCTCTTCTAAGTGCAAAAGAGGTCACGTGTTGATCCTTTCCAGGTAAGTTATATTGATGAGTTTGTTGAAATGGACAAAATATATTCGGTGTGCCATTGCAAACAGATTCATTGATACTGATCTCACTGCAATCGTTTCAGTTTCATGAATATTGCAATTATAAAAAACTTGCTCTTCATATTCACTTTCATATTATTGGAGTTTCATGAATAATGCAATTATAAAAAACTTACTCTTCATATTCACTTTCATATTATTGGTCTTTTCTTATATACGTATATTGTAGATGAATAAGGAACTTTTATCTCATGGAAAGTGCAACATATATGGGGTGCATGAAAATCAATTTAAGGTGTTCACCGTGATCCATTTATAATCATTTTTCTTTTGGCATGCATGAAATGTTCTACATATAGTGGGCTGGACTAACCTTTAGTATTAATGAAAAAAAATTAGATATTGGTACTTTTTTTTGTTTTTGTTTGATGCCTTATGCATAGAGAATCTAAAATACAATGTAGGTTTAAGTTGTTTAAAATCTGATGTATATTTGTAAATGCTTGAAGAATATAACAGAATTTCATATGCGCAAAAATAGCACCTACGGCTCATTGATGTGCAGGATGATTGTCAATATTTAGGATAGACTGCACACTATATTTTATAAGTAGATGAAAATGATTTGAGAACAAATGTCCCAAGACCAGTTATAAGAAACATAAATTTGAAGTCTAAAAACAAAGAATTTGTGGGTAAAACATAAACTCACACAAATATTTAGTTTCTGATGATTCTGCTGATGTTTTTCTCCAAAGAAACAGAGAGATAAAACTAGCAAAAACTGGATGTCATGAATCAACTACAACTTGGTGGTTCACTCATAGTCTTAAATCTCCTAGCAGATGATGAAGTAAAGCTTAATCACTACCTCCTCTGGCTCTACAGTCCATTTATTGATTGCTTTTATAGGAACAGGAATATTGTTTGACACCCATAAATTTGCCACGTCCTTTATTGTGGAAGTGGGATCCAGTACCTAACCACAGCAGATGAAATTAACCTGCATGAACATTTTATTGACCAAATCAAGATAAATTTTACTAACAACAAGAGAAAAGTATAACTCATTTTACAAAAAAAGTTAAAACATTTGACCTGTAGCCTCCTCCCCTTTTAATGTATTTCTCTACCTTGCATTTAAGCAAAATTTGTTCTCTCTCTACATCGAACAGTAATTTATAAACTACAACAATTAGTCTTGAAAAGGTGTACATTGTTCACAAAAAGCATTACGGTTTCATCCAAATGAGTAAAAACATATTTGAGTCAAATTGGTTTTTTATTGAAAGATGATTTCTATCTAAAACTAGTCTTTTACGGTTTCATCCAAATGAGTAAAAACATATTTGAGTCAAATTGTTTTTTTTTATTAAAGGATGATTTTTCTATCTAAAACTAGTGTTTGCCCGTGCAATGCACGGGCTGGGATATTTTAAAGCTAATGTTAGCGTGTTCAATGTCAAGAATTGACGAGAGATATGTGAGTTTATTGAACAAAGGCTGATGGGTAGATGTAGAGGTTAGAGTTTTGTATTTTAGACAACAGATGTACAGCACTAACTTCTCAAAAAGCTTGCATAAGAAATCCAGAAACGAATATGGCAAAGAAGATATTTACATTTCGATTTCATAATTAAAAAAAAAATAATTAAAAGCATATGACTTGTGCCCCATTAAAAGAAGGCAGAAAAGAGGATATTAGAATATCCAAATAGGCAAGAATCATAAACAGCAAGAAAAAGTTAAAACTAATGGAGAATATAGATAAAGAAAAACTAATATACTGCTGCAACTGCAAAGAAAGTAAACTAACCTCCAACTGTTGTTTTTGTTATCCAGTTTTTGAATATTAGATTGCATTTGCCTTGTTAGGTTTTGTGACAAAAATTCTATGTAATTTAGAAGTTTTTTGCATTAAGGAAGCTTGTTTAATCTTGATTTAGAAGTATAGTTTGATTGGGAATCAAATATCATAGTGTTTTTTGGTGTTTGGATGATTGGAGGAAGTTTAAAGTATTTGGGTTTGTAGAGTTCTAAGTTGTGGAGATCAAATTTCAATGATAATTAGGAGTTTGACTTGAAGGAGGACTCTTGGATGGCTAAATGCATGTTTTGGAGCATTAAACCCGAGAAAAGGGCGCCAAGGAGTGGCGCCGCAGTGCCAAGAACAAGAATTGGGGCAGAACGCCCGGCACCGAGCTTGGGCGCCCAAGCGCTGTCAGGCTATCTCGGGCACAGTTCGGGCTCGAAAACGTGTTTTTTGGCAGTTTTCTTGTTCTATCCGAATTTTTGGGACTTTTACTTCACTTGGACTCCAAAACTTCGAGCTTTGACTTCTATAAATACTCTACAAGGTATAGACACAAAAGTAAGTCAAAAAGAGAGAAAAGACTCAAGAGAGATTATAACAATTAGATCTTCGTGTATACATTAGAAACAAGAGATAATTTTTTATATTAGATTGAGAGGATCAAGTCTTGTAAGAAAATTGGTTGTTTTTTAGTATAATGAATTCTCCTCTTCCACAATTTTCTTGATTGTTGTGTGATCCATTAAATTTCATATTGTCCATAATTTTCTACATTAATTGTTTGGCCGGTTTTTCAACAATTGATATCAAAATATTTTTGATATCGGGGTTGATTCATAACAAGTGGTATCAGAGCCACGGGTTTTGATGGTTTCTTGGGAAGTCAAAATTAATTATTGAAGCAAGGTTGGAACAAGGTCGATTTTTTGGGGATGTCAACTTTTAAATTTGAAATTCCGCTTTTGGAATTCAACAATAGATTTTCATTGTGGCAAATCAAGATGCGAGCGGTTTTTGCTCAATTGGATCTTGATGATGCTTTGTTGGGGATTGATAAAATGCCTACAACAATGCTTGCGGAGGAGAAACGACAGAAGTATCGAAAAGCCCTATCTCAGATACATCTTCATCTTTCTAATGAAATTATTCAGGACGTGGTAAAGGAGAAAAGTACAGCTGCATTGTGGATAAAGATGGAGCAGATTTGTATGACAAAGAGCTTGACAAGTAAGTTACACTTGAAGCAACATTTGTATTCCCATCGCTTGACAGAAGGTGGATTGTTGGAAGGTCATCTATCGGTGTTCAAGGAAATCGTCGCTGATTTGGAAATAATGGATCTTTGACGAGTAAGTTACACTTGAAACAGTGTTTGTATTCCCATCGCTTGACGGAAGGTGGATCTTTGGAAGGTCATCTATTGGTGTTCAAGGAAATCATCGTTCATTTGGAAATTATGGAGGTTGAGTATGATGAAGAGGATTTAGGGTTGATATTTTTATGCTCGTTGCCACCTTCATATGTGACTTTTAGAGATATCATTCTCTATGGTCGGGATACTCTTACAATTGATGAGGTATATGTGTGCTTTATTCTAAGGAGAAGATGAAGCATCTGGTTGTCGATTCTGAGGTTCATGGAGAAGGTCTCGTTGTTCGTGAGAGGAAGATGGATAGTCATGAAGAGATAGAGTCAATGATAGCAATAGCGGTATAGTCTGTTGTTATTGCAACAGCAAGAGGCACATGAAGAGTGATTGTTATGAGTAGTGGAAGAGGTTTGCTACTACAGATCAAGATAAACAATAAAAAAATGCTGGTAATGTTAATCTTGCAGAAGAGAATAGTGATGGAAAATTGTTAGTGATTATTGAAGGTGACTCCAAACCTGATGAGGAATGGATCCTTAATTCAACTTTCACTTTTCATGTGTTCAAATCGAGATTAGTTTTCTTCATATGAAATATTTATAAGGGGTTCCGTGTTGACGGGAAGCAATGAGCCTTTTGGAATAGTTGGGATTAGTAACGTCAAAATCAATATGCTAAATGGGACGATTAGAACATTTGGCCAGGTTCGACATGTTCCAGGTATAAATAGAAATCTGATCTCTTTGAGTGCTTTTGATTCAAAAGGATATGGGTACACCGGTGGAGGTGGAGTTCTAAAAATTAGCAAGGGTGCTCGGGTTCTGTTAAGGGGACGGAAAGTCCCGGTTATATGTGTTGGAAGGTTCGACGATCATAAAGGAAGTAGTTGCATCTTATGGTTTGGTAAGCGGTAACTCGAGTAGAGTTAGTTGTGATCGGGTTGTTCGTGGTGATTTGGAGAATAACGTTGGGAAATCGTCTAGTAACTCAGGTGGAGCTGGTTGTGATCTTGTTGATCATGTTGCTCATGGTGATTTGAGTAGGTTTGGCAACTCAGGCGGAGTTGGGATTGCTTGTGGTGATTCAAGCAGGTTTATTGATTCGGCTAGAGTCGGAAGTGAACGGGATGATTCAAGTAAGAATGGCGCTCAAGATAGTTCTGCATGTATACAGGGTTTTGATGTAGTTCACAATTGCTGAGTATGCCCAAAAGAGGCATGATGTGTCCGATTGGGACATGATGGAAGAGTTGAAGAATGATTTGAAGAGTGAAGATTTGATTGGGAATCAAATATGATTGTGTTTTTTGGTGTTTGGATGATTAGAGGAAGTTTAAAGTATTTGAGTTTGTAGAGTTCTAAGTTGTGAAGATCAAATTTTAATGATAATTAGGAGTGTGACTTGAAGGAGGACTTTTGAATGGCTAAGACATGTTTTGGAGCATTAAACCTAAGAGACGGGCACCAAGGAATGTCGCTACAGTGCCAAGAACAAGATTCGGGGCTAGTTTATGCCGGGCTGGGTACGCCAATTTTGTGCCCGAATCACTTCTACTTCATCTTGGACTCTAAAACTTCAAGTTTTGGTTTCTATAAACACTCCACAAAGTATATACACAAAAGTGACTCAAAAAGAGAGGAAAAACTCGAGAGATTATAACTATTAGATCTTTGTGTATACATTAGAAATAAGAGAGAACTGTTTAGATTAGATTGAGATGATCAAATTTTGTAAGACAATTGATTTTTTCTTGGTATAATGAATTCTCATCTCTACAATTTTCTTGATTGTTGTGTGATCCATTAAATTTTATATTGTCCATAATTTTCTTCTTTAATTATTTTGCTGGTTTTTCTACAATTTATTTCAAAACATTCTTCATATCGGGATTGGTTCATAACATACCTCAACTGCATAAGATCCAAAAGAAGACAAATATGACATTGATGGGACCAAGACAAGAAAAGAAAGACTCTATGGCGATCTGCTTGCCGTCTCTCCATTTGCCTTTTGCCACTGCAACATGGGATACATGTGCAGATAATAGCAAAAAATTAGAATAGGTACAATGTTTTAATCATCATCAAACATCATGAACTTTTTCCTCCCATTACATTTTCTATTTTAGTAACTATCAGAGTTCCTTTTTATAAAGAAAATTACAAAAAGTTCTAGGAAATGAAAAGAAAGAAAAAGTAAATGGCAGCCTATCATTGTCCCGTGTTTCGTAGAATACACTGTGTACAAATAACGGATGCTCGAATATAATCAGAAAACCAAGAGAGGGTTGTGCAGAAGTTCTGTTGACAAACTTACCTCCTTTTTCTCAAGAGAGCGAGGACTCTCTCTTTTAAAATTTAAATTAGAACAAACATCCAAAGGATACCAATATAAGGTGATGACTATTAGGGAAACAACAACACCGAAGAAAATCAAATATAACGATTAGCACCTTACCATGAGATGCATGTCATGCTCTTGTATCTTTCTGTGGTGAGTATTTACACGGTGGAGAATGCCTTCCGTCAAGCCTTTCTCTCAAGTCTTTACCACTATTCTTCTGCCTCGGTGCAATTTGCAACAGAAATATTTCCATGGGATGGGCAGAGTCATTATGTGAAAGAGGTAAAAATCAGGAAGCCATCTACTAAAGCTGTAATATGAATACAATAATAAAATTATGAAATCAGCATCATCATGAAACTCAAACTTATAACTTCAACCAAAATGACAAAAATAAAATATAAAATAGGACTAGAATTTAAGACAAAACAGAAGAACTTGACAAAATTACGACTGAAAAATAACTCATGTACCAAAAGACTGACCTTGGGATTAAGTGTAATAACCCAATTTTTACAAGTCAAAGTCAAGGGTTGAATTGTCTAAGTCAAAGTCAAATATGGAGTTAAATGAGAATAAATTAATTGCTTGGGACTTATTTTTAAAGTAGGAAAAGAAAAGGTTTTTAAATGGATTGTTTTAGAAGTAGTGGACTTACTTATTTGACATTGGAGAGTTGAGGGACTTCCTTTGCAATTGACCCTTTTATTAGACTTTTCCAAGCCTTTTTGTCTCATTTTCCACTAACACACACACACACACTTACGCAGAGAGTGAGAGACCGAAACAGAGAGCTGGAATTGGGGGAAAAAAAAGAGGAAGAAAGGTAGAAAAAGAGAAGGAAAAAAAGAAGGAAAAGGAGAAGAAGGTAAAGTGGGTATTTTGGAACTCGATTTTTTCTTGTTTTCTCGTTATATTTTTAGAAATAGAGGTATATTATGTTAAATTTCTAAGGTTTAAATTGTGGTTAAATTTTCAGATTTATGAGATATTAGTACTATTGGAGCTTGAGATTACGGGGTTTTTAGTATCCATTGATATTAAGGTAAGAAATGGAATTTTTGGGCAAACCCTAGATTTTTAGTTAATATTTGTATAAGTTTTGTTAGTGGGAAGTATTGTATTAATGAAATGTTTAATAGAAAACATGAGATTATGGAACTATATGCATGTTAAATTGGTTGTAGTATTGATTGCTAGCTTTACTAGTTGGAAGTGGATAATTGCATTTATGATTGGATGGAAGGTGATGATAATGTATTGGTTGTTAATAAATGGACTAGAAGGTGTAGTTAGACCCACTTGATTAAGGGAATAAATTGGGACGTTTATTCTAGCATCGAGGAAATTTAGTTGTAATGTTATAGCATTAGATGTTAGAGGTTTCTTGACTTGACAATAGTTGAATTAGCTATCTTGTATGGTGTTTCAGGTGGTGACGAAGAAATTGGAAAAGCTTACGGATCGTCCTAGACGGTAGCTTGTTTTGAGTGAGTGGAGAACTTACTTTCCAAAAAAATAAGATTTTTAATTTATAAATTTATAAACATGTTTATTTAATACGAATGGTTATATGATTCCAAATTGGTAGAGAAGCATATTAGTTGCACTAAAGGTCTTACTTTTGAGAAATTGGTAAATGAGCATAATTATGTTGATACTATCAGAAAATACCCCAATGTAGTTATCTTACTCTAGTGCACTGAGGGGCTATGGCCGTGTACTAGAGTTGTGTATTGGACTCCTATACACTGAGGGGCTAAAGCCGTGTATAAAGGTGACTCTTATCCACTGAGGGGCTACGGCCGTGTGTAAGGGTACCTATTATGCACTGAGGGGCTACAGCCGTGTATAAGGATGATTATGTTATTTCCACTTTATACACTGAGGGGCTACGGCCGTGTATAAAGATGATTATGTTAATTCCACTTCGTACACTGAGGGGCTACGGCCGTGTACAGAGGTGTTGATCAGCCATTTACTTGCATATGGCTAGAGTTTTCATATCATTAGCTGATGACCACATGGGGTATATTTTGATGTAATGATTCTATATATAGTGGGTTATTAACTTTCAGTTTACAGTTCTTAGCTTACAGTTTAGCTTATGAAATTTAGATTATGGTTTCAACTTACTGAATTTGATTTGTGTACTTGCTCAATGTGTTGTATCAATTATTATCAATTTCCTTGATATCAGTTTGAGTCTAATTTATGATTTAGTACCCGCATTATAAATTTAGAAGATGTTAGGATACAGCTTTCTAGGGTAACGAGGACATCATGATGATTGAAAAATCCGTGTTATTTTATAAATGAATGTACGTACATAGAGGATTGTGTAACCATTGTATAAACATTCCACTCACTGGGATTATTATCTCATCTATTTTCTTGACATTTTCTTTATAGGAGGCAGTTGATTGAGCAGGGGTGGAGATTTTATTGATAGTTTTTGCAGCCACTACTATCACCTACCATAGGTTCTTTTGCTTAAGACTGTAATCATCAAGCGACCATTTTGCTTCATTTTTGAAAGTTTTGTACTTAAATGTATCTACTATCACGATGGAATATTGTAAACTAAACTACATCGCTATTATGTCATTGCGAAGCAGTTATGATGCATGGTGATATAGACATTGTTAGTTGATCGAGTAATTGATTTTATGATGTTGGTATATGGGTGATTGGATGTTTTTATGTTAACAGGACGGAAAATAATGTCATTGTTGAAGGAGACTCTGTCAAATTTTTTTTTAAACTTCCTTTTGGTTAAAAGAAGCTATATATACCGATGTTACGTTATGGTTGCCTTGGTGGTGGGTCCAGCATTTAACTGGTATCTACCATCGGCGCACGACACGTGTCAGGTCCATTAGGGTGACTTGGGACGGGTTGTGTCATTAAGAGCCTTTACTTGGTCTTCAAATGATTTTCTAGAAAAATAAAAATTGTAATCTATACAAGCAACAATATATACAGCCTCTTGTAACTCAAGTGGGTTTCTGCCAGCACGATGGTGCTGCCTGTAAAAAGAAAATGCTAGTTTAGATTTCTAGTACAGCCACCTTAGGACTATTCCACGAACAAAATGTATATATTTAGGGCCGTTCACCTGTCTGTATTTTGTGTAATGGTGAAATTTATGTGGCTTGCATTTTCAAGAGACGTTATTGCAATATTACCAGTTGTGCTGCAGTAAAATCAATTAACGAAATTCAACCTTTTTATTTATCTCATCCACAATTTTACTTCTTCATTGATCCTGTCATATACAAATCAAAGTTGCACTGAATAATTAAATTACTTGAGAAAAAAGAATTATAAAAAATGAATTGATAGTATAATCGCACATGGTGAGATGTATTGTTTGCCGGACCTGGTGTGAAAGAGATCGAAATTGATGATCTGGAGTTGTTGGAGTTTCTAAACCAAATGTACGACGTTTTGTTGGTGAAACTGCATCCTTTTGTATTGGATAACTAAAATCCCAACCTATTCTTGTCACGGTTTAATTTGCCTACAGGACAGGAAAAAAGATACGTCTTCATTAAGCTCAGAAGATAAGAGAGAAGCAAGCGGGTTTGAAGCAATAGAGAACAACAAATTTGAAATAAAGAGATGAATCCCAAAAGCAGTTATACCTTGTAAATGCATATAGATAGTTATAGATGTTGCAGATGCTTTCCTTAAGTAGGATGTCCAGATCCTCCAATCTATAGCAAGCATGTGTTTTACAACACATTCTTTACCTTGTTTTGCAGGAGTTATCATGTACCTGCTTATCAGAATGAAAAAATAAAAAATAAAATATTATTTCATAAGAAAAACTTACAGCTATATTAGGTTAAGTACAAGCTTCAGCAAACTTCAATATGAGTAAAGAAGATAAGATATCACTGATCTCAATTAGGATAATTGTTACCATCCTACATCTGCAAGATATTCTTGAACTAATGTTAACAGTAAATCTGAGCTTCAATAAAGAGAATATTCAGGATCATTTGTGCTGGGGGATAAATAGTTTTTAAGTTGGTAATCTGAGGAACCATGCACATCAAGTTTTTATTTTATTTTATTTTGGTAGAGTTTTGAAGCTTAAAAAGAACTTTAAAGTTATTTCAAGATTATGCTTTCAAGTATACTTTGATAGCTTACTTTTTCCTTCCTTCTTAAGTTAAAAAAGATACTTGAATTTTGGTTCAAGCTTGACCAATAAACAAAATGCGTACTTTAAAACTTTCTTATTAAGTGTAAACTTTCTAAGCTTAGCCAAACATGCTCTAAGCTCTTCCTTGATTTTTTTTTTTATCTAAGATTGATTTTCACTTAATCTATGTAAATTTCTAACTACTCCGAAACAATTAAACTATGAGTTAAGCATTCTTCATTTATCGTTTATTCTTCTTCTAATTTCTTTGGAAGTAGTTGAATCATCTTTTCAAAAAATTTCTCAAATAGCACTCTTCATGAGAAATCAGGCAAAAAATAAAAACCTATCCGTTGGTTAGAACTAAAATTCTATCAGTTTCTCAAGAGAAAGAAAATGAGAAACTGTCCAACTAACTAAATATCTTGCATCAAAGAATTACTGAAGATGCAAAAATCATGTTTTCACAATTTCATTTCAGATTTTCGGTTCTCATCTTTTATGATGCATGACCTGTCTGTAAGAGGCCGTTGCAATTATTGGTAGAATAAAGGCATTAACAAATTCCAGGTGAAGAATACATTACTTTTAAGCACGAACATATCTGTGTTTAGGAGGACACTTCTTTTTGAACCCTGAGTGGTAAGAGTATAACTACAACAAAAACAATAGATGCAGGGGCGAATCCAGGATTTGGACCCAGCACGGGCGGAGACCGTTGACTCGGAACCATTTACCGATGACCGTAGACAATCAACGATCATAATAGGCGAAAATATAATTCGATACATATATAAATGCACTAAATCGTAAAAAGTATATACATATGAAAATATATTTCAATACAAATAACAAATTAACAAAAATTGAGTCAAACATCTTCACGCCGAAGACTATTCACTTATCCCTAAATCCTAATTTCCTAAAACCCTAAATTCCCAAATCACAATTCAAAATTATAAGTCATAACTCGTAGTTAATATAAATTCTCATAATTCACAAATTAACAAAAGTTGGAAAAAAAAATACAAAAACACAAATATAGAGTCCAGGGGCTGCACCCATCACTTAAATTCACATTTATCATAAATTCATAATTCATTGATGATTAATAGCAAATAATAAATTAACATAAACTGAAAAAAATACAAAAACACAAATATACAGTCAAGAGGCTGCACCCA
Organism: Fraxinus excelsior; assembly: GCA_019097785.1. Classification (NCBI taxonomy): domain Eukaryota; kingdom Viridiplantae; phylum Streptophyta; class Magnoliopsida; order Lamiales; family Oleaceae; genus Fraxinus; species Fraxinus excelsior. The sequence goes on from CM032641.1 coordinate 11,067,715, forward strand.
TCACAGAAATTCACATTTATCATAAATTCATAAATAATAATAGCAATTAGCAAATAACAAATTAACAAAAACAGGAAAACAAAATGAATACCTGATAAATTGTCGGCCCAGCCCAAAATGCCAAAACTGCAGGCTCCAGAGTCCAGCAGCACAGTCCAAAAATTGCAGCCCACCCAGCAGCCTCTAGAGTCCAGGAAGGAAGCCCAAAAACTCACAGCCCACCACACCGCCACAGCCCACAGGCCCACACGCACAGGCTATCTTCTCCAGCGGTCCAGTCCAGCCTCCCTCCAAATCACGGCTCACCACAGTCCACACTCCATAGCTTCCTCTGCCCAGTGCCCAGACACAAAGCTCCGGCGTTCACAGGTCAGTCCGACAGTCCGGCGTCCACAAAGCTCTACCTCTACTACGCCTCTACCGCACTCTCGAGTCTCCAGGCTCCAGCCAGTAGCCACCACTCACCACTCACCAGCCCACCACAGCCCACAGGTTCGTCCACAGCAGTCGGCGAGCCTGCTCCTCCTCAGTCCTCAGTCCTCAAATTAAATTCGCCCAAAATATTCGCCAAAAATCGCGACTAACCTAAGAAGAAACGAGAGATGAATTGAAATTGGATTAATTGCCTAATTGGAGCAAACTGCAAGACCTTAACCGGCCATGGAAGGTGGATCACTGGATTGGGCTAAACATTGGGCCTTTTTTAAAAAAAAAATGAGGCCCAAAATTTTTTTAAACCTCAGCCCAACAACAGGAAGCCCTTTCTCCCCTCTTTCTTCAGTTCATCTTCAGTCTTCTTCCTAGCTTGTGGTCTTCTTCTTCCCGGCGGTGTCTGAAGTTTTCGGCGGCCCAGCACGGACGGCTGCGGGGACTGGCCAGGTGCTGGGTCCGCCACTGAATAGATGGATACACGAAAATAGTAACTGAGAAGTTATCAAACTCATGTCGATTTTGCCAGTTACAATGTACCATAAGTTCCATCATCTTCTCTTTTACAATAACATTACAGAAGCAAGTCTCTTCTTTTCATTGCTCTGAACAAAGGAAGTACATGTTTGGTTAGGAATACTAGATCATACTTGACAGTGTAATACACAAATTTAACTTCATTTTTCTTATTTAACAACGTCCATTACTATCAGATCCAGCTTACAAAAGGTGTTTCTCAACTATAAAAATTCTAAAATGGAATGTCCACAAAGTTAGTTTGACCATGTACCCATGTACCCAATTGCTACATAGCTGGATGTAGAAACAGAAATCCCATCTACAAAAGTACACTTAATCGTTAATAGATCAACGTCAGTTGCTATATTATCATCTCATTGAAGAATGAAAAGATGAATACCTTAAGCTGATCATTATGATCATAAGGACCTATCTGGTGCAAATTAAAATCAGCAAGGAATGGATTTTATTACCGTTTATTTTTAAAAAATGGGACCCACTCTCTCACAATAGGGTCAACATTTGCGGCCATAACGTTCCAAATTCTGATTAATAGTGTTCCCTGACAAGGCCTAAGTACAGTTCAGGTGAAAATGAAGAACACCTGCAAGTTATAAGAAAATTCAGATAAGTACTAAAAAAAGTAGATTCACTATATGTTAACAAAGCATAAGTTGTAATACCCAAAGATCCTTTATAGTCATTAATTATGAAATTAAGACTTTTGTGTAAGAGGATGAAAATTAGAAGACCAGATTACGTATTCACTAATAGTTGAGGTACTACAAGTGCAATTTCCTAAATTATAGATTTATATATACTATATAGACATGATTTGGATAGAGAAAACGTAAATACCATATAAGTGAAATATAAATTATATAAAATTCATTTTTTGGTAACTTTTACCATATATGTGTCCCTCTTATCATATTTGAGGATTATAGAAAAAATGATAATTTTTCTTTTTACATGTGCGTAAATTATATAATTACTATAATTACGTGTATCCATTTATGTTAATTATATCTAATAATGATTTATTGATTTAAATTATTTAATTAATATAACTCGTTGATGCACGAGGATACGAGTCAGACGAGGCCGAGCTGTTTGATAGTACGTTAATGGCGTTGAGATACTATGAGTTGGCAGATCAACGCAAGATTGGCAAATAATTGGCGGTATTTCCTAATTGGGGCCATCTACGGGCATGTTTCTAATACTATTGATAGAAGCTCTGTTATTTAAGAGAACAGAGAACATAAAACAAAGAAATATTCTGTAATACAAAAGAGTTGAATTCTTGACATCTCTTATTCAATGATTAGAGGCCTTTAAATAGGCTTACATTCAAGTCTAGAAACGAAACAATAGCAACTGAAACCATACTTGTAGAACTGGTTCCTACAGATTAGGTAAAACAACCACGTTATTAAACAAATTTCATGACTGGGACAAAGAAAACAAAAAGTGCCAGATTTATTCTACACCAAGTGCATTAATTGATCTTAAATCTGAGCCCATTTTTGCTGGTAGTAAAGTTCTTAAAACACGTAAAATTTGCAATTCATCTAGCTCATTATGGGATAGAAAAATTATTGATGGCCAACGGAACGAGTACGAGACAAATAATCATTTTTCATCATCTGCATATTTTTGTTATCTTATCCCACTTTCATACTCGGTTAAAGCGGGATGGGATAGATTCAGAGCGAGACAGCCTACCCCATTTATTATTATTATTATTATTATTATTATTATTATTATTATTATTATTATTTTTTCTGATTTTATTTTTTTATTTATTTAATTAGTTGTTGTTATTATTATTATTATCAATTTATTGAGAAAGTTGCAGTCTTGCTAGATAAATTGGTCCAAATTGACTCCAATTAGGCAATTAATCCAATTTCAATTCATCTCTCATTTTTCTTAGGAGGAGGAGGAGTGGTTCGAGTTTCCCTGTGGAGGACGGTGGAGCAGGACTGCAGGAGGCTCGCCGACTGCTGTGGACGAACCTGTGGTGGGCTGGTGGGCTGGTGGCTGGAGAGTGCGGTAGAGGCGTAGAGCTTTGTGGACGCCGGACGGACCTGTGGTGGCAGTGGCTGGTGGTGCCTGGTTGTGTGACTTGTGTCTGGGCACTGGGCAGGGGCAAGCTGTGGAGGAGTGGACTGTGGTGACCGTGGTGAGCCGTGATTTGGAGGGAGGCTGGACTGGACCGCTGGAGAAGACAGCCTGTGCGTGTGGCGGTGTGGGCTGGCTGTGAGTTTTTGGGCTTCCTGGACTCTGGAGGCTGCTGGGTGGGCTGCAATTTTTGGACTGTGCTGCTGGACTCTGGAGCCTGCAGTTTTGGCATTTTGGGCTGGGCCGACAAAATTGCTATTATTATTTATGAATTTATGATAAATGTGAATTTCAGTGATGGGTGCAGCCCCTGGACTGTATATTTGTGTTTTTGTATTTTTTTTTTTTCAGTTTATGTTAATTTATTATTTGCTATTAATCATTAATGAATTATGAATTTATGATAAATGTGAATTTAAGTGATGGGTGCAGCCCCTGGACTGTATATTTGTGTTTTTGTATTCCTTTTTTTTTTTCAATTTTTGTTAATTTGTTATTTGAATTATGAATTTATGATAAATGAGAATTTAAGTGATGGGTGCAGCCCCTGGACTGTATATTTGATTTTTGTATTCTTTTTTTTTTTTTTTTTTGTTAATTTGTTATTTGCTATTAATGAATTATGAATTTATGATAAATGAAAATTTAAGTGATGGGTGCAGCCCCTGGACTGTATATTTGTGTTTTTGTATTCTTTTTTTTTTTCAATTTTTGCTTTTGTTAATTTGTGAATTATGGGAATTTATATTAACTACGAGTTATATTAACTACGAGTTACGACTTATATAAATTTGAATTTTGAATTGTGATTTGGGAGGGATTTAGGGTTTTAGCCTTTTAGGAAATTAGGATTTAGGGATAAGTGAGAGTCTGAAGAGTCTTCGGCGTGAAGATGTTTGGCTCAATTAAACCATTAACCATGTCCATGTGTACACTTTTTTAATCAATTTTGAATTGAAAAATAATTTGGGGCATTTTGCAGATTATGGAGCGATTTTTTTTCAACCGAAACGAAAGTCCATACATAGTTCTTCATTCTCTAGTTGTGCATCTAGTCCCGCCACTGATTCTAGCCGAGCACAAGAGTTAGTAAATAATGCAAAGAAGTCTCGGCATCAAATTCAATGTGGATAATCTTGAATCTGATCCAGGGAAACGTCCCCCTATCGAATCATACGATCCTAATATCAGAGATGATGTGAGGATGTACTTGGAGAAAGGTCCTTGTCAACCATGGACATGACTTTCCAAGAAGACGAATAGGGAATGATAATAGGTGTTTTCGAAAAGAGTGTGGTTCTCTGAATTTCATTGGTTGGAGTACAGTATAGAAAATGATGCTGCGTATTGTTTGCATTGTTACTTGTTCAAACCCGATAGAGGGGGTCAAGGAGGTGGACATGTATTCACTCAAATCGGCTTTAGGGATTGGAAGCACAAAAAGACATTGAAAGATCATGTCGGTCTCTTTGATAGTGCTCATAATCAATCTTTTGCAAAGTGTACGAACTTGATGAATCAAAAGCAGAGCATCTCCTATGTTATTTCTAGCCAAAGTAGTAATCAACAAAAAAACTATAGGATGAGATTGACAGCGGTGCTACATTGTACTAGATTCCTCTTGATGCAAGGATTGTCATTTCGTGGTCATGATGAATCGAAAGAGTCTCTGAATAGAGGAAATCTAGTTGAGCTACTAAAATGGTATGGAGATCGTTGTCAGGAAGTTAAAGAAGTACTATTTAGTAATGCTCCTGCAAATGACCAAATGACTTCACCAAACATCCAAAAGGATTTGATTAATTGTTGTGCAGTGGAGACGACAAGGGCTATTATCAATGAGATAGGTGATTCTTTATTTTCGATTTTGGTTGATGAGGCTCGTGATAACTCTATAAAAGAACAAATGGCAGTTGTTTTGAGATTTGTTGACAAAAGTGGGCAAGTGAAGGAGCGTTTTTTGGGCATCTCCCATGTTACTGATACTTGTGCCCAATCACTGAAAAATGCCATTGATGCAATGTTTTCTACATATGGATTGAGCATATCTAGCTAGCCTGCGAGGTCAAGGTTATGATGGAGCAAGCAATATGTCAGGTGAGTTTTAATGGTTTGAAAGCTTTAATTCTAAGAGAGAACCCACATGCCATGTATGTTCATTGCTTTGCTCATCAACTTCAGTTATCAGTTGTTTCCGTGGCACGTAGGAATTCTATGCTTGGTGATTTTTTTAACATGCTTGCTATTATTGTGAATTTGGTTGGTGCATCATGTAAGCGTGTAGATGCTCTTCGATCAAGTTACCATTCTAATATTCTGGAGAAGCTTCATATTGGGGAACTATCTAGTGGAACTGGTCAATTTCAAGAAATGGGTTTGGCTCGCCCAGGTGATACTAGATGGGGCTCGCATCTAATGACAGTTACTCGTTTCATTGATATGTTTAATGCTATCATAGATGTTCTTGAGAATATATCAGAAGATGGAGTAAATTCAGATCAAAAAATCAATGGCCATAAGACAAATGGACACTATGCAAGATTTTCAGTTTGTGTTTAGTCTCCACTTTATGTTTGAAATTCTTGCAACTACAAATGACCTTTCACAAGCTTTACAGAAAAAAGATCAGGATATTCAGAATGCTATGATGTTATTGAATTTGTGTAAGTGTGCATTGCAGAACATGAGAGACAATGGTTGGGAAACTCTGTTGCGTAGGGTGATTGGGTTTTGTGTTGATAGACATATTTTAGTGCCTAATTTGGATGATGTTGTAGTAGTAAAAGGTCGACCTAGGCGTGCAGCTGAGCAAGTGACTTATTATCATCGCTTTTATGTTGATTTGTATTGTCATGTGATTGACTCAATCTTGCAAGAGTTGAATGATCGTTTTTCAGAAACAACTACCGAGCTCTTTACTTGCATTGCATGTTTAAATCCAAAAAATTCATTTGCGGCTTTTGATCAGGGTAAATTGCTGCGTCTTGCTCAGTTATATCCTTTGGACTTCAATAGTGAAGAGCTTTTATTACTTAGACCTCAACTTGACAAGTTTCTTATGTTGGTGAGAATGAATGCAGCTTTCTTTAACCTCAATAGCATATCTTGTGTAGCTCGGAAGTTGGTAACTGGAAGTTACTGTTATTTTCCGTTGGTTTATAGGTTGATCACCTTGGTTTTGATATTACCTGTGGCAACTGCAAGTGTTGAAAGGGTATTTTCTGCTATGAATTTAATCAAGAGCGACTTGCGCAACAAAATGGGAGATGAATGGTTGAATGACAATTTCCTTCCCCGCTCCCCATTTACCCCTCGAATCATTCGGACGAGGAGTTCCATTGAGTATCTGATTGAATATTTTTATTTTTTTTGCAGTCCTTAAGAAAAATAATATGAATAAATAAACAAACTCAAATCTTAGTTAGAAAATTGAACAACAGATCAAATTAACTCGCCTTGTGATTTTTACACAGAATGATAATTTTATTCATATAACATCCAGTCGAGTTCTCAAATTCAGACGCTGCCTTAAAAGATTTCACACTTGATCCTCGGCTGCAGGAAAAATCAACCACTCATCAAGAAATGGGCTCTCATCATCATTTGCATCCAAATATGGTTTTACGACATTCAAATCATCTTTCCCCTGTGAACTTTCCGACCATTAATTCACTATTTCCTTTACCATCCAAAGAATTCAAAAACCCTATCCACCAAGTGTAAGAAGAAGACATATTTTCAGGAAAATCAAACTCAAGAACTTCCACTGAAGGAACTGGAGCACACATCACTGCAGGTGGTGTTGTAGACCAGGTTGGTTCAGGAATTGGCATAGACTCCATTAACTGATAAGAGTATTGTGAAGTCCAAGGACTGTTACCCTGCAAGTTCCAGAAGTTGATGAAGAAGATAGCCTGTGAAGATGTAGAGCATTCACAATATCTCTTCTAGCTTCAGCCATGTTAATCAGATGGGCTGATTTTCTTGTGTGAGACTGAGGGACCTCCTCCTGATGCTTTTTTTCTTTGCATAATCACTTTTTTTCAAATTTGGTTCTTCCATGGATAGGTACAAACCTTTTGGGCAGGCTTGCCTTTGAGTGAAGCAAAAGGATTGTAAAAAAATGCTTATAAAACAGAGAGTGAATGAATGTGAAGTACACACGTGGCGAGGTGGGTGGGTGTGGGAGTGGGGGTGGCATAAGCATGTAAATTTGACACCTGGTGAAGATTTGTGGACACATCATGGATATGCCTGGGGAACTGCTTTTGATTCCCTCCGTCCCAAAAAGATAGTCATGTATACTATTTTTGTCCGTCCCAAAAAGATAGTCTTGTTTCCATTTTAAGCATGTATTAAAATTTTCATTTCCACATATACCCTTATTTAATACATGTTGGTATAATAGACACCAACTACCTAGATATTGCATTTTCAAAATTTTTTTGGGAAACAAAGTGAGTCCATGCGTTCAACTGTGTGGGGATTCAAATAGGTATTAAACCTTTCACCTCCCTCTCTCAAGATCCATAAAGTGGCATGAGGTGTTAAAAAAGATATCACCTTGCTGGAAGGGAAACACCAGGATATAGTTGAAGATTGCAAATATACTGGCGGGTTCAAACATGCTGATAAGATGTCCGAACCATTAGACAATGAATTGGTGGTGGCAACTCCCGTAGGGAATTCACTTTTAGCTACTAGTGTGTACAAGGATTGTGTGATTAGAGTGAATGATCGGGAGTTGAAAGCTAATTTGATTCCACTTGATATTCATGATTTTGATATTATACTGGGCATGGATTTCTTAGCGGCAAACCATGCTTCAGTTGATTGTTTTCGCAAGGAAGTAGTGTTCAGAAGGCCGGGAGAGCCTGAAATTGTTCTTAGTGGTGAACGGAGAATATTACCTTCATGTATCATATCTGCACTTGATGCTGGAAGATTGCTTAGAAAAGGGTGCCAAGCTTATTTGGCCAATGTGATTGACACCCACATTTCTAAGTTGAAACTTGAAGATATACCAGTGGTAAGAGATTTTCCTGATATTTTTCCTGAAGATCTTCCAGGACTACCTCCAAACAGGGAAATTGAGTTCACCATTGATTTGGTCCCAGGGACTACCCCTATTTCACAAACTCCTTACAGAATGGCCCCAATTGAGCTAAAGGAATTGAAAGTTCAGTTACAAGATTTGGTTGATAAGGGTTTCATTCGACCCAGTACATCTCCATGGGGAGCGCCAGTATTATTTGTGAAAAAGAAGGATGGCACGATGAGATTGTGTATTGATTACAGACAGTTGAATAAAGTGACTATTCGCAATAAGTACCCTTTGCCTCGTATAGATGATTTATTTGACCAACTTCGAGGTGCTACAGTATTTTCTAAGATTGATCTGCGTTCAGGGTACCATCAACTCAGAATTAGGGATGTTGACATTCAGAAAACTGCATTTAGGTCGCGGTATGGCCATTATGAATTTCTGGTGATGCCATTTGGGTTGACTAATGCCCCAGCAGCATTTATGGATTTGATGAATAGGGTGCTTCACCCATATTTAGATAAATTTGTGATTGTTTTTATTGATGACATATTGGTTTATTTTCGCAGCCGTGATGAGCATGTCGAGCACTTGAGAGTCATTTTATAGATTCTGCGAGATAAGCAGTTGTATGCTAAGTTTAGCAAATGTGAGTTTTGGCTGGATAAAGTTATGTTTCTGGGTCATGTTATCTCAGCAGAAGGCATCTACGTAGATCCTGTAAAAATTGAGGCTGTGATGAAATGGGAACGCCCTACTAATGTTACGGAAGTGCGGAGTTTTCTTGGGCTAGCAGGGTATTACCGTCGATTTGTAGAGGATTTTTCTAAAATTGCTCTTCCCCTGACTAGTCTGACTCGTAAGAACTCTAAATTTGTGTGGACTGAGGATTGTGAAAAGAGTTTTCAAGAGTTGAAGAAGAGATTAGTTTCTGCTCCTATACTTACTCTTCCATCTCCTGGTGAGGAGTTTGTGATTTATAGTGATGCTTCACGCCAAGGACTGGGTTGTGTTTTAATGCAGAATGGAAAGGTTATAGCTTATGCTTCAAGACAATTGAAGAAGCATGAGTTAAACTACCCAACACATGATCTAGAGTTAGCTGCAGTGATATTAGCACTAAAGATTTGGAGACACTATCTTTATGGTGAGAAAAGTCAAATATTTACTGATCATAAAAGTTTGAAGTATATTTTTGATCAGAAAGAACTGAATTTGAGGCAAAGAAGATGGTTGGAGTTGATAAAGGATTATGATTGCAAGATTGACTACCATCCAGGGAAAGCTAATGTAGTGGCAGATGCCCTCAGTAGAAAGACTAGTTCATCCTCTTCATCCAGTGCTGTATGTGCTTCGTTGATTTGTGAGTTCAAAAAGTTGAATGCTCAATTGTCAGCTAGTACTTCAGGGGCCGTATTAGCTCATTTTCAGGTAAGGCCTACTTTGATTGATAAGGTTATAGAAGCTCAATCTCAAGATTTGACATTATGAATGTTGAAAGCAGAAGTGAGTGCGGGGTTAAGAACATACTATGTGATCAGAGATGATGGTGCATTGGCTATGGGTAATAGATTGTGTGTTCCAGATAAACCAGAATTGAAGAAGGAGATTCTAGATGAGGCACACAGTTCTGCTTATGCTATACATCCAGGTAGTATTAAAATGTATCGCACTTTGAGAGATCATTATTGGTGGTTGGGTATGAAAAGAGAGATAGCCAAATTTGTATCCAAATGTCTTATTTGTCAACAAGTAAAGCCAGTTCGTCAAAAGTCGGCAGGACTTTTACAGCCATTGCCTATTCCAGAATGGAAGTGGGAGCACATTACTTGGACTTTTTATTTGGTCTTCCTCGTACTCCGAATGGTCATGACGGTGTTTGGGTTATTGTGGATCGTTTGACCAAGACTGCTAGGTTTTTACCGATCAAGACTACTTATTCTTTAAATAAGTTGGCCAAGTTGTATGTGGGTGAGATAGTGAGCTTATATGGTACTCTATTATCCATTGTGTCAGATAGGGATCCTCGATTTACATCGAAATTTTGGCCTAGTTTGCAGGAAGCCTTGGGTACTAAATTACATTTCAGTACAGCTTTTCATCCTCAGACAGATGGCCAGTCAGAGAGGACTATACAGACTCTGGAGGATATGTTAAGGGCTTGTGTTTTGGAGTTCAAAGGTAGCTGGGATACTCATTTGTCTTTGATGGAGTTTGCTTACAATAATAGTTACCACTCCAGTATAGAAATGGCTCCTTTTGAGGCTTTGTATGGTAGGAAGTGCAGAACGCCAGTGTGTTGGGATGAAGCTGGTGAAAGGAAGTTAGTAGGCCCTGAATTGGTGCAAACGTCTTCAGAAAATGTGAAATTGATTAGAGACAATTTGAGGATAGCGCAGGATAGACAGAAAAGTTATGCAAATAGGTGCAGGAAAGATCTTGAATTTGCAGTTGGAGATAAAGTATTTTTGAAATTGTCACCTTGGAAAGGGGTGTTGAGATTTGGCAGGCGAGGGAAGTTGAGTCCACGATATATTGGACCATATCAGATTACTGAACGGATTGGCCCAGTGGCATATCGATTGGATTTGCCTGATGAATTATCCAGGATCCATGATGTTTTTCATGTCTCTATGCTTCGCAAGTATATTGCCGATGTTTCTCATGTGCTAGAGTCTCAGCCAATTCAGTTGAAGGAGAATTTGACATATATAGAAGAGCCAGTGAAAATTCTTGATAGAAAGGTGCAGATTCAGCGAAACCAGACAATTTCACTTGTCAAGGTTCTTTGGAGGAATCAAACAGTGGAAGAGGCTACGTGGGAAAATGAGGACCAGATGCGAGAGCAGTATCCTCACCTATTCATTGATTAGCCAGATGTCCATCGAATTTCGAGGACGAAATTCTTTTAAGGAGGTAAGATTGTAATAACCCAATTTTTACAAGTCAAAGTCAAGGGTTGAATTGTCTAAGTCAAAGTCAAATATGGAGTTAAATGAGAATAAATTAATTGCTTGGGACTTATTTTTAAAGTAGGAAAAGAAAAGGTTTTTAAATGGATTGTTTTAGAAGTAGTGGACTTACTTATTTGACATTGGAGAGTTGAGGGACTTCCTTTGCAATTGACCATTTTATTAGACTTTTCCAAGCCTTTTTGTCTCATTTTCCACTAACACACACACACACACTTACGCAGAGAGTGAGAGACCGAAACAGAGAGCTGGAATTGGGGGGAAAAAAAGAGGAAGAAAGGTAGAAAAAGAGAAGAAAAAAGAGAAGGAAAAGGAGAAGAAGGTAAAGTGGGTATTTTGGAACTCGATTTTTTCTTGTTTTCTCGTTATATTTTTAGAAATAGAGGTATATTATGTTAAATTTCTAAGGTTTAAATTGTGGTTAAATTTTCAGATTTATGAGATATTAGTACTATTGGAGCTTGAGATTACGGGGTTTTTAGTATCCATTGATATTAAGGTAAGAAATGGAATTTTTGGGCAAACCCTAGATTTTTAGTTAATATTTGTATAAGTTTTGTTAGTGGGAAGTATTGTATTAATGAAATGTTTAATAGAAAACATGAGAGTATGGAACTATATGCATGTTAAATTGGTTGTAGTATTGATTGCTAGCTTTACTAGTTGGAAGTGGATAATTGCATTTATGATTGGATGGAAGGTGATGATAATGTATTGGTTGTTAATAAATGGACTAGAAGGTGTAGTTAGACCCACTTGATTAAGGGAATAAATTGGGACGTTTATTCTAGCATCGAGGAAATTTAGTTGTAATGTTATAGCATTAGATGTTAGAGGTTTCTTGACTTGACAATAGTTGAATTAGCTATCTTGTATGGTGTTTCAGGTGGTGACGAAGAAATTGGAAAAGCTTACGGATCGTCCTAGACGGTAGCTTGTTTTGAGTGAGTGGAGAACTTACTTTCCAAAAAAATAAGATTTTTAATTTATAAATTTATAAACATGTTTATTTAATACGAATGGTTATATGATTCCAAATTGGTAGAGAAGCATATTAGTTGCACTAAAGGTCTTACTTTTGAGAAATTGGTAAATGAGCATAATTATGTTGATACTATCAGAAAATACCCCAATGTAGTTATCTTACTCTAGTGCACTGAGGGGCTATGGCCGTGTACTAGAGTTGTGTATTGGACTCCTATACACTGAGGGGCTAAAGCCGTGTATAAAGGTGACTCTTATCCACTGAGGGGCTACGGCCGTGTGTAAGGGTACCTATTATGCACTGAGGGGCTACAGCCGTGTATAAGGATGATTATGTTATTTCCACTTTATACACTGAGGGGCTACGGCCGTGTATAAAGATGATTATGTTAATTCCACTTCGTACACTGAGGGGCTACGGCCGTGTACAGAGGTGTTGATCAGCCATTTACTTGCATATGGCTAGAGTTTTCATATCATTAGCTGATGACCACATGGGGTATATTTTGATGTAATGATTCTATATATAGTGGGTTATTAACTTTCAGTTTACAGTTCTTAGCTTACAGTTTAGCTTATGAAATTTAGATTATGGTTTCAACTTACTGAATTTGATTTGTGTACTTGCTCAATGTGTTGTATCAATTATTATCAATTTCCTTGATATCAGTTTGAGTCTAATTTATGATTTAGTACCCGCATTATAAATTTAGAAGATGTTAGGATACAGCTTTCTAGGGTAACGAGGACATCATGATGATTGAAAAATCCGTGTTATTTTATAAATGAATGTACGTACATAGAGGATTGTGTAACCATTGTATAAACATTTCACTCACTGGGATTATTATCTCATCTATTTTCTTGACATTTTCTTTATAGGAGGCAGTTGATTGAGCAGGGGTGAAGATTTTATTGATAGTTTTTGCAGCCACTACTATCACCTACCGTAGGTTCTTTTGCTTAAGACTGTAATCATCAAGCGACCATTTTGCTTCATTTTTGAAAGTTTTGTACTTAAATGTATCTACTATCACGATGGAATATTGTAAACTAAACTACATCGCTATTATGTCATTGCGAAGCAGTTATGATGCATGGTGATATAGACATTGTTAGTTGATCGAGTAATTGATTTTATGATGTTGGTATATGGGTGATTGGATGTTTTTATGTTAACAGGACGGAAAATAATGTCATTGTTGAAGGAGACTCTGTCAAATTTTTTTTTTTAAACTTCCTTTTGGTTAAAAGAAGCTATATATACCGATGTTACGTTATGGTTGCCTTGGTGGTGGGTCCAGCATTTAACTGGTATCTACCATCGGCGCACGACACGTGTCAGGTCCATTAGGGTGACTTGGGACGGGTTGTGTCATTAAGAGCCTTTACTTGGTCTTCAAATGATTTTCTAGAAAAATAAAAATTGTAATCTATACAAGCAACAATATATACAGCCTCTTGTAACTCAAGTGGGTTTCTGCCAGCACGATGGTGCTGCCTGTAAAAAGAAAATGCTAGTTTAGATTTCTAGTACAGCCACCTTAGGACTATTCCACGAACAAAATGTATATATTTAGGGCCGTTCACCTGTCTGTATTTTGTGTAATGGTGAAATTTATGTGGCTTGCATTTTCAAGAGACGTTATTGCAATATTACCAGTTGTGCTGCAGTAAAATCAATTAACGAAATTCAACCTTTTTATTTATCTCATCCACAATTTTACTTCTTCATTGATCCTGTCATATACAAATCAAAGTTGCACTGAATAATTAAATTACTTGAGAAAAAAGAATTATAAAAAATGAATTGATAGTATAATCGCACATGGTGAGATGTATTGTTTGCCGGACCTGGTGTGAAAGAGATCGAAATTGATGATCTGGAGTTGTTGGAGTTTCTAAACCAAATGTACGACGTTTTGTTGGTGAAACTGCATCCTTTTGTATTGGATAACTAAAATCCCAACCTATTCTTGTCACGGTTTAATTTGCCTACAGGACAGGAAAAAAGATACGTCTTCATTAAGCTCAGAAGATAAGAGAGAAGCAAGCGGGTTTGAAGCAATAGAGAACAACAAATTTGAAATAAAGAGATGAATCCCAAAAGCAGTTATACCTTGTAAATGCATATAGATAGTTATAGATGTTGCAGATGCTTTCCTTAAGTAGGATGTCCAGATCCTCCAATCTATAGCAAGCATGTGTTTTACAACACATTCTTTACCTTGTTTTGCAGGAGTTATCATGTACCTGCTTATCAGAATGAAAAAATAAAAAATAAAATATTATTTCATAAGAAAAACTTACAGCTATATTAGGTTAAGTACAAGCTTCAGCAAACTTCAATATGAGTAAAGAAGATAAGATATCACTGATCTCAATTAGGATAATTGTTACCATCCTACATCTGCAAGATATTCTTGAACTAATGTTAACAGTAAATCTGAGCTTCAATAAAGAGAATATTCAGGATCATTTGTGCTGGGGGATAAATAGTTTTTAAGTTGGTAATCTGAGGAACCATGCACATCAAGTTTTTATTTTATTTTATTTTGGTAGAGTTTTGAAGCTTAAAAAGAACTTTAAAGTTATTTCAAGATTATGCTTTCAAGTATACTTTGATAGCTTACTTTTTCCTTCCTTCTTAAGTTAAAAAAGATACTTGAATTTTGGTTCAAGCTTGACCAATAAACAAAATGCGTACTTTAAAACTTTCTTATTAAGTGTAAACTTTCTAAGCTTAGCCAAACATGCTCTAAGCTCTTCCTTGATTTTTTTTTTTTATCTAAGATTGATTTTCACTTAATCTATGTAAATTTCTAACTACTCCGAAACAATTAAACTATGAGTTAAGCATTCTTCATTTATCGTTTATTCTTCTTCTAATTTCTTTGGAAGTAGTTGAATCATCTTTTCAAAAAATTTCTCAAATAGCACTCTTCATGAGAAATCAGGCAAAAAATAAAAACCTATCCGTTGGTTAGAACTAAAATTCTATCAGTTTCTCAAGAGAAAGAAAATGAGAAACTGTCCAACTAACTAAATATCTTGCATCAAAGAATTACTGAAGATGCAAAAATCATGTTTTCACAATTTCATTTCAGATTTTCGGTTCTCATCTTTTATGATGCATGACCTGTCTAAGAGGCCGTTGCAATTATTGGTAGAATAAAGGCATTAACAAATTCCAGGTGAAGAATACATTACTTTTAAGCACGAACATATCTGTGTTTAGGAGGACACTTCTTTTTGAACCCTGAGTGGTAAGAGTATAACTACAACAAAAACAATAGATGCAGGGGCGAATCCAGGATTTGGACCCAGCACGGGCGGAGACCGTTGACTCGGAACCATTTACCGATGATCGTAGACAATCAACGATCATAATAGGCGAAAATATAATTCGATACATATATAAATGCACTAAATCGTAAAAAGTATATACATATGAAAATATATTTCAATACAAATAACAAATTAACAAAAATTGAGTCAAACATCTTCACGCCGAAGACTATTCACTTATCCCTAAATCCTAATTTCCTAAAACCCTAAATTCCCAAATCACAATTCAAAATTATAAGTCATAACTCGTAGTTAATATAAATTCCCATAATTCACAAATTAACAAAAGCTGGAAAAAAAAATACAAAAACACAAATATACAGTCCAGGGGCTGCACCCATCACTTAAATTCACATTTATCATAAATTCATAATTCATTGATGATTAATAGCAAATAATAAATTAACATAAACTGAAAAAAATACAAAAACACAAATATACAGTCAAGAGGCTGCACCCATCACAGAAATTCACATTTATCATAAATTCATAAATAATAATAGCAATTAGCAAATAACAAATTAACAAAAACAGGAAAACAAAATGAATACCTGATAAATTGTCGGCCCAGCCCAAAATGCCAAAACTGCAGGCTCCAGAGTCCAGCAGCACAGTCCAAAAATTGCAGCCCACCCAGCAGCCTCTAGAGTCCAGGAAGGAAGCCCAAAAACTCACAGCCCACCACACCGCCACAGCCCACAGGCCCACACGCACAGGCTATCTTCTCCAGCGGTCCAGTCCAGCCTCCCTCCAAATCACGGCTCACCACAGTCCACACTCCATAGCTTCCTCTGCCCAGTGCCCAGACACAAAGCTCCGGCGTTCACAGGTCAGTCCGACAGTCCGGCGTCCACAAAGCTCTACCTCTACTACGCCTCTACCGCACTCTCGAGTCTCCAGGCTCCAGCCAGTAGCCACCACTCACCACTCACCAGCCCACCATAGCCCACAGGTTCGTCCACAGCAGTCGGCGAGCCTGCTCCTCCTCAGTCCTCAAATTAAATTCGCCCAAAATATTCGCCAAAAATCGCGACTAACCTAAGAAGAAACGAGAGATGAATTGAAATTGGATTAATTGCCTAATTGGAGCAAACTGCAAGACCTTAACCGGCCATGGAAGGTGGATCACTGGATTGGGCTAAACATTGGGCCTTTTTTTAAAAAAAAATGAGGCCCAAATTTTTTTTAAACCTCAGCCCAACAACAGGAAGCCCTTTCTCCCCTCTTTCTTCAGTTCATCTTCAGTCTTCTTCCTAGCTTGTGGTCTTCTTCTTCCCGGCGGTGTCTGAAGTTTTCGGCGGCCCAGCACGGACGGCTGCGGGGACTGGCCAGGTGCTGGGTCCGCCACTGAATAGATGGATACACGAAAATAGTAACTGAGAAGTTATCAAACTCATGTCGATTTTGCCAGTTACAATGTACCATAAGTTCCATCATCTTCTCTTTTACAATAACATTACAGAAGCAAGTCTCTTCTTTTCATTGCTCTGAACAAAGGAAGTACATGTTTGGTTAGGAATACTAGATCATACTTGACAGTGTAATACACAAATTTAACTTCATTTTTCTTATTTAACAACGTCCATTACTATCAGATCCAGCTTACAAAAGGTGTTTCTCAACTATAAAAATTCTAAAATGGAATGTCCACAAAGTTAGTTTGACCATGTACCCAATTGCTACATAGCTGGATGTAGAAACAGAAATCCCATCTACAAAAGTACACTTAATCGTTAATAGATCAACGTCAGTTGCTATATTATCATCTCATTGAAGAATGAAAAGATGAATACCTTAAGCTGATCATTATGATCATAAGGACCTATCTGGTGCAAATTAAAATCAGCAAGGAATGGATTTTATTACCGTTTATTTTTAAAAAATGGGACCCACTCTCTCACAATAGGGTCAACATTTGCGGCCATAACGTTCCAAATTCTGATTAATAGTGTTCCCTGACAAGGCCTAAGTACAGTTCAGGTGAAAATGAAGAACACCTGCAAGTTATAAGAAAATTCAGATAAGTACTAAAAAAAGTAGATTCACTATATGTTAACAAAGCATAAGTTGTAATACCCAAAGATCCTTTATAGTCATTAATTATGAAATTAAGACTTTTGTGTAAGAGGATGAAAATTAGAAGACCAGATTACGTATTCACTAATAGTTGAGGTACTACAAGTGCAATTTCCTAAATTATAGATTTATATATACTATATAGACATGATTTGGATAGAGAAAACGTAAATACCATATAAGTGAAATATAAATTATATAAAATTCATTTTTTGGTAACTTTTACCATATATGTGTCCCTCTTATCATATTTGAGGATTATAGAAAAAATGATAATTTTTCTTTTTACATGTGCGTAAATTATATAATTACTATAATTACGTGTATCCATTTATGTTAATTATATCTAATAATGATTTATTGATTTAAATTATTTAATTAATATAACTCGTTGATGCACGAGGATACGAGTCAGACGAGGCCGAGCTGTTTGATAGTACGTTAATGGCGTTGAGATACTATGAGTTGGCAGATCAACGCAAGATTGGCAAATAATTGGCGGTATTTCCTAATTGGGGCCATCTACGGGCATGTTTCGGTATTTTGACCATAACTTTTGCTACGGTTGTCAAAATCACACCCACGACCCCAATCCAAAAAGGTCTTTTCGGTGCGCACGATGTGGTCACCGAGCTTTGCTAGGTAAGCATCGATTTCAAAGCCGAATTCAGCTATTTTCCTTTTCAAATCATCAATTTAAGTTATTTTTTGCCGTTTATGGTAATACTTCGATTACCTTTTTTACATAGAATAAGAGCTCGATTTGAGCCGGATTTTGGTGATATTGTTTCTTTATTTAAGTATTTTATTTTGGTAGTAAAATTAGAATTTACCATTTTTTGTAAATTTTCACTAATTTCACATATCCGACTGTATAACACGGCTTGTGGGTTATTTTTCGGCAGTTGTTGAATAATAAAGATTTCTTATCGATTCCTTTAGGTTTTTCTCTTGCTTTATCCTCGATTTTTGTCTATTGATCACAGCCTACAGAATAATCGCTATTATGCCCGCCGCCAGTTGGTATCAGAGCATCAGCATCTTCTTGGGGCTAGATTTCATCAGTCAATCATGGTTGGTGGTCGTAGTCATGGTCGTAAAGGGCAGGTTCCGAATGAGGAAGTCCCACACCACGATCGTAACGTTCAAGAGGTGACGATTGAAGACTTACAGATGTAAATTGCAGAGTTAGCTCAGCGTCTAACGACGCAGGATCTCGGTGACCGCGAACTGGAGGGTCACAAGTCCGATACCAGTTACGAAAACCCATATCACAACCCTGCTTGAGTCTGGGAGCGTCGTGGTCGAGAGGATCGTCATGTGGATTTCGGCTTTCGAGTGGATCTACCAGAGTTTTCTGGTACATTACAGGCTGAAGGTTTTGTTGATTGGCTGAATGAAGTGGAACGTATCTTTGAGTATAAGGAGATTCTAGATCACATCAAAGTAAGGTTAGTTGCCATCAAACTTAAGGGGAGAGCATCTGCGTGGTGGGAGAAGTTGAGGCGCTCTCGCAGTAGGCAAGGTAAGGTCAAAATCACAGATTGGGAGAAAATGAAGAAGAAGATGAAAGGTCACTTTCTTCCTTTCGGCTATACTCAAACTTTATTTCAGCGGCTTCATTCGTTGAGGCAAGGCACAAGATCAGTTGATGACTACACAGGGGAGTTCCATCAGTTGGTGGCTCGAAATGATCTATCTGAAACAGAAGAACAGATGGTAGCGAGATATTTGGGAGGGTTACGACAGTCCATATAGGATCTCCTCAGCCTTCACTCACTGTAGACTGTTTCTGAAGCATATCAGCGCGCATTTGCTGTAGAGAAGCAGCAGAATAAGAGACTGGTAACCAGAAGCGAAAGAGGTCAACCAATTCGCCCTCAAGCACCTCATCCTACTCAGCAACCACCCCGAGTTAATCCTGGTTCGGGTATTAGATGCTTCAGGTATGGTGAACAGGGACATCGATCAACTGATTGCAGAAAACTAGATAGTCGAACAGGTAAAAATCTCTTTATTGATGAAGAAATTATAGATGAGATTGAGGAAGCTGGAGAACCTATATATAACGATGATGAAGAGGAAGGTGTAGTACTGTATGGAGACGATCATGAGACTCTAGTTGTGTGAAAGAGTCTGTTGACTCCGAAAGGTGACTTAGGAGACGACTGGTTGAGAACCAACATATTTCACACAACCTGCACGGTAGCAGATAAGGTTTGTAAACTGATCATTGATAGAAGCTGCGAAAATGTGGTGTCTGAAGAAGTTGTTCGAAAATTACAGTTGAAGACAGATAGGCATCCCAAGCCATATAAGTTGTCGTGGTTGAGTAAAGGCAGTGCAGTATCAGTTGACAACCATTGTTTAATGTCTTTTTCGATCGGCAGAAAATATTTTGATAACGCATGGTGCGATGTTGTGTCGATGGATGCTCGTCACATATTGCTGGGACGGCCTTGGCAATATGATCGTAGTGTTGTTCATGATAGGCGGAAAAATACGTATTCCCTTAGCATCAAAGGAAAAAAAGTTGTGCGGCACCCCGTAGAGAAGAAGTCATTCCTGTCCCGGTAGCTAAAAATTCCAACGTGCTTTCTATGTCCAATTTTTTGGGAGAGATTAAGCTTGAAGATGTGGTCTATGATCTTATGCCTCGTGAGAATCATACAACAGATGAGAATCCAAATTTTTCGGTAGAAGTACAGCAGATGCTAATGGAGTTCTCTGATTTGATGCCTGAAGATCTCCCTCCAGGGTTACCATCTATGAGGGATATTCAACATCAGATTGACCTTGTTCCAGGGTCGAGTCTGCCTAATCAACCGGCCTATCGCCTCAGCCCCAAGGAAGCTGAGGAATTGCAGCGACAAGTGGCAGAGTTGTTGGAGAAGGGTTACATTCGTGAGAGCATGAGCCCATGTGCAGTTTCTGCTCTACTAGTGCTGAAGAAGGATGGCTCTGGCGTATGTGTGTTGATAGTAGAGCAATCAACAGGATTACAGTGAAGTACATGTATCCAATTCCCCGTTTGGATGATATGTTGGATCAGTTGTCCGGTTCTAAGGTCTTCTCAAAAATTGACCTTAAGAGCGGATATCAACAAATCAGAATACGGCCTGAGTGGAAGACGGCGTTTAAGACGTAGCACGGTTTGTATGAGTGGATGGTCATGCCTTTTGGACTATTAATGCTCCCAGCACTTTTATAAGATTTATACATCAAGTGTTACGGCCTTTCATGGGAAAGTTTGTGGTGGTCTACTTTGATGATATCCTCATCTACAGTCCAATGTGGGCATCTCATTTTGAACACCTTCGTACAGTTTTTGATGTGTTGAGGACAGAGTGTCTATTTGTTAATCGGAAAAAATGTTCTTTCTTCACTACTTCTATTACATTTCTCGGTTTTGTTGTGTCTACTGATGGTGTTCATATAGATCAATCTAAAATAGATACGAAATGGAGTGGCCCAAACTAAAAACCTTGCATGATGTCAGGAGCTTCCATGGATTGGAATCCTTCTATCGTCGGTTTATCAAGAACTTTAGTACTTTGATTGCCCCAATCACAAAGTGCCTCAAGAGACACTCATTCCAGTGGTTTGAGGAAGCAGAATCCAGCTTTCAGTTGGTTAAGCAATGGATGACAGAAGCTCCAGTGTTGGCACTTCCAGATTTTGATAAGGTGTTTGAGGTGAATTGTGATGCCTCTAGAGTGGGCATTGGTGAAGTTTTGAGTCAAGATGGGCGTCCGTGGCATTTTCCAGCAAGAAGCTCTCAGGATCGAAGAAGAACTATTCTACTTATGACCTCGAATTCTATGCCATAGTCCAGTCTTTGAAGCATTGGCATCATTACTTAGTACAAAGGGAGTTTATTCTTATCACTGATTATGAGGCCTTGAAGTACATTAATGGTCAACATAAATTAAGTAAACGGCATGCCAAGTGGGTGTCATACTTGCAGGAGTTCACATTTTCACTAAGGCACCAAGCTGGGAGCTTGAATCGTGTTGCAGATGCATTGAGTCGGCGTACATCACTTCTCACCACCATAAGAACCAATGTCATGGGGTTTGAGGTTTTTTCGGATATGTATGTTGTAGACCCTTCCTTCGTGAAGATACTTCAGGAGGTAAATAACAATCAGCAGCATGATTTTATTTTACATAATGGGTATCTATTTCGTGGATTGCAGTTATGTATTCTAGATTGTTCACTAAGGCAGCATATTGTTAGTGAACTTCATAACATGGGGCACTTTGGACGGGATAAGACATTGGCATTGGTTTCCTCTACCTATTATTGGCCCAAAGTGAGTAGTGATGTGGCTTATCATGTTGGGCGTTGTTATGTGTACTAACGGTCAAAGGGGGCTCTTACTAATGCGGGTCTATACACACCTTTGCCAGTACCTGAAGCACTTTGGATTGATGTCAGTATGGATTTTGTAATGGGGCTGCCTCGTACCCAACGAGCCTCAGATTCTATTTTTGTTGTGGTTGACAGGTTTTTAAAGATGGCCCATTTTATAGCATGTCGGAAGACAATGGATGCCACCCAGATTGCCCATCTTTACTTCAATGAAATTGTGCGTTTGCATGGTGTGCCTCATTCTATTACTTCTGATCGTGACATTAAGTTTATGAGTCATTTCTGGAAAAGCTTGTGGGTGAAACTGGGGACGCAGTTGAATTATAGCAGTGCCTACCATCCCCAAACAGATGGTCAGACCGAAGTGGTGAATCGGAGCTTGGGTAATCTGTTGAGGAGTCTGGCAGGTAATAAGTATATTTTATACACTTATTTAGGGTCCGAAAATATCGATATTTGGTAGTTTTATTGACAAAATATATCCTAAATTGTTGTATTTTGTGTTATATAGGTAAAATTCAATGGTTGAACAAGGAATTGAAAGAAAGAAGCGAAAAATGGTGAAAATGGCAAAACTCAAAGTCAGAGGACCAAATTGCAAATACTAAATAGTTGGTTTGGACCAAAAGATGATACTTGAAAGATTTTTATGAGACAATTGGATGGAATTAGAATTCAAAAAGGAATGAAATATGATAAACATCAATTTCCAATCACACAAGTTATATTCCAGATTTCTAGTCGAAGATTGAAACCGATTTTTGGCATAGTAGACGTCCGAATTGGAAATATAATCTTCGAGTTATCTTTATAACGCATTTTGAATCTCATCAATCGGATATTAGAAGAGAAAGTTATTGCCAAAATACTGACTGCTGTGCAGAGACCAAAAAATCCGCGCGCGAAGACAACTTTCCTTATTCGATTAGAACTCTTTTGGAAACCAAATTGGACGTGATTCTTGACCAGTTTTTGACTCCTACAAATAGAGAATAGCAGAATACATATGGGATAGCTCTCATATACATATTATACTCCAATATTTATCAATGAATATCATCAAATGAGGAGAATTCATAATTCTTGTGAGAGAATTAAAGGGAATTTGCAAGAATCCAATCAAGTGAAGATTCAAATCTGATTTTTGGGCAAAGAAGAGAAGGTGCAAATGGAGATTCATCAAGAAACCATTGAAGAGATTCAAGATTTCAAGATTCATCTTCATCTTCTCAATTTATCAAAACCAGTTTATATCTTTTCACTTATATATGATTTCTTGTAATTTCAATATGTTAGACAAAATTTATACATTGTTAGGATGACATGAACCCTTGTTATGATATTTTCAGTTCATAATTAATTATTTTGACTTTAATTTGATTTGATTTGTGGATGTTTATTATCGTTTTTATTGTTCTTTTCAATTGCTTGATCACCAATTGAATTGTTTGTGAATTTTATTGTTATCGAGAGAGACAATAGGGTTTAAGCACATTATAATAATATTTTAAGGTTCAATAGAGAATAGAGATATACCTCTATGTTTTATATGGTTTAAATAGATGTTCGAGTACTTGTTAATGCATTTATCATATTTGCATCTTTCATCGAGAGATAAAAGCGTCGCGTGAGGGGAATAGATTTGATCGCTATTGAGAGAGGCTTTCAATTAAATTAGGAACATTGACCAATATAAATGATTTCAAATTTGTCAATTTAATTGTTACGCTAAAAATGGAATAACAAGGGGAATTCGACATCTTAGCAATGCATTTCACGATTTGAAAAACACATTTACTTATTTTCTTTAGTTTGATTGATAATTTAGATATTAGTACAGAACAAATCACAAAATCTATTTTCTATTCGATTAAAGTTGCAATTAATTTTAACTTGATCAAACACGTAGTCCTCGTAGGTTCGACACTCTATTCATCACTTTATTACTTGTTCACGATCCCGTTCACTTGCCGGAAATCAAACGATCAGTAGGAACCAAGCCGAAGCAGTGTGATTTGGCATTACCTTAGGCCGAATTTGCCTATAACAGGTCGAAGAATAGAACCACAGGGTTGAGTCCATTTGAAATTGTCTATGGTCGGGTTCCAACAGGGGTACTTGACTTAGCCCCTATTCTCCGTGTGGGTCGTATAAGTTATAAAGCAGATGAGATGGCAGAACATGTTCGAGGAATCCGTGAACAAGTGAAGTTAGCCATTTAAGAGAGTAATGCCAAGTACAAAGTTCAGGCTGTCAGCCATCGTCGTCGGTCCTTTTCGAAGTTGGTGATTTTGTGTGGGTAGTGTTAACTCATGATCGCTTTCCTGTTGGAGAGTATAATAAACTGAAAGAACGGAAGATTAGTCATTGTGAGGTTTTACAGAAAATCAACGACAATGCTTACCATCTATGTCTCCCTAGCCATTTGAAGATTTCTGATGTCTTCAATGTGAAACACCTCAGTCCTTGTTTTGAAAATCTTGAAGACACCCGAGTGAACTCGAGGACGAGTTCTTTCCAACCCAGGGTGACTGATGCAGGAGGATTCGAGTCAGATGAGGCCGAGCTGTCTAATAGTACGTTAATGGCGCTGAGATACCATGAGTTGGTAGATCAGCGCAAGATTGGCAAATAATTAGCGGTATTTCCTAATTGGGGCCATCTACGGGCATGTTTCGGTATTTTGACCATAACTTTTGCTACGGTTGTCAAAATCACACCCACGACCCCAATCCAAAAAGGTCTTTTCGGTGCGCACGATGTGGTCACCGAGCTTTGCTAGGTAAGCATCGATTTCAAAGCCGAATTCAGCTATTTTCCTTTTCAAATCATCAATTTAAGTTATTTTTTGCCGTTTATGGTAATACTTCGATTACCTTTTTTACATAGAATAAGAGCTCGATTTGAGCCGGATTTTGGTGATATTGTTTCTTTATTTAAGTATTTTATTTTGGTAGTAAAATTAGAATTTACCATTTTTGGTAAAGTTTCACTAATTTCACATATCCGGCTATATAACCCCGGCTTGTGGGTTATTTTTCGGCAATTGTTGAATAATAAAGATTTCTTATCGATTCCTTTAGGTTTTTCTCTTGCTTTATCCTCGGTTTTTGTCTATTGATCCCAACCTACAGAATAATTGTTATTCTGCCCGGCGTCACTCGTTAACTTATTTTGTGCATAATTATAGGACATCAATATGACACTTTCCTATAGGTACCCATAAATGCACCTATAAATATTACACGTAAAACACACCCACAGACACAAAAATTACCACTTTGTTGAAGATGTCAAATTCTTTTGTATGTATGTATTTACTACCATTCTCTTCTAATTACCAAGGTATGTGTAGTCATAATAATTGTACTTTCAATATTCAAATTACGAAAATTCGAATTATGAATACGATGCTACGAAAATCAAAGTGATGATTATGATAAGGTTCTTTTATGTGTAATTTCAAAGGACCGGAGTTTTGTAGCGATACACACGGGAATTATAGCAACGAAGCTCGAATTTTAATTTCTGTGTTTCACTATGTATGTTATGATTTGTACGGAAATTATGGCCACCTAAATTCGGTTTCAAATTCCCGTACCTCCTTATGTACGTTATGAATTTCCAAAAGTTTTAAATATGGAATAAAATTTATACAGCTCACTTAGTGGGATTTTATCTCAATGTTTATAATAAAGAATAAATGATTATGATTTTCGAATAATAATTTAATGTTTATAATTAAATATTTGTTCTTAATTGTTATTATTGTAAGTTTAAGAACAATTGTCTTTTATAAAAATATTATTTTACGATACGTTCTAATGACCCAAAGGAAAACTTTGGGTCATTACAACATGGTATCGGAGCGGGTCTACAATTCCATGGACACTTTTTTTTAAAAAAAAATGAATTCTTATGAGTTATTGCTTTATTATTACGTTAAAATATCCTCCTTAAAAGGTTATTTAATGTTTTGAGATATTGTTCATGTTAACGTTTTAAAGGTTGAATTTATGAATACGATAAAATAATATTTTTTTTAAAAAAAATCAGATTGAACATTTCTTAGACGACCACTACGCGATGCCAAGTTCCAAGCTTTGATTTCCTCGAGAAAAATGATAATTCATAATTATTTAATGTTATGTGAATAAGTATGAATATTCATGAGATTATATTAGAGCTATGCTTAATTATGAAATATGCTTAGTTACATATAATTTTTCACTCTATATGTGTTATTTTCTATGTTAATTAGCTTATTGTGTGATATAGCAATCATGAAATTTTTTATAATAGTGACTTAGCAAATATGGATATAAATTATGATTATATGAATATATGTTAATTATGAAAAAACTCATTATGGATATTATAAGCTATAAGAATATAAATTATATGATATTATGTGATTTTAGATTGGTGACTACGTTGTGGAACATATTAACCTGTGAGAACGGTCGACCTTATAAAATCTCTAGATTAAATAGCTGTGTATAATTAGAAAAAAAAAAACCTCTAAATATTTTTAATCCTATTTTTGTTTGCGTATTCGCAAAACTAAAAGACTTTGTTCAAAAAACCTAAACTGTATGAAAAGAGCTTGGAATTTAAGTGATCCAATTGTGACCCCCTGCTCACCTAAAATTAATAAAATGAAAATAGTATTACAAACTCAATCCAAATTTAAGAAGATTCCCATTTTTAGAAACTTTATTTAAAGAAACTTTTAAGAAAAATCAATTTTAGAGACCTCCATTTCAAGAATTCCTACATTACAAAATTTATATTTTTAGATTTTTAGAAACCCCGATTTCAAGGAAATTCCATTTTGATAAGTGACTCTTTTAGAAAATTTTCATTTTTAGGATCTTATATTTTACAAATATTCCCTTCTATTTGATGATCACAGTTAATGTAATTTTATAGGACAAAGATTTCTTTTAAGAGGGGTGAATTATAATACCCCAAAATCTTTCAAAGTCGCTAATTATGAAAATTAGGGCATTAGGGTAAAAGTTAAGGGATCAAATTTGATACACCTGCTCCTAATAACACAAGTGGACCAAGAGTGTGACATGCATTGATGATAGATACCTGATCGTTTGATTTCCCACAAGTAAACAAGATCGTGAATAAGTAATAAAGTGATGAATAGAGTGTCGAACCCACGAGGATTACATATTTGATCGAGTTAAAATTAATTACAACTTTAATCGAATAGCAAATAGATTTTGTGATTTGTTCTATACTAATACCTAAATTATCAATCAAACTAAAGAAAATAAGTAAATTTGTTTTTCAAATCGTGAGATGCATTGCTAAGATGTCAAATCCCCCTTATTATTCCATTTTTAGTAACAATTAAATTGACAAATTTGAAATCATTCATGTTGGTCAATGTTTCTAATTTAATTGAAAGACTCTCTCGATAGTGATCAACTCTATTCTCCTCATGTGACCCTTCTATCTCTTGATTAAAGATACAAACATGATAAATACATTAACAAGTACTAGAACATCTATTGAAACCATATAAAGCATAGAGGTATATCTCTAACCTCTATCGAACCTTACAATGTTTATTATAATGTGTTTAAACCCTATTGTCTCTCTCGATAACAATAAAATTCACTAACAGTTCAACTGGTGATCAAGCAATTGAAAAGAACAATAAAAATGATAATAAACATCCACAAATCAAATCAAATTAAAGTCAAATTAATTAATTAAGAACTGAAAATATCATAACAAGGGTTCATCTCATCCTAGCAATGTATAAATTTAGCATAACATATTGAAATTACAAAAAATCATATATAAGTGAAAAGATATAACCCATTTTGATAAATTGAGAAGATGAAGATGAATTTTGAATCTCTTCAATGGTTTCTTGATGAATCTCCACTTGTGCCTTCTCTTCTTTGTCCAAAAATCAGATTTGAATTTTCACTTGATTGGATTTTTGCAAATTCCCTTCAATTTTATCACAAGAATTATGAATTCTCCTCATTTGATGATATTAATTGATAAATATTGGAGTATAATATTTACATGAGAGCTCTTCCTATGTATTTTGTTGTTCTCTATTTGTAGGAGTTGAGAATTGGTTGAAAATCACGTCCAAATTGGTTTCTAAAAGAATTCTAATCGAATAAGGAAAATTGTCTTCGCGCACAAATTTTTTGTCTCTGCACAATAATCAGTATTATGGTCATAACTTTCTCTTCCGATATCTGATTGATACGATTCAAAGTGTATTGGAAAGATATCTCAACTAGCTACGACTTTGATAGAAATAGGAGTTTCCCAATTCGGACGTCTACTATTCCAAATATTGGTTTCAATCTTCGACTAGAAATCTGGAATATAACTTGTGCTATTGGAGATTGATTTTGATCATATTACATTCCTTTTTGAATTCTAATTCCATCCAATTGTCTCATAAGAATCTTTCAAGTATCATCTTTTGGTCCAAATCAACTATTAAGTATTTGCAATTTGGTCCTCTGACTTTGAATTTCACCATTTTTCACTTTTTTCTTAAATTCATTTTCCATTCTAAGAGTTTTACCTATTAAACATAAAATACAACAATTTCGAATATATTTTTGTCAAAAGAAGTATCAAATGTTGTTATTTTAGGTCTCGAATAAGTGTATAAAATACACTTATCAATACCAACTAAAAGTTGGACCCACTATCAAGGCTACTACAATATGCAACTTTTATAAATTATTTTTAATAAAATTTTGTCATTATCTCCCCTGTAATATGGACTAACCAACATGTAAACAAATATATACAACTCCCGATAATAATATTATATGAATGCTAATTCATGATTCCATTCAATAACCACAGAAGTACAACACGATATATATAGACAAGCCGAATTCTCAAACTTTTACTACGAAAATAACATGAATTGTACATATGGATGTAAAATACATTATGGGCCCATCCAAGTATCTACAAGTAATGTAGAATGACGTCCAAAAATGAACATGTGCCCCAAAATACTGACTACATGCTCTATGAAATAAGTCATACTAGCTAACATTGATGTGAGTGCGGAGTCGCATGCGTCAAAGTCATGCCTCAGGAAGTCCTGTTGATTATCGAAGGAGGTTCGATGACACGTTCAAGAAAAACATAGGTAAAAGAGGCGATAAAATTGTTTGCTCAATCTACGGTCGACGAAATGTCGAAGATAACAAGCCAAGGAACAAATTTCATGTTGGGTTCAGAAGAAGAAACCAAATGGATCAACTCCGTTCAAGCAGTGAACGAGTAGCGTTGATGAAAAGTTGCACAACTTTCAGCTCTGGTGTCAAATTTTAGCCCATGAGTTCATTTAAAAAATGGTACGAAATTCTGCAGAAGGAAAATGAAGATTCAAAATTACTACCATGCGGCCGCATGGGGTCATACAGGGAGTTCCGGAGCAATTTCAGACGAACCATGTGACCGCATCCAATTCTACCATGTGATCGCATAGGCCAAAAGAGATGCAATATTTTTCATTTTTCACGAATTTCCTAATTGCAATAGAAGTATACTTTTACCTTAATTTTGTAATCTAGGGAATATTATGCACGATTTTAATTTTGGATTATCATGTTCACGGTTGGAAATGTGGAGTTTGGTCTTAGTTTGGTTTTGATCTCTCGAATTTTCCTACTTTTTCCTCTGTTCCTCCGTCCTTTGATATTCCATCGTCCTCTAGTTATGCTCCTCCTCCCACGGAGTCAGTTTTTCCACCTGTTGATATTCCTTTTATTCATGTTGATCCTTCAATGGCACTCATGGGACAGAAGATTGTGCTAATTGAGCAGCAAACTCGAATGATGGTAGAGCTTACACAGTTGTGGGCTACAGTTGATCGACACACTACCGAGTTTACTACGCTTTGAGGTGTTGTTAGGTACATTCAGTGTGGGTTTCGTTGGATTAGTTGTCACTAGGATTACGACAATGCTTCCAAGGAGATGACTGATTCTGACGATGCTGCTTAGGTTTTTGATCTTCCCTTGTCATTTTGTAACAAAAAGGGAGAGTAGATGATATAGTTTTTGATGTTTTGTGCTTTCACAGTGATGTATATGTTTTCGTGTACTTGATGTATCTAAAACTTTTTATTATGTGATATGATTTTAGTTTTGTTAAATTAAGTTTTTGATGTTTAAGTAAAGTCAACGTTTTGTTTTAGTATGTTGGGTTACATTGATACTATGTCTTAATTTAGTATATGTTATGAAACTAAAAATGAATTGCAATCTACTTAAATCACCTTTACACTTAAACTGTTTGAATTGTGTTTATTATTGATCTTGTTTCACATACATTTACACTAGTATTAGAGTTGTCTATCTTAGGAAACGGGTATTGAAAAATGAACCTAAAAATTTACTTTGTCCGTTAATAAATATGACCACTCGACTCAAACTAAACTATGAATACTTCATCTTCTTCATTAGATCTAATCACAAAATTAGTTTTATAGGAAAAAAATGAAGTCGAAGGATTGCATGATTGTTAGGTATTTAATGTTATGTAATTGGTTATTCTATGTACAAAAGGACTAGATTTGATATGTTGCAAAAGTCATGTGCAAATTGTCAAAAGTATGGTTTTTAGGTCTAGGGTTCGACAATGGGAAAATAAGGAAAAATGACGTGAATTTTCGCTGGACTGTTGCCTCTCCTTCGCTCGAGCGATAATTTGTCACTCGACTGTCGCTGAGTCTTTGCTTGAGCGACAGTGTTGTTTGGAAAATTTTTAATTCATTTTTTAAAAGTTTTTTCCCCAACACATTCGTTCTATAACCTATCTATAAATACTCTAAAGCCACATAACGAATTTTACAAGGTTGAACATTGAAAGAAACTTATGTTGTAAGATCTTCTTCATCTATTTTAGCTTCAACATTCGTCTTATAGTTGGCTTTTGGTGAGAAAAACAATAGATACACAATCCAAATACCAAACCGTCACTTCCTCCATATGTGTCTGAGTTACTGAAGATCAAGAGAAAGTGATTGGAGTTCCAGTTGGTGAACAATGAGGTGTTCTTCGTGCATCCACAGGAGATAGACAATTTCACCAAACTAGGAGTTGCTATAGGATAGCAGAATCCAAGAAAGGTTTGGGAATTACAGTTGGGAATTGGTGCATGAGTACATAATTCAGAAGAGGTGTAGGAATTACAATATGGAATATGTATTGTCATTTATTCTAGTAGACTATAAGTTAAAGAATCGTTTATAGTGGATTGTTGACTGACAAAGTGCCCGAAATTTTTACCCAGTTGGGTTTCTCCATGATCATTCTTGTGTTTCTTTATTGCTTACTATATCTGCGGTATTTAAACATGGAAAAACTTGATTTTCATGCTCAACCATCTAGAAAGATAATTAAATTAGTGATTTGTTGCTAATTAATTCCTACGTTATTTTAATTCCACATTATTACATTCATACCTCTCTAGGTATTGTTAGGGTCAAACTACACAACTTTCAGTTTCCTCAATTCTTGTGGTGATAACATCAGTTTTGATGGTAGAGATTGTTATAACAACTTGAGGTGTATAATGCGTAAAGAGTTAGAAGTTAATAATGCACAATCCGTCCTCACATATTTTCGAAATAAGCAAGCTGAGAATCCCCAATTTTATTATGCGATGAAGATGGAAGAGCAACTAATTTTTTTTGAGTTGGCGCTAGGTTTGTATGTCATATCAATGTTTTGGTGACGTTGTCACCTTTAACACAACCTATAGGACAAACAAATATGATATGCCATTCACTCCATTTACTAGTGTGAACCATCATTCTTAATCCATACAATTTGGTTGTGCATTATTACAAGATGAAACGGAGATAACATTTATGTGGTTATTTCAAACATGGCTTGATGCTATGGGAGGATGTAATTCCATTTTTATCATAACTGACCAAGATCCAGCTATGAAGGCAGATATGGCTAAGGTTCTTCGTTGCACACATCATTGTTCATGTCTTTCATGAAAAGGTCTGGTGAAAAATTGTCACAGATATATTACAAGAAGTAAAATTTCAAGAAAGATAAGAAAGGTTGCATTCGTTATACATATAAATTGGAAGACTTTCAGAAAAAAAAATGGAAGGATATAATAGTTGATAACGATTTGCAAATTAACAAATGGCCTCAAGACTTGTACGTAATACGTGGAAGTTGGGTTCTAGTGTATAATCGTGGATTATTTTTTTGCGGGCATGAATACAACCAGTCGTAGTAAAGGTGTTAACTCATTTTTCAATAGTTTGGTTGCTTGTCGAACTAACGTCCATGATTTTGTTCTCAAATGTTAACAAGCTTTTGTTTCAATTGTGAAAAGGGAAAATGATGAGGACTTTGAATCGTATTGTTAATGATGATGCTTTATTTCTAAAGCATGCATCAAAAGTATATACTAGGAATATTTTCCAAAAGTTCAAAGAAGAATGAAAGAAAGTCAAGGATTATAAGGTTGAAGATGTGAATTATGATTTGGGGATGAGCATTTGATAAGTTTCTAGTACACTTTAATTTGCAAAATCGTAAAGGAAAATGTGAATGCCAACATTTTGAGTTTGTTGGAATAATTTGTAGGCATATTCTCAAAGTTCTTATTCGTGAAGATGTCGATGAACTTCCTTCTCACTTTATAAAAAAGAGGTGGATGCAAGGGGCTAATAAATTGCTTATGAAGGTGGGTAGAAATCGCTTATGAAGATTTTATTTTACGCATTCTGCCACTCTCAAGTTGACTATGTGAATCAACAAAACAAACGTTTATTTTTCTTTCTTTATTTTAGTCTTTCTTAACTATTGGGTTGGATAGTATACCTTGTTGGTTTAATTAATTTTAGTCTTTCTAGAACTGACCAATGAGGTTCTGTTGTCATGAAAGAATTGTTTTATCACTCAATAGAATTAATATTTTATTGATGTAAATTTTAGTGATCAATCAGTGTAAACTAAGAAATTGTTGGTAATTTGTGACTCACAATTTATATTCTTTCTTGAACTCTCAACATAATTTTTTATGCTTAATTTGTCTAGGTAAATGAAGGAATATATGTTTATTTTTTCTATTTTTATTTTAGTCTTTTTTTATGGTTAGGTTGGTTAATAAACTTAGTTGGTTTAATTGTAGCAACAAATGTATCATTATATAATTCCATATGAATACAATATTTCACAGTATAATTCCTTACGAACATAGTATAATTTCATATGAATGCAATCAAAGACCAGCATTTGTTAAACATGCTGACCAATTTATTAATACTCGAAGCTCCAATCACTTGGTTTTTGTTACACAGCCTGGGCAAAAGTCCCACACACTACAACAAAAATAGTCATTTGCAACATTAAAAATGCAACATTTGTCAACAAATGTTGCCAAAAGGTGGCAATGTTTTGGTAAGTGGATGTTGTCATTGGTTAATATAAATGAGTTTTGGCAATATTTTTTAGAAAATATTGCGGTAAACACTTTTATCAATGTTTATTGAGTGTTGCAGAAAGTTTTACCTTTAGCAACATTTGTCAAACGTTACGAAAGATGAGACTTTTCACAACGTTTAATAAACATTGCTAAAGGTAACATTTCGCAACGTTTGGTGAACGTTGCGAAAAGTCTCACCTTTCGCAACGTTCACCAAACGTTGCAAAAGGTTACCTTTAGCAACGTTTATCAAACGTTGCGAAATGTGAGACTTTTCACAACATTTGATAAATGTTGCTAAATATCACATTTCACAAAATGTTGTAAATAATATGGTCCATTTAAATGAATCCATCCCATTCAAGTTTGATTTATGCGGATTCAGGTGGTAAGAAGAAATGCAGCAATAAAGCACAGCCTCACTCCGTCACTCGTGACTAGCCGGAGGCCTTGGCACCGGATTC
The DNA here is from genome assembly GCA_019097785.1 of Fraxinus excelsior. Classification (NCBI taxonomy): domain Eukaryota; kingdom Viridiplantae; phylum Streptophyta; class Magnoliopsida; order Lamiales; family Oleaceae; genus Fraxinus; species Fraxinus excelsior. The sequence continues at coordinate 11,101,527 of CM032641.1, forward strand.
TTGTTCATCCTAGCTGGTTATCGCTGAGCTTTTCACAAACAGAAAAACTCTTTCTTGGTGTGATAAGTGAAACTGGTACTGTAGCTACTGCTCATCTTCTTCAAACATATTTTGGGCAATTTTGTTGTAATTATTTGATGTATTCTGGAGAATCATGCATTTATCTATACCGAGACTCCTGTTAAAATTCGGCCATTATCAAATTCCCAAATATTCGATCCCACAATTTCCATTTCGAAAACCCTATCACCTCATTCAATTTTTCATCTATTAATTTTATGTAAACATGTAATCTCCTTCTTCTGTGGATTGGGTTTTATTTTATTGTAATTTATTTTTCAATTCTATGCCTTCTATTTTTCTTCCTGCCAGTGCAATTGAAGGCGACCCCGTTTAGATCTAGGTTTTGCCTTTTAGTTTCTGCGGAGAGCCGCGAGCCTAAGAATGTGCAAGTAGCTCTTAGAGCCAAGTGGTATAGGACTCAAGTACTTTTAGAAGCAGGGTATGCTTTTCTTTTGACCAATAGCTTTATATTATTTAGTTTAAGGAAATATTAATGTACAATTGTTCGTTTCATATGCTTATATCGTGAATTTGTGTTGATTTGAACATTTTCTTAGTGTTTGATAATTATGTTTTAATTTCTGATGATATTAGCTCAAACCCTGTTGATGGAGGGATCCCTGAACCGGATGAAACCACAAACATCAAGAAGTGTGAACCCCTTCTTTTGGCTATGAACCCTAGAAGTCCGGGGAAAAGATGTTGTTGGATTGATACTGGTGGGTCATTGTTTTTCGATGTAGTAGAACTGCTCTTGTGGCTACAAAGTACTAATGTTGGTAAGTCCTGCTCCATGCAATCCTTATAAACTTTCTTGGCGAATACTTGTAGAAGTAATTTGAACTGTTGAGTTTAAGTTGTTTCCTATAATGGTATTGCTTTTATTGGCAGAGATGATGACAGTTTTCAGCAGCCTGAGATTTTTTAATTTGATCGTGTCCATCCAGATTCAACTATACAAATATTATGCTTTGCTTCTAATTTACTTTGATTTCGATGAAACTATTTCTTTATCTTTGTTGGGTTTTAGGATACATATTGGTGGTCTTTTGGATTTCTAGAATTTATTGGTAGAATTCAACACAATGAATAGCTGGCAATGGATATTATGCACACGAAATGACACACCTCCACTAGTTCAACTTACTTAAAATGCAAAAGAAGACGCTTAAGTTAGTAGAAAATGGAGTTTTTAATTTTATTTTAATATTAGTATGTTTTGTGTGGCGAAGTGTAATGGCAACATCCACATTATGATTGCTATATGTATCACCTAAAAATAGGAGAATAGTGGAGCTCCCCCTTTAAAAATTATAACAAAGCTTTTATTACAGTTTTGCTCTCTTTTGTTTGTTACTTAGTCTAAGATTCTAATCCCATAAATTGTTTTTAGCTACACTAATACTTTTGTTTGGCATTTATTAATTTATTTAGGACAATCTAATCCTTGCTTAGTGATTTGATTTTCCTACACCACATTAGTTGAATCATCGAACTTAGAGTAGAAGCTTTGGAGTTCCAAATAAAAAAGTGGAAGAAGGATTGTAAGAGTTTAACTGATTCAAAGACAAAAGGAAGAATTACAGCTAAGTATTGTAGCAATGACAATTATCTTTTGAGGAGTAATTTTGATTTTATGTACATCTATTTCTTACATTTATTTAAGTGGTGTTGTAACACATTCTAATGTTCAAATGTATGGATTCAAAAATTTTAATTCCAAAATTTGTTTATAAGTTGCATTTTCAATTTTTCCAATATATTTGCATAAAATATTGTTATTAAAAAAAAAAAAAAAACATATCTACGACAACAGTTGCCAAACGCTGCAGTAGAGAGATTTGGCAACGTTTGTCGTATCTCTCTACGGTAACATTCAAAAAATGTTGTCGTATCTCTCTACTCTACGACAACACATCAATTTGCAACACACGTCCAAACATCGTCATAGGCCTACGGCAATATTTTTTGAACGTTGTCGTATGCTATTTTTTTTTTTTGGTGACAGAAAGAACTGTAGAATTAGCCTCAATCATCGACAACAAAGTATCATCTTCACGCAATGCTGAAAATAAGGACACTCACTTTCTTGCATCTACAAGTATAGACAATGTTGACCCCCAAAAATGGACCAATGATGTGGCCAATAGATAAATAAAGACCAATGTCCACGTAAGTTAGAACTCAATGTATGATTCAGGTTAAATCACCAAATTTGTAGATACACCTATAAAGGAAATGATTTCAAGTGTTTAATGAATAGTAATGTGATTATTTGGTCGGCTGTAAGGAGTAAAGTAGAGAATCAAAGTTCACGTCAAGTGTGTAAACTTGTATTACCTTCTCCCGGTACTAAGCATGGGTTTTTATACTTAAAGTAAGATGAATGAGGCCTGTTGGATGGTAGGACACATGGTCCGACCTGGTCCAACAGTTCTCTTAACATCAGTCAATCTATCAAGACATTAAATGTCAAGATCCCCATATCTTCTATTTCGAGCTTGGGGACTTGATCGTATAGGTATGCAGATGCGGCGTTGATAGTATGTTGTCTAGTCAATCACTTCACTGGATCCGTCGCAGGTTCGACCATCCATCTTGACAGGAAACTGGCTTGTGTTGGGTTGGTTGTCGCCTTTTAAGTTGGGCTCGTTCCAAAGCGGATAAAATGGGTAGCCCACTTTATCGCCATGTGTGCGCTCTTTCGCCTGCCACGTTGTATATTTATTTTATGATTATTTATATGAGTAACGTCAGTCCCCGAAGTCCATGTATGGTTATTTATAGAATGCATGGACTTTACAAGTTAAGAAATGCTAGGAAGGAGATCTGGCCTCTTTCGCCTTGTGAAGTTCCCCTAATAGGGTAAGGCCATATTTGAAGGGATGATCTTTTTTAGATCTATCGAAGATCACGATAAGATCTTGGTGTAAGGTGAGGCTCTTGGACCAAGGCGAGTCGTGTAGAAGTGAAGCTTTTTTTTTATATCGACGAGCCATGTCAAGGCGTGGCCTTTCTTTGTATAGATGAGTAGTGTCAAGGCTAAGCCTAGCGAAAAGGAGTCCTTCCTGAAGACCCTTATTGGCACCTTGAAGGGTGCCAGTTCCCAATAAACAACAACTGGATATTCTGGTAGTTACCAAGGTTTGAGTGACGTGCGCATTTAAAGCGCCATGATGATGATGTTTCACACACAGCCAAGTGTACGTGATTCCATGATGCATACATGATACGGATTCATCCGAGCCCTTGATTTGAATATTCAATAAGAGTCTTTTTGTTTTAACATTACTGATGAGATTACGGGTAGATGGTCTAGATCAGAACGGGAGAATGTATAACGGTGAGGGTTCATTCACCATGTATATATAAGGGGCTACAAAACAACTTTTACATATTTTTCCACTTTTCAAAAGCTTTAGATATCAAGTGTTGCCATTATCCATTTCCATTCAAGTAATTTCTTGCATTCGTCTGTGATTGTCTACTTTTCCCGTCTTCAAAGCTCTCTGGGACTTTGATGTTCAGCATTCCCTTAAGTATCCACCTTTATCGAGGTGTTTCTTTCACTATCTTAACCTTTAATGGATTCATCATCAAGGTTAAGGGTGTGTTTGAACCACATTATTTTGAAAATTTTGGAATAGTAGATTGATGGAGAATGTGTGGTTGAAAAAGAAGGAAAAGTAATTGATGTGATGGAAAATATTATTTTATTGAAAAATATATGGTTGAAAATGAGTAAAAGAATGATAATTAAAAAAATAATGTGGCTAAAACAGTAGCTAAATGTGGATGGGGGTCTTCTAGGGTAGATATGGACTTAATGCTTGATGAGGTGAGTACTTCCTTGGTAATTCCTACTGGGGCAGATTATGGAGGTGATGGGGGACCTTCATAGTGCGTGGGTGATACAAAAGGGACCTATTGACCTTAGTATCAGGTGGGGGCCTCTTTATGGCCCACGAACATAAAGGATAGTGAATTAGAGACTTTTCGTAAGAGGTATAGGATTCCTGATAATATAGAGATGTTTCAGATGAGAGAGTTTGTTTCCCCAGGGAGGGGTGCATTGCGGTGAGCGAGGCCATTTTGGTTGGGATGATGAGGCTGCCCCTACATCCTTTCATTAGGTTTTATCCTTAGTGCCAAACGTATGGAGCTAGTTAGCGGAGGCCTTCCTTCTTTGGAAGGAGGTCACCCGTAGCGATGATATGCCCCCTCCCCCCCCACGTTTTTCAAACTCTCTTTCAGTCCCGAGCCTCTAGTGGGTGAGTAGTCATAAGGGATGGTATTGTATAAATCCTTGGGGCCCACATTTCCCTTTCATTTTATGGACCCCAACCTCCATAAAAAATTGAAAATCCTCCTAGTTTTGGGTTAGGAGTTCCTCGTAAATGGTGGAAGGAGATGTTGTCCCGAGATCACCGTGCCGACCCAATATCACGAGTATAGTGTGTCGAGCCTTCTTTCGTACTGCTATCTTATTATTTCATATTCTTGTCTTGATGTAGCAAAACTTTATGCAGCTATGTCAATTTGTGCTGAATGAATTTGTGCTGCATTACATCTATACTTGCGAAATGGATGGATATCATGTATTGATCCTATCCTATGGAGGAAAAAAATTCCATTTGATCTAGGTGGTACAATGATAAGATGGGTAGCATGTTAGTTATCCACTTCATGATCACAAGGTACGAATTCGAGGGCGAATCCTTTCAAAGAAAGTGGGGATGATATGATCCAGGATAGGCAATCACTTGGTCAAGGTTTGGAGTCCAAATTGAAGAAGTTGACAAGCTAATGTTCAAGTTTTGTGAAGGGCTTGGGAGCCAAAACAAGTTTTATTCAAAGTTTGGAAGATATTTGGAAAAAAAACGAGCTGCGTGGATGAAAATGGGCATAACTTTCAGCTTGGTTGTCGGTTTTGCCCATGATTACATTTCAAAAATGGCACAAAATTCTACATAAGGCTACGTGGGCTCATGGTACTTTTGGGCTTGTAATCACATAGAAACATGCCGAGAACAATTTGGCGAGAATTTTAATTTTTCATGAAGTTCCTTATTTTGTTAGAATTTTAGTTTAGCTAAGATTCTTGTAATTTTTAAGTGATATTTTCGTTTTTCCATATTTTCCTAGGTTTAGTATAAATAGAAAACTTTATTTCATTGTAACACGAGAACATTTTTGACATTATGAATTAAATGAGATTTCTCTTCATTTATTCTCGATTGAACATTTACTGAACTAATCAAATATTGTTCTATTTGTGGCGTTCAATCCTTAGAACTTATCAAACGATTAGGCAATTTTTTGGCGTTCGCAAATCGAGGTTTGTTGGTTTTGCAATCAAAAGGTCATTCAATCTTCATTTTTATTTGGTTGCTTGGTTTAATAATTTGCAGGCCGAGATTCAACCGTCTACAACCTGAATTTGGATTTTCTCGACATTTTCAATTAATTTCATGATTTCCACGAGTTTTCCCTTCCCAAGATCCCATCAACTTCTTCATAAATGCTCAAATGGAAGTGAGACGCATACAAGGGCTTGTCTAAGACTACCTCCACCGTGCCCAAAATGCAGAGTTTGCCTTAATCAAGGCCAATGTCGAGGGCTTTTCTGCGAATAAAATTGCTAAAGCCTCTAAGTTGAAGCATGCTGAAGTCAAGATGAAGGTAAAAACTCTCTCTAAGGAGAACAAGGAACTAAAAAAGGAAGCCCACCTCTACAAGGCTAAGGTGAATGCCTTAACGAAGCGGATATTGAATCTTGATAACCTTTAGAGATCGCTTCATTAACTTCAGAGATTGCTAACAAAGAAGAAAGGGAATCTGAAGGCTTGCGTTGATGAGCTTACTGCAGGAGTCTCCAATTTTGATGATCGGCTAAATAGGTGACTGTGAATAACTATGTTGCCTATTTCTATAAAACTGTCAAGTATGATGGGCTCAGCATATATTGGCGGGGGATAGCTAATAATAAGGTGTCGCCAAACTTTTTGAGCTTCACCCCCAGTTAGACTTATCCATTGTAGAGGGAAAGTTTTTTCCTACTGAGTCTTCTACTCCTGCTCATAAAGTTGAGGATTCAGTGGAAGAAGTCTATGCCCTTGAAGGGGAGACCCAACAAGATGAAGCTACGATCGCAAAGTTCGCACCTTCTTTTCCTTTTGGCATGGGTCCTATCAGATCAACCCTCCACTTTGTAAAAGGCCATGGGTTGGATACCATGATTACCTCATGGGATGGCTGCCTCTGAATAAAGAAGAAGTGCCCTACTACACCGCTTATTTTGACGGTAGAACGAGTTCGTAGATATCGACCTCCTATCTTTGATGGTAAGAAAGACCCTCTGGTAGCTAAAGAGTGGTTAGTACTATTGAAAAGATCTTTCGACATCTCTCTTGCCCATAAAATCAAAATGTATTATGTGTCGAGTTTATGTTGAGTGGAAGAACAGGCCATTGGTGGGAATCATCATCACATACTCACATCGATGAAAAACATCGTAATCTAACTTGGACTCAATTGAAGATAAAGTTAACAGAAAAGCATTTTCTGCAAGCTCTACGAAACCATAAGGATGCAGAATTTTTAAGACTAGTACATGGAGATATGGAAATTTTTGAGTATGAGACCAAGTTCGAGGAATTGTCCCCATATGCCCCACGCCTTCTAAATACCAAGCTCATGAAGGAAAAACGTTACGAAAGGGGCCTACGCCTAGAGATTAGGCTGATTGTGAGATCACACAATCTTATCACCTTTTAAACAGTGGTGAAAAAAGCTCAGATGGTGACCTGCTCGAGGGTGAAGTTAGTGAATCATGGACCTCGTAATAACTTTAGAAAAAAGAAGTGGTAAGATAAGAATAAGAATACTAGACAGTTTAAGAATCAGACAAATTCGGGGTCAGACAAGCAATCATTTACCTCAATGTCCTAAGTGTAACAAGTTTTACAAATGAGAGTGTTTTTTTTTTTGGAAAGTATGTTTGCTATAAATGTGGTCAACCCGGTCATGTGGTCTCCTCATGCCCATTGATTAAGAAACCCAAGCAGGAGAAGAAAGGAAAAGCAAAGGTTTTTATTTTGACTCACGATGAGGCTGCCTAAAATTCGAACTTAATCGTATGTATTTAATCCATCTCTAGTATTCCAGTTTACGTCCTTATTGATTTAGGTATGACTCTTTCGTTCATAACTAATGCATGTTTAGCTAAGATTAATGATTCATGTTAGAAGAGTGATAGTGTACTAGATGTTAGTATGACATAAGGGAACTATTGATATAGATTAGATAGTAAATGGAATACAAATAAATTTTGATGGATTGACTTAGTAGCTGACTTTATGTTATAGAGATGAAGGATTTTGATATTATTTTAGGTATGGATTGGTTAGGTGAAAATCGAGCCACAATTGTATATTTTGAGAAAGAGGTAATTTTTCAAAGATTGGGAAAAGAGGAGTTCAGATTTATGGGTCAAAGATTAAGGCATTTCCTTGCATCATCTCCGCTTTAATGGCCGAGAGAATGTTGAGAAAGCCTGATTGTCAGGGGCATCTTGTTAGTCTTATTAGCACCTCATCTCAAGAGAAAGTATTAGATGATGTGCCAATAGTCCGTGAGTATGCTGACATGTTTCCCAATGATCTACCAGGTACTCCGCCCGATAGACAAATGGAATTCACGATAGATTTGGTACCTGGAGCTATTCTTGTGTCCAAAGCCCCATACTGAATGGCACTAAAGGAATTACAAGAGTTGAAGATGCAGTTAGAAGAACTTCTAGACAAAGGGTTCATTAGACCGAGTGTATCTCCATGGGGAGTTTTGGTACTCTTTGTACGGAAGAAAGATGGTACAATGAGAATGTACATTGACTATCATGAACTAAATAAGTTGACGACCAAGAATAAATATCTCCTTCCTAGGATTGAAGATCTATTTGATTAGTTGAAGGGTACATTTGTGTTCTTGAAAGTTGATTTAAGGTCGGGCTACCATTAGCTAAAGAATAAGTTAGTAGATATACCAAAGACGACATTTAGGACTCGATATGGGCATTATGAGTTTATGGTGATGTCCTTTGGCTTGACGAATGCCCCTGCGGTGTTTATGGACTTGATGAATATGGTGTTCTATTAGATTTGGATATGTTTTTCATCGTATTTATTGACGACATACTGGTACACTCAAAAGATTCTCAGCAACACGAAGAACATCTAAAAATAGTTTTGGAAACACTGCATGAGGAGAAGTTATTTGTCAAATTCAAGAAATGTGAATTTTGGCTAAACCAAGTGGGATTTCTAGGTCATACGATTTTAGCATGAGGAATTGAAGTGGACCAATCCAAAGTTGAAGTTGTGACCAATTGGCCGAAACAAAATGTTGGAGAAGTGAAGAGTTTTCTAGGTTTAGGTGGCTATTATCGACGATTTATAGAAGGATTTTCCAAGATCTCGAATCCTATGACACAGTTGACTTGGAAGGGTATTAAGTTTGTATGGTCAAAGAAATTGCGAGTGGAGTTTTCAAGAATTAAAGGACAAGCTAGTATCTGCACCAGTATTGACTATTCTTGATGGTTCAAAGGGCTTTGTAATTTATAATGATGTATCTAAACTTGGTGTAGATGTGTTTTGATGCAACATGGTAAAGTAATAGCTTATGCTTTGAGGAGATGAAATAATATGAACCGAATTACCCTACTCATGTCCTCGAACTAGCAGCGGTAATAGCACACCTTGAAGATTTGGCACCACTAACTATATGGGAGGAAGTGTAAGATCTACACCGATCACAAGAGTCTCAAATACTTATTCACCCAAAAGAAGCTGAATATGAGATAGCGATGGAGGTTAGAATTAGGAAAGGATTATGACTGCACTATCTTGTACCCCCGGGTAAGGCTAATGTAGCCATTAATGCATTGAGTAGAAAAAAATAGGGGACAGTTGTGAGCAATGTTTACAAGGCAGGATCATTTAATTGGAGACTTTGAAAACCTGAGAATTGAAGTATGTACTTCACCAGTACTAACTGTGTGTACCAAAGGATGAGGTATTGATGAATGAGATTACGACTTAGGCTCAATCGTCTTCTTACGCCGTACACCTAGGTGAAACTAAAATGTATAAAGATTTATGTGTCATATTTTAGTGGAGAAATATGAAGGAAAAGATAGCTCTGTTTGTGTCCAAATGGATGGTATGTCAACAGGTAAATGCTAAACATCAAAAGCCATCGGGGCCATTGAACCCTATGGACATACCTGAATGGAAATGAACAGATTGCAATGGATTTTGTCATTGGTTTTCCAGATCGGTGAGAGGTCGTAATGCAATCTGGGTGATTGTAGATCGACTAACAAAACCTGCTACTAGTTCGGACAACTTAGAACAGTTCGCATAGATTTATATCAGATTGATTATAAGACGTCATGGTGTTCAATTTTCTATCATATTGGATAGAGACCCGAGGTTTACTTCAAAGTTTTGGATATGCCTTCACAAAGCTATGGGTATCAAGTTAACATTTAGTACTGCTTACCATCCTCAAATTGATGGACAATCTGAACGAACTATCCAAGTTCTTGAATATATATTGAGAGCTTGTGTCCTAGATTTGGGTGTTAAGTAGGAAGATCATTTTCCGTTAGTCAAATTTGCGTACAACAATAGCTTTCAAACAACTATTGGCATAGCACCGTATGAGGATTTGTATGGTCGGTGATGTCATTGCCATTATACTGGGATGAAGTTGGTGAAAGAAGACTTTTGGGTCCAAAATTAGTCGAGAGGAGTGTAGAGGCTACACATAAAATTAGATCAAGAATTAAAATTGCTCAAGATAGTCAAAAGAGCTATGCTGACAAATGGAGAAAAGAATTGAATTTTGAGGTTGGAGATAAAGTATTTCTCAAAGTGGCGCCAATGAAGGGAACACTACGATTTGGAAAGAAAGAAAATTTGAGCCCTAGATTTATCGGTCCATTTGAGATTCTTGAAAAAATTGCCAATGTAGCATATTGTTTAGCATTGCCACCCGAACTAGCAATAGTACACAACGTATTTCACATTTCAATATTAAGAAAGTATATCCCACATCCTAGTCATGTGGTGAATGTTCAATTATTGGATGTCTAGAGTGATATGTCGTGCGAAGAATCTCCTGTAGTGATTTTAGAGAGAAATGACCTTGTTCTAAAAAACTGAAGGGTTCCATTAGTCAAAGACTAGTGGAGTAAACATGGTGAGGATGAGGCTACTTGGGAAAGAGAAGAAGACGTTTTACCCGAGTATCCTAATCCACTAAAACAAGTTAAATTTCGAGGACGAAATTATTTTAAGTGGGAAGAGTTGTATCGATCGAGAAAATAAAATAAAGTATTGTGTTTCATTTTAACATACTTCTTTCTTGTATAAATTGAGAAATAATTTGGATTATGTTAATTCATCGCTAAGTCACTTTAAATTTGCGCGTACTTATCTTTTAAGGTGTCGAATTTCTTTTAAATGTTTGTGTTGATTAAGTTCCTAAAATTTTAAAAATATAGATACACACTGTTATGCCAAATAGTCCTTAAACATGGTTTTTGTCTTCAAATAACTCCCATGTATTCAGCCACGAGTTTTAAATTTTTCTATCCCTCAATGTGACTTTTCTTTTTCTCCACTAGGTATTTCGTTTGAATTGGTAATAACCACTAAGTGTCATAACTGTTTAATCATTTAAAACACCTAATGTGAATTATTAAAAAAAAAATCTATTTAAATGAAAGTAACTTGCACGTCACTTATTCCACCATTTATACCATTAGGCATTTCATTCAGGTTTTAATACCCACTAATTAAAAACATTATGATAATTATAAATAAAAAAAAAAAAAACTCTCCATTTCAATTGAAAAGTAACCTGCATGTTAATCATAAATCCACCATTTATATGCCTAAATAATATTCCACTTCCATTTTTTTTACTTACATTTTTGGTTACTGCTAATTGCCTTTACATTTTTTGTTTGATAAAAACTACATTCTACAATCACTAAAGCTATATTTTCTCTCCCAAACTAAAATTATTTTACACAAAATCATTTCAATATTAAGAAAGTATATCCCAGATACTAGTCATGTGGTGAATGTTCGATCATTGGATGTCTAGAATGATATGTAGTACGAAGAATCTCATGTAGTAATTTTAGAGAGAAAGGACCTTGTTCTGAAAAACAGAAGGGTTCCATTAGTCAAAGACCAGTGGAGTAAACATGGTGAGGATGAGGCTACTTGGGAAAGAGAAGAAGACGTTTTACCCGAGTATCCTAATCTATTAAAACAAATTAAATTTCGAGGACGAAATTATTTTAAGTGGGGAGAGTTGTAGCGACCGAGAAAATAAAATAAAATATTGTGTTTCATTTTGAAATATTTGTTCTTGTATAAATCGAGAAATAATTTGCATTATGTTATTTCGTCGCTACATCACTTTAAATTTGCGCGTACTTGTCTTTTAAGGTGTCGAATTTCTTTTAAATGTTTGTGTTGATTAAGTTCCTAAAATTTTAAAAATATAGATACAAATACTGTTATGCCAAATAGTGCTTAAACGTGGTTTTTGTCTTCAAATAACTCCCATATATTCAGCCACCAGTTTTAAATATTTCTATCCCTCAATGTGACTTTTCTTTTTCTCCACTAGGCAATTCGTTTGAACTGGTAGTAAAGACTAAGTGTCATAACTGTTTAATCATTTAAAACACGTAATGTTAATCATTAAAAAAATTCCATTTAAATGAAAGTAACTTGCACGTCACTTACTCCACCATTTATACCATTAGGCATTTCATTCAAGTTTTAATACCCACTAATTAAAACCATTATGATAATTATAAATAAAATAAAAATAAAAAAAACTCTCCATTTCAATTGAAAAGTAACCTGCACGTTAATCATAACTCCACCATTTATATGCCTAAATAATATTCCACTTCCATTTTTTTACTTACATTTTTGGTTACTGCTAGCCTTTGCATTTTGTGTTTGATAAACAACTACATTCTACAATCACTAAAGCTATATTTTCTCTCCCAAACTAAAATTATTTTACAGAAAATCATTTCAATATTAAGAAAGTATATCCCAGATACTAGTCATGTGGTAAATGTTCAATCATTGGATGTCCAGAGTGTAGTACGAAGAATCTCCTGCAGTAATTTTAGAGAGAAAGGACCTTGTTTTGAAAAACTGAAAGGTTCCATTAGTTAAAGACCAGTGGAGTAAACATGGTGAGGATGAGGCTACTTGGAAAAGAGAAGAAGATGTTTTACCCGAGTATCCTAATCTATTAAAGCAAGTTAAATTTCGAGGGCGAAATTATTTTAAGTGGGGAGAGTTGTATAAATCGAGAAATAATTTGGATTATGTTATTTCATTGCTACGTCACTTTAAATTTGCGCGTACTTATCTTTTAAGGTATCGAATTTCTTTTAAATGTTTGTTGATTAAGTTCCTAAGAATTTAAAAATATAGATACAGATACTATTATGCCAAATAGTGCTTAAACATAGTTTTTGTCTTCAAATAACTCCCATATATTCAGCCACGAGTTTTAAATATTTCTATCCCTCAATGTGACTTTTATTTTTCCCCACTAGGCATTTCGTTTGAATTGGTAGTAACCACTAAGTGTCATAACTGTTTAATCATTTAAAACACGTAATGTTAATTATTAAAAAAAAATTCCATTTAAATGAAAGTAACTTGCACCTCACTTATTCCACCATTTATACCACTAGGCATTTCATTCAAGTTTTATTACCCACTAATTAAAACCATTATGATAATTATAAATAAAAAAAATTCTCCATTTCAATTGAAAAGTAACATGCACGTTAATCATAAATCCACCATTTATATGCCTAAATAATATTCCACTTCCATTTTTTTTTTTTACTTACATTTTTGGTTACTGCTAATTGCCTTTGCATTTTGTGTTTGATAAACAACTACATTCTACAATCCCAAAGCTATATTTTATCTGCGAAACTAAAATTACTTTACATAAAATCATTTCAATATTAAGAAAGTATATCCCAAATCCTAGTCATGTGGTGAATGTTCAATCATTGGATGTCCAGAGTGATATGTAGTACGGAGAATCTCTTGTAGTAAGTTTAGAGAAAAAGGACCTTGTTCTGAAAAACTAAAGTGTTCCATTAGTCAAGGACTAGTGGAGTAAACATGGTGAGGATGAGGCTACTTGAGAAATAGAAGAAGACGTTTTAGCCGAATTCCTAATCTATTAGAACAAGTTAAATTTCGAGGATAAAATTATTTTAAGTGGGGAGAGTTGTAGCAATCGAGAAATTAAAATAAAAAATTGTGTTTCATTTTAAAATACTTTTTTCTTGTATAAATCGAGAAATCATTTGAATTATGTTATTTCGTCGCTACGTCACTTTCAATTTGCGCGTACTTGTCTTTTATGGTGTCGAATTTCTTTTAAATGTTTGTTTGATTAAGTTCCTAAAATTTTAAAAATATAGATACACATACTGTTATGCCAAATAGTCCTTAAACATGGTTTTTGTCAATGTGACTTTTCTTTTTCTCCACTAGGCATTTCGTTTGAATTGGTAATAACCACTAAGTGTCATAACCGTTTAATCATTTAAAACACGTAATGTTAATTATTAAAAAAAATCCTTTTAAATGAAAGTAACCTACACGTCACTTATTCCACCATTTATACCATTAGGCATTTCATTCAAGTTTTAATACCCACTAATTAAAACCATTATGATAATTAAAAAAAAAAAAAACTCTCCATTTCAATTGAAAAGTAACCTGCACGTTAATCATCAATCCACCATTTATATGCCTAAATAATATTCCACTTCCATTTTTTTTACTTACATTTTTTGTTACTGCGAATTGCCTTTGCATTTTGTGTTTGATAAACAACTACATTCTACAATCCTTAAAGCTATATTTTCTCTCCCAAACTAAAATTATTTTACATAAAATCATTTCGCATTTTTCCATAGATTTAGGCACCTTGAATTTAAAATTTGTTCTGAAGGAAAGGCTAAGAGTACGCTATATTTTACTACATATTGAACGTCAACGGATATTTTACGACACTCTTGTAAGTAGAATAAAATTATTTGTTTTCGGTTTGCATTAACGTGTTATTGTGTTACTCGTGAAAGAATGGAAACACTCTATGGTGGTTCAAATAAGAGATAAAAAGATGAATTTCGATTCATGAAAATGGGTTGTTAAAACCTAAGAGTATGGAGACTGCTTGATCACCGATTTGCCTTGAAATTTGATGGTGACACAAATATCCAAATATTGCAATTCTAGAAAATATATATTTTTTTATCTATTTACTTAAGTGTTTCCTATTGAGTATTACTTGTGATATTCACCTTACAAAATTTACAGGTTAAATGAAGGCGTGTCAAGGGTTTGGCATGGTGGCAAGTGCTCGGTGATTTGAAATACTTATAACTTTTAGTAAAATCTCCATTTGTATAAATTTATTATAAATCCTTAAACGATACTTTAAAAATGTTTAATTTTTTGTTTTCGCCTAGTTTTACATATATAGCATGTCAACTATAACTTAGAAATGTTGGAATGACTACGCGTGAAAGTTATTTATTACTGGATTGAATTTTAGATTTTGTGCTTCTGTTTGAAAGTGGAAAAACTTGTGTTACTGTACATGTTTTAGAGTGAAATCAGTAGGGTTTCAAAGGTTTGTGAGTCTTCTAATACCCTAAAATATTATCTAGAGAAAAAGTTATGTCTATTTTGGTAGATTGCGTCGAGTCACTTCTGAATTTTCTGTCGAGCATAGTCAAACAATATTTTCATGTTTCAAACATTATCATCGAGACCCCGATTTTTCATATGATGTACCAACTTTCACGGGTAACCTTTTCTTAGCACAGAAAGGGACACCGTGCGGCAGTAGTTTGCTCCGCTAGACTACCTTCCGCCTATTCCTCGATCGCGTCGGGACGAAAGTAAATTTTGATTACAATTTTAAGAAAGCTTGCAACATGAAACTGAACACAATTGAAATAACATCTTCATTGATTGGTAGAAAGCAAGACATTACAAGAGACGAAAGCAGGAAATTACAAATGGCTAGTGCAGGGGTAAACATATTTTTCTCTCCGCTACTGTACAACCTGTATTTGCTGAAATTCCTCCAATGTTTTCCAAAAAAATTCTTATTTACAATTTATTTTGGTTAGCATATAAGAGGTCAAGCAAACAACAGATTTTTTTTTTAACGCTTTGAGTTCCGGGAATTTGGGGCTTTACAAGTGGGGTCGGGAAGAATATGACCTTCATCTCTTCGATATTTAACATTAAACTCCAATGGAGTATTAGCAGAGGTGCTTCACACAAATCACCCAACCGAATGAAGTCCTAAGTATATTTATGTTGATTCAAGAAGATGTCATGTTGTGTGGTATGAACCTCTAAACCAATATTGCTGAATGATTTTACAATGTGTACTAATAATTTATAGAATATTACATAGGTATAAAAGGAAAGAAAATAAATCCCTAATTCTATATGAGGGAATAATCCCTGATATTGTGTGGCCAGACAAGGAAGGATAAATCAGGCCTCTAATATACATGGCAGAGGTGAGTTTAAAGAAACAGATACATTAATTGTATATTGAAATTTTTATATAAACCAGGCTTGTTTATATGAATTTAGAAGTGAAGCTCTTCTTCATTTTGTCTCAACTCTTCTAAAAAGTTAGAATAGGTGCAACTTTTTAACTAGTTGCTTCTTAAACAGTTACATCAAATAAACCACATTACTGGCTTCCCTAAAGCTCCATTTACCTTAACATATTTTTATATTGAAGTTTTATAATCATTGATGATGTACAAATTCTTCTAGTGGACAATACCCATTAACCCTAGAAGCCTTTGATACAATAAATCCTTGATTTGTTACAATTTAGAAGTAGTTCTAAGACTGACAAGATTTGTGTAGATTTAGTATATCCCCGTTTAGTGGAAGATATACTATATTTGATTCCATATTTTGTCATAGTTCGAAACAGACCAACTTTTAGGAATCTCCATTTAGTGGTGTTTATAATTACCCACTTCTCTTTCAATAAAACTATCAAGATCGACCTTCCCCTTCACACGTTTTTAGCTATGCCTTTTTACTCACCAATTACGTGTTCCTGATATATTCATATATTCATATTAGACAGTCAATGCAAGTCCCTCTTGACATGTCGAGTGTCACATTTGATAATTGAAATTGTACAAAAAAATAATTCATAAATTTTGTCATATAAAGTTTTAAATTTTGTTCAACTTTAAGCGACAAATTAAACACACATTACTGGATATAACAATACATAATAACACGTGCTATAAATAATCCAACAAAATTGTAGACATGCATGCTTAGTTTTGATAATTGGATTCATTCATTAGCCATGACTGAGGCGTTGAAATATTTGAAATTCTCGTCGAATCAATGTATTGCAATTAGTGGTTATTCAACTACTACTAAATTTTTCAATCAATATTGATATTGGTCAAAGCATTTAAACGAACTACTACTGTCTAAATATAATGACACTGACATGAAATTAATCGAACAACTGTTTTTTTCTAAAGCTTTATTTATATAATCTTCCCAGAATAAAGTTGTTCCATTAGAATTAGAGAAAAAAAAATAAAAAAATCGGCAGATTTCTCTCCTTCCCATTTACAATGAAGTTCCAACGACTTGAAGTTCATGCTCGTTATAACTCTTAGTTAACATTTAAAAAAAAAAAAAAAACTTCAGCAGATTCATGTACAGACTACAAAATTCTTCGTTAAATCTAGTTTGAGCAAATTTATGTTCAATATGATTCGTAATGAGACATTTCTGCTCAATTCATTTTCGTATGCTATCTTTCTTCGTTAAAACTAGTTTGCAGACTATTCAAGATATTTACAACTGTCAAGGGTAATAAAATGCTAATTAATGATGTGGATTAAAATATCAAAACGTCATATACCCTTTAGCCTAATTTCTGCCTTTAATTTGACACACTACTAGCAATGATGCAGCACTTAAACTGTACGCAATAAAATTAGATCCATCCCTACCTCTACTCAATCACACAACAACACTGTCGGTGCAACCACCCAAAAAGAAGATTTGTCTGTAGCCTTTTCTAACAAATTCCACTATGTCCCTCACTCACCCACATTGCCCCAATACTATAGTTGTTACTCCCTTTCTGGCTACTCAAATCAAGTTTCCAATTTCCAAACTTGTTCCTACATTTCCATATTTCCACATCAATTCCTTTTCCATAATAATTAATTCCCACCCTGAAAAGATGAAGTTTTTCATTTGTAGTATATACTATTCTTTAAGCAAAAATAACTTTTTTGAAAGGTAAATGATAAGTGTATTTTATACCCTTACTTAGGGTCTAAAAAACGATATTTGATAGTTCTTTTAACAAAATATATCCTAATTTTTTGTATTTTATATTATATAGGTAAAACTCAATGGTTAAACGAGGAATCGAAGGAAACAAACATATTATATAGGTAAAACTCAATGGTTGAACGAGGAATCGAAGGAAACAAACAGAAGTTAGTGAAAATGAGCAAAATTCAAAATTTGAGGACCAAATTGTAATTATTCAATAGTTGATTCGGACACAAGAAGAACTTGAAGATTGCTAGGAGTGGAATATGATCAAAATCAATTTTCAATCGCACAAGTTATATTTCAGATCTTTAGTCGAGGATTGAAATTTATTTTTGGCATAGCAAACGTCCGAATTAGAAAAAATTTCCAACTCAGTTTGAATCACATCAATCGGATAACATAAGAGAAAGTTATGGCCAAAATACTAACTACTGTGCAAAAACAAAAAAAAAATCCGTGCATAAAGACAATCTTTCTTATTCGATTGAAACTCTTTTGAAAGTCAATTTGGACATGATTTTCAAACAATTTTCGACTCCTACAAATAAATAACGACTGAATACATATGTGAGACATTTGATATACATCTCATACTCCAATACTCATCAATTATTATCATCAAATGATGAGAGTTCATAGTTTTGTGATATAATTGCATGTGACTTGCAAGAGTTTAATTAAGTGAAGATTCAAAATTGATTTTTGGACATAGAAGAAAAGGCGCAAGTGGAGATTCACCAAAAAATCATTGAAGAAATTCAAGATTTCAAGATTTATCTTCATCTTCTCAATTTATAAAAAAATCAAGTTATATCTTTTCACTTAAATATTATTTCTTGTAATTTCAATATGTTAGGCTAGTTTTATACATTGTTAGGATGAGATGAACCCTTGTTATGATATTTTTAGTTTTTAATTAATTATTTTAACTTTAATTTGATTTGATTTATGGATTTTTATTATCGTTTTATCGTTCTTTTCAATTATTTAGTCACCAATTGAATTGTTAGTGAATTTTGTTGTTATCGAGAGAGACAATATAGTTAAGCACAATAAAATAAACATTGTAAGGTTCGATAAAGGATAGAGATATGTCTCTACACTTTGATATGGTTTCAATAGGTGTTCTAGTACTTGTTAATGTATGATAATAGTGCAATTATCACATTTTTCTCCCACTAATAATTTCATTTTCATGATTTATAGGCACCTATATGTTTTAAGTATACTTATATTTTGGTTTAGATTGCGAATGGACGAATACGGTGGAAATAATGAGAAAAAACTGAAAGATGGCCAAAATGGAGGAAAGTGAAAGTTCAGGGACTAAAGTGAAAATGCTATAAACTTATTTCCAACCTTGTGATGAAGATTCGAGAGTTTTAGAGGTCAATTGGACGAAGGAAGGAGCCAAAGGGATGAAATATAGCCAAAACATTATCACATATCAACTTTCAAGTTGAAAAGTTTTGCACCGATTTTCGGCCTCATCTTGAGACCAGTTTTTTACATGTTAGATGATCGAATTGGAAGTTTTTTATCGGAAGAACAGTTGTACCCCTTTGAGTTATATTTCCAACGCAACTTGAATCACGTCAATCCGACATCGAAAGAGAAAGTTATGGCCAAAATACTAAAAGCTATCTGGCTGAATTTCATCAAAACCATGCGATGGCATGGTGTTTTTGTTGTGCGATCGCACAGAGACGTTCAACGAACTCCATGCCTCATTTCAATTGTTCCTTGCGGCCGCAAGGAGTTGTACCTTGTGATCGCATTGTATACTTCGAAGCTCGAATCTCCACTTTCCTTTTACGACTCAAACTCCTTTGGTAACATATATTACACGACTTTTCAACCATAAATACAACCCAGAACACCGTCATACATGATTTTACTATGGTTTTTGCTCAAGAAACACATGAGGAACTAAAGATCTTGGTAAAGCTAGGAAGGAACTCGGTTGGAATTGGTGATTTAATGTCATTTATTCATTTATTTTGATCATTTTTTATTGTCAAACAATGCTATAATTTAGATTTTCATTCTCTTGAATTTACATTGAATTCAATTTAACATTTACAAAAAATTTCATGGATTCAGTCATGTTTTTTTCCATTGTTCAATCAAACTATTTGTTGTGTTTTAATTTTAATTATTTACTGTTGAGATTGATTTAGCAATTATTAAATCCTTCATAGATCCAGTCATGCTTCTTCTATTGTTAGATTGAACTAGTTGTCGAATTTTAATCTCAATTTCACTTCATTGGCGAATTAATTACTGTCATATGCTTGATGTATATGGTCGATCTTTGATCTTGTTTCAATAAAAATTGAGTGAATATGTCATAAGTCTAGATTCTAGTATATTACATTTATAAATTAAATTGATTTTCACGATATATCTTTCGATTAGAGTTCCGGGGTGAAAGCCTTTAAATGAGTTATAAAATTAAATAATTGATGTGAATGATCTGATCTAATTGAGGGAATTCGGACGCTTCACTGCTTCAAATTATTGATTTTAATTTCACCTTTCAACACTGAATCTTACTACACATTTAAGAGAACAATTCATCACTTTTTTATCCTTTAAATATTTTTCCATCTCCCTGTGAATACAACACCCCAAAGTTGCACTACAACTACTGCATTATTCCTTGGGCGTAATCAATGTATTTATCATGTTTGCATCTTTCATCGAGAGATATAAGGGTCGCATAAGGAAAATAAATTTGATCACTATCGAGAGAGGCTTTTAATTAAATTAGGAACATTGACCAACATGAATGATTCCAAATTGTCACTTCAATTGCTACACTAATAATGGAATAAAAAGGAGGATTCGACATCATAGTAATGCGTCTCACATATTTGAAAAATATATTTACTTGCTTTCATTATTTTAGTTGATAATTTAGGGGTTAGTTTAAAAAATCACAAAAGTTGTTTGCTATTCGATTAAAGTTGCAATTAATTTTAACTCGATCAAACACATAGTTCTCATGGGTTCGACACTCTATTCACTACTTTATTACTTGTTCACGATCTCGTTCACTTGTGGGAAATCAAACGATCCCTATGAAGTGAAAAGGAAATAAAGTTTGGCATACCATGAAACAAAATGACCGCTCAACTAAAGTAGCAAAAGACACAAGCTCATTTACCCCAAAAACAATAGCCTTAGAATTCGGTGAAAAACTAAAATAACTAGAGACTTCGAACTACACGGATTCAATCACATTCGGCGACCTTAAATTGGAGGCCTTCTCTTCTGGCAAACAGGAACCGTTCCCGGAGAGAAAGAGTTCTTCTGCTTCCTCCACAGGAATTTTGCGGTCAAAACAAACCTCATTTGATATCGAATGACAGTACCCACACCCATTAACCCCCTCAGTCTTACGAACCGCTGAGTCAGTATTAATTTTGAACTTCCAAGCAGAGCAGGCACAATCCTATCATCAAGGCTACCTGCAGCAGCACCCTCTCACCACATCTGGAGGCTTGACGGCTCCCCATCCATCATACCATCCAGCCAAGCCAACCCTTGATTCAACACCCTATTTGGTTCCACACAAAACTGGAAATCTGATCAAAATTAGGATAATCGCAGCCTTGCAAGCCCACCCGAACATGTCTAATACCCCATGCTATCAAGTATGTTTCAGTGAAGCACCACCAACTTAGAATTTATATACCTCATAGCCAACGGCGAATCTAGTCTTACACTTCAGCACAGGCGAAAACCATTGACTGTTGACCGGTGATCGTTACCGATGACCATTGACAATCAATGATTGTAAGGAGAGGTGATCAGTTGAAAGGAATGATTCTTGACTCTTTGAGTCAAATGAAGTTGCAGAAATTGGATCTTTATGACAATGAATTGCTGGGTTCAATACCTGACAATCTTTGTAGTTTGGTAAATCTATATCACCTGAATTTGGAAAATAATATGCTCTCTCAACAACTACCAACGTTTTTAGGAAATCTTACTTTATGAGAACTTTATTTAGCTTACAACTCATTGACTTCAACTATCCCATCTACGCTGGAATAACATGGAATTTGAAATTATATATCTATCAAGAAATCAGTTCTCAGGCAAGATTCAAAGTACTATAGGGCAACTTCAGAGCTTAGCAATCTAACATTATCAAACAATCAATTACTTGGTCCAATACCTGAGTCATTTGCTAATTTGATTTCCTCGCAATATTTGGATCTATCCCAAAATAATCTATCTGGTGTAATCCCCAAGTCAATGGAGAAACTTAGGGACCTGTACATTTTAATGTTTCATTCAATGAGTGAAAGATCATCCGTGGTGGAAAAAAAAGAAAAAGAAAAAAAATCTATGGAAACAGGAATTTTACTAGTTGGTTGTACAAAAATTTGCCCACACAATGTTAAGGACAAAAATATATTAGGATAAATCTACTTGTACATCATGATGTACTCGTAGCAAAATTGAAGATATTATAGTGCAATCTTGAATATGTCTGAACAAAGGAAAAAAAAAAAGGCACTACACTATAAGTTCATTTGTGTATAATCTAGAAATAGTCTCCTGGGCAACTTCAATTTTTCATGGATCTAGTTATTCTTATTTAGATTCATAAGGAGCATTTTTAGATTAACCACGTCCTTTAATGCAGCAATAAATTTCACATAAATTGTCATCATATGTTATAATTTATAAACATAAATACAGTAACTATAATTGTAAATACATTTCAGTTTTGTCATATTTTTATCTGAAAATATTATCACATTCAAGAAATCAATCATAAGTTTTATTCAAGTCAAACTTAAAATCTGAATAATGCAATTTCCTTCTTTCCCCCTTTATTTTCCCATGAGCTTATGGAAAACGGAAAATAAGCAGAAAAATTCAATCAATTATAATGATCAACTATTACATAGATAAAAATAAAAATAAAAATAATTCAATTTCTGTGTCTTAATACAGAAGAAAAAAAATCAATACTTTTGTGAAAAGGTAATCCAATAGAATTTTTAAAACACTGTTCACAAATTCTTAATCAAATAGTATTGCTAAAACACAAAATTCACCAAAAACCAAGATACAAATCAAGAAACGAAGAAACAAATGCCTTTCAAAAACCAACTAAAACATATAAAAAAGATATTAGATAAAAGCTCAGAATTTTCTTCAAAAATCCCAACGCCCAAATCACGGACGAACGAAAATGTCCACTGTCCAGACGAGACCCAGCTTTGCAACTGTTGTGCAGTGGATTGGATTCGCCCCGACCGACACTCGTCTCCCTCCTCGTCCTCTGCGGTTGCCGGTTTCCATTTAGGATTTAGGAATTGTAGGTTTTGTGGGTAATCACTAATCAGTAATGGACACAAAACCCATGGATTGGGGCATTTGGGCTGGCCTTATTTTTTAAAAAAAAAATCCCAAACAACCAAACGTTAGGAAAGGAAAAAAAAAATCACTGTCTTCTTCTTCATTTCTCTCAGCAGGCGGCGACTTACCAGTTACCCGAAGAAACGCCCGGCAGATCTAGCACGGATAGCTACGGGGGGTGACCAGGTGTTGGACCCGCCCCTGCTCATAGCTGCCCCCACATGTGAATAGAGTTAAAAGATGTTTTTTTTAAAAAAAATATTCAAAGACTACCACACTAATATCCAACTTGAAAGTTATATATATATTTTTTTGTATATAATACTTCTAACAAATCACAATGGGTATTAATGAATAAACCTTGACGATTGACTAACTATGATTTTATATTATTTATATACAACTTATTCAGTTCACTTCAATTGAAAACTAGATTAAGTAGTTTGTCCTCATGAGAATGAGCGATATGTTACTTACTTATTGCTTGAATACGATAGCATACACTTGCGAGATTTCACCGACCAATTTTTTGGCATCATGTTCGGGGTTTGAGTTATTTAAGTAGTTTTTTAGTTAATTCTAGCTCTAATTTGATTTTTTTTTTTTTTTTTGCGCTTTCTTTCTTTTTCTTTTTCTATTTTATTTTTCAACGGACCTAGTAATTTTTCTTAGTTTCATGGACAAGAACGAAGCGAAGCAAAAGTTCAGACGAAAATCAAGTTGTAAAACTCTGAATCTAATGAAAACAACATGACATGACAATGGGTAAACTGATTGCCCTTTATCACTTTACAACAAAGAAGTATAATGATGAGGATAACCTACCATTTTGAGTATTATGGGAATTACCAGACTACCAAGAACAGAGTATGATCAAAGTTTATGAACATAATATGATTATGAGAGACTACTTAACCATGCAAAGGATGGACACCAAAATAAGTTCGGATCATCCAAGCAACTTAGTGAAGAACAAGTGGAAAAACTTGAAGTCGCTTTATCTAGATTCATGCAAAGGACTCATGCATAACTTAATAATATGCACAATGAAATAGGTCAATTAGATACAATCTCTGAAAAGAAATCTGAAGAAACAACTATAGATGAAGATCATGGAGAGATCGAGGAGTTAATCATGATGAAGCCAAACGAATTAGTAACAATCAATAATGTGGAGTTGGCGCGCAACCCTCCAACTTCATTGATTTTGTTATTAATGCTGAGGAAGAAATTGAAGTCTTCAAAGTAGAGTTCAAATTAAGTGGTGTAGGCAAAATCATGTTGTACCGTGGGATGTAGAGTTGACATTTGGATCACGAGTAGAGATGTGATCAAATGTTAGAATCTTTTATCTGTGAAGAGACCCTGATCAGGTAGAGTGCTAGAGAGGCACTTCTATAACTTCTGTTAGTTGGAGACCCATTATCCACTTAGGTTGGAGAAGTGATGTGGTGATAAAGGATTATTCCGAGAACTTAGGATCTATAGAGACTTACCAATTAGGTCAAAAAGTAGGCCCAATATGAGAATAGATAAATGGGCTACCAACTTAAAGCAACCTATATCATTTGGGTTGAGTCATGAGCAGCACTAATATAATTAGGTAGCTTCAAATGACCCAATTGGGTTACATGACAGGTTTAGATAATCGTGGTGTCGATTCACAACTCCAGTCGTCGACCGAAGCCTATGAAGTATAATCCAACAATAACCTAGTTTAACATCATAGCTTGAGATTTATTGGGTATCAAAACCCAACAAATCTTCACCTTGATTCCCAATAAATTTTCAAGCAATCAAAACACACATTTTATACTCGCACAATCAAGGTAACCAGTA
Organism: Fraxinus excelsior; assembly: GCA_019097785.1. Classification (NCBI taxonomy): domain Eukaryota; kingdom Viridiplantae; phylum Streptophyta; class Magnoliopsida; order Lamiales; family Oleaceae; genus Fraxinus; species Fraxinus excelsior. Next base: position 11,126,318 of record CM032641.1, read on the forward strand.
AAATTGATATCACAGACCTTACCTTGTGTTTTGCACTCGAAACACATACCATACCTGCTCCATGTACTCACCGGGGCTAAGATCAAGAACATTCAAGTAGAAGCAGATAATCATAACAATCAATCAAGAGCAAATAAACATGCAATGGAGACATCATATAGGATAAGATTAGGTTTGGGCTATTAGGTTAAAAGGTACAATATGAGAATAGATAAGTGGGCTACCAACTTAAAGCAACTTATATCATTTGAGTTGGGCCATGAGCAGTACTAATATAATTAGGTTGCTTCAAATGGTCTAAGTGGATTACATGAGAGGTTTAGACAATCGTGGTGTCAATTCATAACTTTAGTCATCGACCAAGGCCTATGAAGTATAATCTAACAATAAATCAGTTTAACATCGTAGCCTGAGATTTATTGGGTATCAAAACCCAACACGTGATGTTCTTATGGGGAATCTCCTCATCATTCAACTTGAGGATTCAATAATTAAAGAAGAAGAAGAACATGTACAACTTGTGATTAAAGTCAATAAAGAAATGAAGTCTTCATAATTGTATTTGAATAAGGTGGAAGCGAGTCATATGAAGTGAAAAAAGGCAAAGTAAAAACTTAGAGGTTACATGTAGTGGAGGATCAAGATTGGTGGTCAGCTAGGATGGCTGTTGACCTTTAACCATTGACCGTCGACAGTCAACGATCGTAGTAACGAGATCTAATCTACTATATTAGTTTTGAAGAGCTTATGACTTTCTTGCCTAATCAAATTTCAAACTTTATTGCCTAACATTAAATACTTTTAAAATAGAATATTAAAAATATCATTTTCAGCATATGCAATTTTAGAATCATTCTAAAATGCCACAAAAATTCACCTTGTGAAATCTAGTCTACTCTTTATTTCGTTTCTTGACATGAGATAGTCCAACCAATATTTATTTCTGTTGTTTATTTTCTCATTTTAAACAAGCATAATATCTTTAGTTAGGGTCCTTGTGGCTATTCAACGGAATTCCCAAGAATAAATAAACATGATTATTGATATTGTACATTGTGAATTCAAGAAGTTTAGCGTTGTATAAGAAGTAGAGCTCACTTTATCAAGTTCCAAATGTTGATCTCTCCAGGCTGCTTCAAGGAGGAGTTCCATTTTGAATTAGGGCACATAAATTGACACACCCTGCCAAAACAAACAAATTTAATAGTCAGAACAACCCAAGCATTAGTCATTGAGCGTAAAAAATATTTTAGGTTAATATAGATAACAAACCTAACTTACACTACAAACAATTTTTCATTTATCACAAATATTACATATTCACAAATTCACATAGTAATTTGCATATGTTAAATTCATCTCCAAGCCATTTGAAACCGGTGATTTTGTGTTCTTCTCAGCACTACGAAATGCTATTACTTTTTTGCCCTAATTTTATGGTATATGTTAGGTAAATTATTGTCAAATGACCTCTCGAGCGATGATGTTAAGTCATTGTTTATTCAATCGACATTGACCAATGATTGAAGTGAAATATTGATACCACAAATGTTACGACTTAAATTTACGACATATTTGTGCCATTTGAAATAGCCTAATTTAATTAGAGCTACTCATGACCCGACTCATTATTCCTTGCATGGTTTTTTGGTATTAGGCTCACTTATCAATTACCTATTATTGGACCCAATCATTTTTTTAACCTAAAAAGTCTGTCTATACTATATATTAGCTATTTCCACTGCATTGTGTTTACTTAGAACGTTATTACTGAGCCTCCCTTCCTGTTGAGAAATAATGGCTGCATCTTTTTTGCTTCGAACTTTTTTTACAGTGTGTTCTTATCTCACCTTTCTCCTACCCTTTGTGACTATTATGTGGCTGCAATAACCCCCTTCACGTGTTCTTAGTAGGCAAACCAAATATCAATCAGATTGGGTGTGGATTGTGGTTTGAGTTTGGTGACTTTGTGGTGTTGGTATTGGTATATATATTATATACTGAGCCTGGAATCCTTTGGTGATCAATTATTCCCTTAAGATTTTGGTATCAAAGCTATGGTTGTGTAAAATTCGACAAGGAAACGAAGCAAAAAAATTGAAAGTGAAAACTGTCATTTATTTTCATTCTTCTAGCTACCGGACCTGCAATTGATGATTTTGGCCAAACCAAGAGGAGTTGAGGAAACGAAGGCCAGAACTTGATCTGCAAGTGGAGGCGTCCCTGTGTCGACTGTTCGTAGTGGTTGGCGATGATGTGTGGGACTCCGACGAAGGCACGTGATTATACGTCGGGCAATTTCGAGTGATAGTTTATTTGGGGCAAAAAATTTTCTAACATGATTTCTAACTATTTGGTGTTGCTAGTATTTTGTTTTAGATTATACAGTAAATTTTGGGCAATTTTGCCCCTGTGCATTTGTGATTCAGTTTTGCATTCAATTGTTTTTTACGATTGCGAGAGACCTTAGGGTGAATAGTAGTGGTTCTAAAGTGATAAATCCCCATCTCTCGTTATTTGCAGATTCAGATTGGTCCGCTCTAGTAAATTAGCTTTTCCTGTTTAATTTTCAACACTAACACGTCATCGTGTGGGATGACAATATGATTAGCGTTAACGTGTAGGGTAACCATTACTTGTGCTAGAAATTAGGAACTACTTGCCTTTAGTTGTTACGTGACTAAATTGTTCATTTGATAAACTTCAGCATATTAGCTATGTGATATATTGTGCATGAAGCTGTTCAGTTGGTATATCTCTTGTTGCACCGTTAAGTTACTAGAATATCTAGACTTTACCCTTTTGAACATTCTCTTAATCTAATATTGAGAATCTTACGAAACCCTGGGAATCTAAAATGGTGTATATTGTTTGTGATCCTAGGTCTGCTTTGTGTGGCTTAATTGTGATTTTGTATTTTCAATTGATTATTAAAAATGATAACTCACAATTTTGATTTGAGAACTTTTAACGGAAATGTGATTTTCAATCTGGAAACAAAAAATGAGAGGTATTTTGGTTCAACAAAAGGTTTCAAAAGCCTTTGATGATAATTTTCTTGCTTATTTTTGTAAAAGAACAAAAAGAAGAAGCTGATGAGTTTGTTTATACTTCAATCATTTCACTTGTCTAACGACGTTTTGAGAAAAGTAGATAAACTGAAAACCACTAAAGAACTTTGAAAAAAGTTGGAAGGCTTGTATTTGCTTAAATCTACTCTAAACAAGTTTTATTTATTTTAGCATTTTTAGCTTTAAAATGGATTCTTCAAAAGATCTTAATAACACTTTAAATATGTTTAACAAACTTGTTCAAAATATTTTTAACTATGAAGAGTCAGTCTCTGACACATATATGGCTATTATTTTACTGAATTTCATACATGATACCGTAAGGAAGTTAAGAATGCTATTAAGTATGGTAGAGAAACTTTGATGCCTGAAATTGTCATTAACTCCTTTAGAAGGAAGGAAATGGAGATTAGAGCTCAAAAACATGATAAGAAAAGCGATGAGACTCACATAATTAGGGGTAAAACTCAATTTATGCAAAACAATCATGATGGTTACTAGAGTAGTGGCAAGTCAACAAGTAATGGAGGTAGAAAGAAGGGCAAGGGTAGGTCTACATCCAAATATAGGACCAAGGTTAAGAAATGCTATGATGGTGGGAACCCGAGGCAATTTATAAAAGATTGATACTAAGATAAATGTAAGCAAAAGGGTAAGGAGATAGATGAAGTAAATGTATTGTCTTCCATTTCTAATAGTGGTGATAGTGAGGTTTATATGATTATATGTTATATTGTTTATCCTGCTAAATTGAATTTAACTATCAATTCTCATTTGTATGGGTAGATTCCTGATTCTGGTGCATCTTTTCACGTGACATTACAAAAGGACTAGTTTCAAAAATTCCATAAATCAAATGATAGGCATGTTATGCCATGTGACAATTCTGCCTATATTATTGTTGGAATTGGTGATATTACCTTAAAGTTTAGCATTGATTTTGTGTATACTTTAAAAGGTGTTAGAGACATTCTTGAATTGTCTAAAAATTTAATTTCATTAGGAAGACTTGAGAAAACTGACTTTACTGGTATAATGGAAATGAAATTTTAAAATTGCTTAAGGGTGCACTTGTCTTTATTAAGGGAATCGGGAAATTGATATTTATATCACTATTGGGAAAGTGATAAGAGGTTTAGATTCATCTATCTCTTCTCCTAAGGCTGATCACACACATAAATGACACAATAGACTAACATACGTGAGTATTAAGGGGATTAGACTTCTTAATGAAAAAATGTGCATTTAAAAATGATTGTGTCTGATTTATCTTTCTATGACCATTGTGTGTTTGGTAAACATTATAGAACTTCCTTCTTCATGAGTGATCATAAAACTAAATGCATGCTTGAATATGTGCTTTCGAACTTATGGGGTCCTCCTAGCAGTCCTACCTCGGGTAGAAATAGGCACTTGTCTATCACTGATGATTACACTAAAACGTGTGGGTTTATATTCTAAAGGATAAGTCTTATAATTTTTACAATTTTAATAATCGAAAAGGACAAGTTGATAACCAAACTGGAAAGAAGATTAAGTTCTTGAGAACTGATAATGGTCTAGAATTTTGTAACACTAAATTCTACAATATGTGCAAAGAAAATGAGATAATAAGGTATAAAACTATTCCCTACATTCCCTAGCAAAATGGAGTAACGAAAAGGATGAATAGAACTATAATTGATAAAGTGTGTTGCGTGATGTTAAGTTCTGGTGTCCCAAAATCCTTTTGGGGAAAGTTGTTATGACTGCTTTTTATCTGATTAATTTGACTCCATCCGTTGCATTGAATAGTGATACTCCACATGAAAAATTGTCCAGTAAACTATATGATTATTCTATGCTTAGAACTTTTGATTGTTCTGCTTTTTCTCATCAGAGTGAGGGAGAATTTGAACCTAGAGCTAGAAAATGTGTTTTTCTAGGTTATCCTAAAGGTGTCAAAGGTTACAGGTTGTGGTATAGAAACCAAAAAGGGGTTAACATCATTGTAAGTAAAGATGTTACATTCAATGGGAGCGAAATGCCGCGTCTTAAAACTAAATCTGAACCTAGGAATGAAGAAGAACAAAGCGAAGAGAGAAATCAGTTGAAAGTGGAGTTAGGAAAACTTAGCACATCCATCCCTATTGCACAGAGTGAGGTGGAGACTCAAGTTTAGCAACCTGATATGGAGAATACAGAGGAAGTAGTGATAGAAGAACATCTTGAAGAAGAGAATCATTTAGCATATTATAATTTAGCTAGGGATAGAGAGAAAACATAGTCTATAGTACCTATAAAATTATGATATGAGTCTGAGTTAGCTTTTTCCCATGTTAGCTATGAGGAGTTAGCTGATAGAGAGCCAAAAACTTTGAGAAAATGATGAAAAGTAAACAATTTGAAGAGTGGTTTAAGGCAAATGAAAGATGAGATAAGTTTTCTAGGAAAGAATCAAACTTGGGAACTAGTATCTAGACCTAAGAATAAATTTACCATTGATTGTAAGTGAGTATTTAAGGTAAACAAGGGTACTAGGACATCTGGATTTAAGGCTAGATTAGTTGTCAAGGAGTACACTCAGAAGAAAGGGGTTGATTATAACAAGATTTTTTAACCCGTAGTTAAGTATACCACTATTAGAGTCATACTTGCATTGGTTACAATAACTTGATATGAAAACTACTTTTTTACATACTGAACTTGATGAGCAAATCTTTATGAATTAACCAAAAGGTTTTAAAGACAAACAAAAATCTGATCATGTGTGCTTCTTAAAAAAATCTTTATATGGTCTAAAATAATCACCTAGACAATGGTATAAAAAATTTAATTCTTTTGTACTATCCATTGGGTTTCAATGGAGTAAGTTTGATCACTGCCTATATTTCCAAAATGATGATGCTAATAATGACTATTGGTTCTTATTGTTGTATGTAGATGATATGTTGTTAGTATCTAAAGATCTGGCTCCCTATAATGAAAATGAAATAGAATACATGAGTAGAATTCCATGCTCTAATGTGATTGGATCTGTACTAGATCAGATTTAGCTTTTACTATTAGTACCCTTAGTAGATATCGACCAATTACTGAAGTTAAATATTGACACCACAAATGTAACGACTTAAACCTACAACCTATTTGGGCTATTTAAAGTAGTCTAATTTAATTATAACTACTCATGACCCGACCCATTATTTCTGGCTGGCTTATTAGGCCCACTTATTAGTTACCTATTATTGGGTTCAATCACTATTTACCCTAAAAAGTCTATCTATGTTATATATTGGTTGTTTTCGCCGCATTGTGTTTACTTGGAACGTTATTGCTGAGCCTCGCTTCCTTTTGAGAGATACTAACTGTATCCTTTTGCTTTGTGCTTCTTTTGCAGTGTGTTCTTTTCTCTCCTTTCTCCTAACATTTGTGACTATTGTGTGGCTGCAATAACCCCTTTCTTGTGTCCTTAGTGGGCAAACCAAATAGCAACTGGATTGGGTGTGGATTGTGGTTTGAGTTTGGTGACTTAGTGGTGTTGATTTTAGTATATATGTGACATATTGAGCTCGGAATTCTTTGGTGATCGATTATTCTCTCAACAATATACTCAATTACGTAATTTACTCAATCTCAAGCCTTATCAATTGTTCCAAAATCCTCTGATTTTCAGTGAAGATTTACGCCTCGAATCTCAATCATCCCAATCTGGCCAAAACATTACAATCTTGAATTGTAGTCCTAAACATAATTTTCCAACTATCATTTTCGAATTTCTACCTGAATATATTTCCCTCAACTTGAAATGGTGATAACTCATTCATCCCTTCTAAATCATTTCACATAAGTCGTATACTAATTTGTAAAGAAATACTTGCAGGCAGTTGGGGTGTGCATTCCACGGACCTACGGTTGCAAGAGTAGGAGACAACGGGAGGGGAGGTAGATATAGGGTTCGAAATTGAGCATTTTTGGCATCTGTGGCTGTGAAATCAGCAATGTCATGCTATGCCTATATTTTTGTTGATTTGTCCCAATTGAATTCACCTAATGAGATATTATTTAAAAAAAAAAAAGAGAGCTAACAACTCATCTTCCTCATTTCTCCTTCTTCCTTGTCTTCACAACGCTGATTCTGTAACATTTGTTTTCTCATGCACAGCTGCACCTGTAAATTTCAGGGGAGTCAACATAGGTGGCCGCACCACCCCACTGGGTGTTGGCTTCACCACTGGTTACTGGTATAAAGTCAACTTACACAAACTAAGCAAGTGTCATATTCAAAGCTCCATGAAGCACTTACGCAAAAAGTCGAACAGGATTATAAGTAAGCTCTTATTAGAAGACAACTCAATTTTCTTACTCATTTATGTATTATGCTTTAAGTAATTGCATGCATGTAGTGAGTTACGACTGGGTTAGAAATTGTGCACATTTAGATATTGTCAATTTGTTTTATTTTTACGGAATTATCTATTTAGGGTGGCATCCTAGCATCACAATCATGCCACTTCTTCCCTCGTCCCACATTCCCAACAAATATTGTTACAACCCATTTTTAGGTAGTCAAAGTCAAAGGTGGAATGGTCAAAGTCAATATCAATAAAGATTTAATTGGACTAAAATATTATTTGGGGTTAATTTTATTATTGGATATATGTGAAGGATTTAAATAGATTAGATTGGAAGTTGAAGACTTACTTATACACCATGGGAAGTAAAGGACTCATTGTGCAAAAATCTCTACAACCTTTGACATTTCAACCCTTTTTGTCTCATTTCCCTCATTCCCTCACCCTTGCACGCAGAGAGCTTCTGGGAACCGGCAGAGAGGAAGAAAAAAGGAAAATAGAGAGAAGAAAAAGGAGAGAAAGGAAAGAAAGGGAAGGAAAGGAAGAAGAAAAAAGGTAAGAATTAATTTCTTCAAACTTTGGATTCGATTTATTCATGTATTTTCATGAGGCCAAAATTAATTATGTTGATTTCTAGGGTTTATATGGTCCGAAAATTTCTAATGGGAGGAGAAAAGTTTGATTTCTAGCTCAAGTTTCATATTTGGTTAGCTTCCCTTTTGATTCAAGGTAAGTTATATCAATTTTTTGGCAAACCCTAGAAATTCTAAATTGGGTATTTTGGAAAATTGTTGGAGAAATGATTATGTTGATATAATGCTCACTTGGAGGAATGTATTAATGGAACAAGGTGTCAAAGTTATGATGGAACTATGATTTCAAGTTTTCACTAAAGGGAAGATTGATATTTATTTTTATGGTTGTGATGGAAGTAATTTGATAAATGGTGAGCTAGTAATGGAACTAGAAAGTGTAATTAGTTTCATTGGATTAAGTGATTTATGTTGGAGATTTAGTCATGTATTGAGGAAATTTAGTTTAATCACTATTGCATTCGATATTAAAGGTCTTGGTTCGTCAGTGGCTAAATTGGCTATTTATATCATATTTCAGGTGGTGACGAACAAATTGGAAACGTCTATCAGCTGATCTAGCTTGTAGCTCGTACTCTGTGATTGGAAAAACTTACTTTTCAGAAATAAATAATTATTGAATTTATATTATATTAGGAACTCAATTAATTCCTATATTCGATTTGACAGCATGAATTCGAGAATTTAATGGATTTTATAGTTAATTCTTTTAAGGTTAAATTTAGTTCATTTAAATTATTCATATAGCATTTTATATTCAGATTACGTGTTTCAACATAATAAAAGTTATTTTAAAACCACCAGAAAGTACCCATGTGATTTTACCCCGGTCTGCACTGATGTGAATGTGTTTCCACAGTGTATGACCAGATTCAGTTATTTTACCCCGGTCTGCACTGATGTGAATGTGTTTCCACAGTGTATGACCAGATTCAGTTATTTTACCCGCTCTGCACTGATGTGAATGTGTTTCCACAGTGTATGACCAGATTATCAGAGGTCTTTGGGACCCACTCTCGTACACATATAGGCTTTGGGCCGTGTACTAGGGTACTTAGCCTTTGGGGCAGCTCTGTGTACGTATGACCAGATTATCAGATTATCAGATTTGAATGGTTTTGCCTTGTACATCGAGATTACTCTATACATGTGCAAGGCTATTCATTGGGTACTTCTTGGTGTGACTATTAGTATATCACATTATGTTTATTCATATGTAGATTCACAAATTTTTGAATATCAGATGATAGTTCCTTCAAATTATAGAATTTAGCTTATTCAGTTACAGAAATACGATTTTAACTTACAGAAATGACAGCTTTATACAGATTTTTGTTGATCCCATATTAGCTATACTTGGCATATTTTTCAGTTGGTTATTCTGCACAAAGAGTAAGAATTTGTGATTTTAGCATGTTTCGGTTATAAACAGATGATCAGAATTTAGTACTTCCTAAAGCTGTAAGAAATTAAATTAGAGTTTTCAGTAAATATTCATTAATGGAATAGTGCATGTAAATGCAAGTTAGCCACTCACTGAGTTACAAGCTCACCTCTTTTTGTCATGTTTTCCTTATCAGGAGGCCGCTGAATTTGAGATACTTGGAAAGCCTGCTGCAGTCAGAGCCTGATTAACCACCATCTAGTTGCACGATTTTAATCATTTCATAGTATGTATTGTATTTTGGGGACTCATATTATAAAACTTTTGGTCTAATATTTTGTTGAGGCGCGTTTAGTCGAAAGGTTGTAAAACTTGATGTAATGCATTGTGGTTGCGTTGTGGTGGCATTGGTGGTTTCCACAATGTTTGGTGTAGGTGTTTTTATGAATATTTGTTGATTTTCAGGTTGGTTTTGTCCATATTTTAGGGGAAACCCTGTCGAAAATTTTATAAAAATATTATAGTCCTTGATTAGTCAATTAGTCATAGAACAGTCTATGTGGCCTTGGTGGTGGGTCCAGCATCTAGCTGGAATTCATCATCGGCGCACGCCACGTCTGGGTCCACTAGGGTGACTCGAGGCGAGGTCGTGTCAAATATAGGATTAGTTTTAACTCCCCTGTATATATTGGTACTTAATATTTCTTTCTCTTTTAACGTATCATGGATTATATTGTAAAAAACGAAGAGAAGAAAAGAAAAGAAAACTGGAAGACCACACGCTATTTTTGAGGCATTTTATTACAAGGCGAGTATCGCAAACCTTTTTAAGTTCATTTTGTTCACACATTGGGAATACATTAATTAGTTTGGGGTGTAGGAGTTAGTTTCCTACTGCTTGTTTGTGTGATTATTATAAAAATACAAAAAAACTCAAAAAAAAATATATTTTATTACTTTGTGTGTTTGTATGAGTCGGATAGTCTTGCTGGCTAATTGAAATTATTTGAAATTTTTATGGTTCATAAATTCTGAATAGGTGATACAATTTATTTGCTAATTTGATACTTGTTTGTGTGAAATCATATTATATTGAACACGATAGTCATTATGATTGTTAAAACTTTATGGTTGGATTGATGGTATAGCTTGAATGAACTTAGATTTTCAAAATAAAAAATCATATTATGTAATACAACCTCTTAACCTAGTGAAAGGATTTGGGGGTGGTTGATCCAGTGTTGGACCTATATACTTGTTGAAAATATTAAAACGAGTGTTTTTTACTAACAAGTAGAACCTAGGTTGTTACCATACAGGCATACACTAGGATTTTGATCCTGATTAATTATTCCCATAAAATAAAAGGCATGGTACTAGTAGTGTCACGAAAAAAAAAAGTTGCCTAAAATGATGTGCGAAGCTAGTCATAAGTAATCAACCCTATTCATCACCAATCTTTATGAGATTATCTATCAAGGAAAAAGCGGCCTACAATGTAGAGAATGAGAACTACCTTAGAAAATCAACAAGAAGATCCTAAACACAAGGAGAAACAAAACAAAAGAAAAGAAAAACACATCAAAGTGTATTGATGCGGTGGCAAAACAACTATAAACGCTGTTTTTATTTGACTAAGCCTTGGATACTTAAATATGGATTTAGATTTACAGTGAGGATTATTATACTAGATGAAGCTTGGAGGTTGAGGCATTTGAACTTTGTGAGCATCATTACTTATTGAGGTAGTAACTTCAATTGTTGAAACCCAATCAAAGTATAGTGGGAAAGGGATGAGTGTTGTGATATCAACCTTAAAAGAAAAACCGTGAGTATGAGACTAAAAAAAAAATTGGAGATGTGTATTCAAGAGAGATAAAGAAAATATTTGACTATTAATGGTAAAAAATAACTGTTTTGAATATTTATGATGATTTGGTTGACTATACACATACACATCGTTCAAGTTCACGAATTGAATAAGTAAGAATTAATTTTATTTATATTACTTCTTAATTTTTATGAATTATTAAACAAGTTCAATACTTGATGAGAGTTTGAAAAAGTCATCCAATGCATTGATATTTATGTTTGTTTTCTTGTATGATGGTAGATAGTCTTACTTGGGACAAACTATTGTTTAAGCTTAAGGGTGTGATAAGTGCATATTATGAACTTTTTTTTGCGCTATTCACTAATTATTTATGTTTAATGGAGCGGGTATTTACTTAATTCTGTGTATAATCTGTTAATAGGGGTTGATCAAGGAGCAATTGAAGAGATTCAAGAACTTCAAGATTTATTTTCATCTTTTTTTTAAAAAAATTATTCAACTCCGGGTGATGTTGTATCTTTCCAATTGTTTTATTATAATCATTTTGATTATTGGATAATTGTATATATGATAAAAGAATGTAGAACCCTAATTTTAAAGTTTTGATATTTAATTTCATATTTTGACATTAAAGCGTGTGTTTGGTTTTGACTAATTTTAGGTACTTAATGCTTTTCAATTGATTATCTACTAATTAAATTATTGTGATTTCTATTGACATTCGAGAGAAGGAATAGAAATTTGAAATGTAGTAACAATCATTGTAAAGTTCAATAAAAGATAAAGATATAGTATCATGATTTGCTAGATTCTTTATGATGTTCTTATGATTTTAATGCATCTTTGAATGTCTGCAACTTTTATATAGATATAGAAAGGTCATGTGATGATACGTTTAATTCTACTCAAGAAAGATTATTAAACGAATTAGGACAATTGATCTTCATATCCAAATATGTGAATCTAAATAATGGATTGATACAAAAATGAACAAAAGTAAGGGGATTTGAGGTCCTAATATTTATTAATCGTTTAAGTTTCATAAATGCTTCCATATTAATTAATTAGTTAGATTAGCAGAAATATCATAATGTTAATATAAAACTTTTTCTTAAACTAATTTTTGCAATTTGATTAAAGTTAGCGTTAATTGAAAACTAAATTAAATACTTAATCCTCGTGGAAACATTACTTTACTCAATACTTTGCTACTTGGCTAAGATATCACACTTACAGGGTTTTGTCGTTCAATCTCACCATAGTCGTTGCCATTACTACTTCTAATAGTGGTTGTTACACTTACTCTATCGCTGCTAACACTTGTAGCAAATTGTGTTACACTTGAGTGTTGCCACGCGTTGCCACTTATAACATATATACTATGAAAAGGTGTACTCGTATGGGAAAGAGTCGTTTATTTTCTTCTTACTTTGCTTTACAGTGATGTAAAATATAAATAGGAAAACATATACACCCATATTTGGACTATACAGATTTTTAAGCTAAGATTATGGAAATCCCTTGAATTAAGAGATTTGTTCTAATGTTTATGCTTCAATATCTCAATTTTACAGCTCACACTCTCCCTCAAGGTGATACATACAAGTCTCTAATGCGCAGCTTGTCTAGTGAGATGTAGAAGTCATTGCTGGAAACTTCTTTTGTAAGAATGTTTGCAAATTGGTCTTTGGATTTGACAAATGGAAACTAAATTATTTTATCATCGAGATTTTGTTTGATAAAATGTCGGTCCACCTCCACGTGTTTGGTACAGTCATGTTGTATAGGATTGTGAGAGATAACAATAGCAGTTTTATTATCGCAGAGGAGATTCATTTCAGATGAATGTCCAAATCTAATCTCGGTTAGTAGTCTTTTGAGCCAAAGAAGCTCACACGATTCTTTAGAGCTATTAGGTTTTAGTTGATTATGTAATTGGCTATTCTGTAGACAAAAGGACTTAAGTTGATAGTTGATGAAAGTTCAAGGAGTAATGTGCAAATATGTCAAAAGTTAGTTGAATAGGTATAGGGTTTCGAGTTTGGAACAAGGGAGAAAATAGGGTGGATTTTCGATGGACTGTCGCCATGTTATGGCTCAAGCTGCAAAAGCAGAAACACTGTCGCTCCTCCTTCGCCCAAGCGACACCCTGTCGCTCAATTGTCGTTGGCTTCTCGCTTGAGCGACAGCTTTATACGAGAAATTTTATTTCCGAGTTTCAAATGCTTTTTTCCTGGCCCATGAGTTTTGTGACATATCTATATATTTCATATCAGAATACGTCCAAAACGAATTCTTTAAGGTTGATAATTGAGAGAACTTCATTTGTGAGAGATCGATTAATTACATCCTTCAACTTTCATCTTGCTTGAGTGTTTTAGTCAGAAAAACGTCGAATTCAACATCCAAATACCAAACTGCTATTTCCTACATATCTCTCAGAGAGTGCTGAAGATCAAGGAAGACGACTGGAGTTTCAGTTTGTGAAGAACGGGTTGTTCTTCGTGATCCACATGAGATAGACGATTCTACCAAGCTAGGGGCTGCAGTAAGATAGCGGAGTTTCAGGAGAGCGTTGGTTATTGCGGCTGGAATTGGTGCAGAGGAGCACAGAATTTGGAAGCGCTGTTAGAATTGCAGTCAGGAAATCAGATAGTTCATGTAGTCGTCTAAGTGCTGAATCGTTTATAGTAGATTGACTGGCAAAGTACCCGAAGTTTTTCCCAGTTGGGTTTCTCCGTGAACAATTCTGGTGTTCTTTATTGTTTTATGTTTTACTGTTTATTATACAAACTGTGGTAATTCAACATAGAAAAATTAGATTGTTTGATTAATCATCTAGAGATAATTAACTTGTGACTTGTTGCTTGTTAATTAATTTTTAATTCCGCATATTACACCTATTCACCCCCCCTCTAGGTGTTGTTAGGGTAGAACTTGTGTTTTTCAAGAGCCATTCCACAAAACTCAACCTCAATACTTGATAATGCCACTACTTTATGCTTCTTGTTTTTCCGTGTAACGAAATTTCCTCCTACAAACATGAAGTAGTCCGAAGTGGATTTTCTATCAATGATATCACTTGCCCACTCTGCATTTGTATATCCATCCACTCTTAGGTGATTATTCTTTACAAACATGAGACCTTTCCCAGGAGATGATTTCATGTATCGAAGTATCAAAACAACTGCATCCATAGGTCCTTACTAGGACAGTGCATAAATTGACTTACTATACTTACAGCATGTGCAATATCAAGGTGAGTATGAGAGAGGTAGACGAGCTTTCCTACTAGTCTTTGGTACCTGATCAGGACGTTCGCCAAGTTCGTGATTCTGAACAATTGGAGTGTCAGCATGTTTCCATTCTAGTAGTCCCACATCTGATAATAAGTCTAGCACATATTTTCTTTGTGAAAGAAATATCCTTTGTTTGGATCCTGTAACTTCGATTCCCAAAAAATACTTCAATCCTCCTAGATTCTTCATCTCAAATTCAGTTGCCAATTGTTTCTGAAGTGTAAATATTCTTCTGTGTCATCCCATGTGATAATCATATCATCAACATAGATTATTAAAGCAGTTATCTTGCTGGTTTGATGCTTTAGGAACAACGTATGATCCAAGTTACTGTTTTGGAATTCATATTTTTTCATTCCCTGGTTGAATCATCCAAACCAAGCTCAAGGTAATTGTTTCAGTTAGTACAATGCTCATTGTAATTCACACACCATTTTAGTCCATGATGTATAGCCTGGAGGAACATCCATATGGACATCCTCTTCAAGATCTCTGTGGAGGAAGGCGTTGTTGACATCAAACAAATGAAGATGCTAATCAAAGTTTACTGCAAGAGACAGTAAAACTCTCATAGGATTTAGCTTGGCTACTGGTGGGAAAGTTTCCTAATAGTCTACACCATAAGTCTGTGTATAGCCCTTTGCCACTAATCTTGCTTGGTATCCCTCAATAGATCCATCTACCTTGTGTTTAATGGAAAATACCTATCTATAGCCCATGGGTCTTTTTCCTTCGGGAAATAGCACTGGCGTCCATGTCTTGTTTTTCATCAATACCTTCATTTCTTCCTTTATTGCCTTAGTCCACTTTGGATTTGTTAGAGCTTTTTGAATTATAGTGGGAACATAAGACAATGTCAACTTGTGTGCAAATGTCTTTAGAGGTTCAACTAGCTTCTCGATGGACAAATAGTTCGCGATTGGGTATTTTGACCTTCATTTTTAAATATGTGGTGAATATCTATTTGGTGGTTTGCCCTGATTATGCTTCACGTGTAAGTTGTATGTAATAGGAGTATCTATATTAAGGGTAGGAAAGCTTAACGAATATTCTCAGGAGATGCATCGTCGGGTACTAAAGAATGGGAAACAACTTCTACTTCAATTACTGATGTTGGAACAACATCAGTTTCTGATGTCGGAACCTCCTCATTTGAAAGTGCTTCATCATTATTAATTCTTCATTTCCTTGAACCTCAGCCCAATCTAGTTGTACCCAATTCGGCTCTTTAACTTGAGGCTCCCCTAAAGAGAAGAATTGGTTATCGGATGAGGATAAAAGGTCTCAAATTCTAGGAAGGTAACATCACCGGTAACCTTTCTGTTGTGAGGCATGTCCTAAGAAAAGATATCGGATGGCACAAGGGTCTGGCTTTGTCCATTGATTCTTGTGAAGACTGACGTAGGTGATGCAACCAAAGATCTTGGGAGCGATCATCAAAATAATAGGTAATGTGACATATGTCGATAGAGCCTAAAGCGAGGTCTTAAAATTTAAGACCTTGGATGGCATACGATTGAGTAAATGTACTGCTGTAGCAATAACATCACTCCAATATTGGTTGGGCACGTGAGCTCCAATTAAGAGAGTATGTGCAGTTTCAAGAATGTGTCTCTTTTTTTTTAGCGATCCCATTTTGTTGAGGCATCTGGGGACATGAAGTTTCATAAAGAAGACTTTGTTGTCTAAAATATTCTTGAAATCGGTGATTGACGTATTCTCCACCATTATTTGAGCGGAGAGTTGGAATCTTTCTCGAGAACTGAGTTTGAACCGTGGCATGAAAGGCTTGGAACACGTTTAGTACTTCATCTTTATTTTTCAACAAATATAACCAAGTCATCGGTGTACAGTCATCCACAAAAATCACAAACCATCGTATGCCGGAAATAGTAGAAACTGGAGAAGAACCACATACATCAGAATGAACTAGTGCAAATGGAATAGTACTCTTATTCAAGCTATCTGGGTATGGAACTCAGTGACTTTTAGCTAAAATGTAGGTATCACATTTTAAAACATCAAGTTGTAAATGTGAAAATAAACTTGGAAACAAATGCTTTATATAGGTAAATTGTGGATGTCCCAGACGACGATGCCAAAACCAAATCTGTTTTTCATTAGTTCTAGTCAGGAGATTCTTGTAATGTGCTTGTCCTAAACTAAAATCCTCCATGTAGTTTAGGTTTTCCCTCTTAGTACCACGACCAATGATCTCATTCGTGATAACATCCTGAAGTAGACAAAAGGTAGGATAGATAATACAATATAGTTTAAATCTGCAGTAATCTGACCGACATATAATAATTTATGAGATAAAGAAGGAACAAGAAGTGTATTAAATAGTTTCAAATTTGGAGATAAATTCACAGTGATAGCTCTTGTAACAAGAGAAATCACTCCATCAGCCGCATCGAAAGTCATATGATCACTTGCCCTAGAGTCTATCAACCAAATGACCCAATTTTTAGCTTTATTTTGGTGAGTTGTTGAAGTTTCATTCCCATAAAACACATGCCCAATTTCCTTTTGGTGAGAATTAGAAGTTGTAGCATCATTTCTATTTCGTTGAGGGCTAAAATCTTGGGCGACTCCTATGCAATTATGGGTACCTACGTTGGATAAGGAAATTTCATGGCCATGGGTATGGATACCTGATTCTTGGGTGATTTCACCAAGTGGCACAAGAGAAAGCCGAGGCACAACAGTTTCATCGGTCATTGTACCAGCTACTGTTGCCTTACCCATTCCATGTCTATTCCATCATTACGCTTCTTAGCTTGAAGTTGTGTCCGCCATTCTGGGTAGCCATTCAATTTGAAACAAGTTTATTAGGAATGTCTCTTGTTTCCACATTATGAGCATTGTTCATTATTTGTGACTTTATTGTTTAATGGTTTGCCTCATCTAAATCTTGTAGAGGTTGTGGTTGTTGGTCCTAACTCGAGGCTTTTAGAAGCCGAGATAGCACCGTCGTAAGTTTGGTGCTTTCTGTAGTCATCATGACTTGTCTAATGGCTCTCTATAGACAAGGG
Organism: Fraxinus excelsior; assembly: GCA_019097785.1. Classification (NCBI taxonomy): domain Eukaryota; kingdom Viridiplantae; phylum Streptophyta; class Magnoliopsida; order Lamiales; family Oleaceae; genus Fraxinus; species Fraxinus excelsior. Next base: position 11,143,865 of record CM032641.1, read on the forward strand.
TGTATGCTTGTTCAACTATGGGGAATGGATGCAACTGAAGAACATCCACCCTAATTTTATCAAATCGGTCATCAAGGCAATCTAGAAAGGTATACACTTGATTCTCCTTAATGATAGAATTGTAGTGTTTGATATCTTTCGGGCATTCCATGGGATTTGGACAACAAAAATCTATTTCATGCTAGAGTCCATGTAGATCAATGTAAAAATTTTCAAGAGATCCACCATTCTGTCGAAGATGAGAAACTTGAAGCCTAAGGTCGTATACTTGAGAAGTATCACTTCCATCAAAATATGTGGTATCAATGGAGTCTCAAACAAGTTTCGCTGTAGGAAATCGTATAAAGTTGCTAATTAACGATGGATCTATGGAGTTAATCAGCTATCCTTTGACAATGGCATCGTCAGTGCACCATTTTTCAAAGGACGGGTCAGTCGGAAGTGACTGAGGAAAGTCATCATTGTTATATCCCAGTCTTTCTTTGCCGAAGATGTACATCTCGACAATCTGGGACCACGTGGCATAATTAGTGCCGTCCAACTTAATGCCTATAAGTGCAACAGAAGTTTCTATGGCTGGGGTATGAGACTGAGTTTTGGTCAAAACTTTAGCTAGTTAGGTGGTTAGTTCTGTGAGAATGAAGGACGGGTCACCTGGTTCTTCCATACTTCCAGAATCTGCCATGGGTGTTGAAGGAGAAAAAAAAGGGTTTAGGTAGTGATAACATAGAGCCAATTATCGATTTGCTCGACACCATGTGACAAGGTGTACTGGTATGGGAAAGAATCATTTGTTTTTCTTCTTACTTTGCTTTACAATGATGTAGAACATAAATAGGAGAACATATACACATATCTTTGGGCTATACAGATTTTTAGACTAAGACCGTGGAAATCCCTTGAATTAAGAGATTTGTTTAATGTCTATGCTTTAATATCTCAATTATACAGCTCACGCCAACATATAACGTGTTACAAAGCCAATACCATTCCCTATGTTCACCGCCATCACCACAATAGATGTCAATACTACCATCACAATCACAAGTACCAAAAAGACACCAAAAAATAATCACCAATTATTTCGCCATAATCATAATTACTACCGTCATCTATTTCAAACATCACAAACACCAATTCATACTATTTGCAATCAGCCATAGAACTGCACCACCATCAAACCCATGCCACTAGTGCTGCCATCGATGCCATTCACCGTAACCATCTACTGCCTATTTCTATCCAAACCTGCCACTTGATCAACAACCAACCTAACCCACAGCCACTAGTTGCCAACCAATCTCCTCTTTATTGCTCCATTGCACATTGCTCATCATTGTTAGTGTCGATTGCAAACTATACAACCTCCATATCCTCCACAAAACTAGCAGAAAACTATTCCTTCTCACATATACTAACAACTTCCCTTCGTATCGCCATACTAGTCGTTGTTATCTTACCGTACGTCACCGCATTCTCCTACTCCACCATCACCATGATAACTATAAAGATTGTACAGTTTGGAGGAGAGGGGAAAAGATGAGAGATAGAGGGAGGTGGATACCCGTTTGCATTGGGCTTGCGAGCTAAATGGATTTTTATTTGGAACAAGTGATTCACAGTATTTTATGAATTTGTAACATTGCATAGTTAGTTTGGAATATATGAAATAAACCCTAATTCAAAATAAATTAAAATCAAATAACACCACTTAAGTACATCACTATTTACTCCTAGCCTACTTTTATAGTTGTGAAAGAAAATCAAGCAAAAAACACTGAAGTAGAAATTCTAAAACAAAATCAATAGCATGTAAATTTACTGATAAGTAAATAAGTAAGCTTTTTGAAGTAAATACTTATTTTATTAATCAAAGTTAAAAATAATTATGTAAGAAGTCCTTTTTTAAAAAGTAAATTTTTATACTTAAAAGTAATTAATCACATATGGAATAATTTACAAGCTTGCTTTTACAAAATCAGAAACTTTGTTAACTTGTGTAGAAATGACTAAATTTAAAGTCAATAAATTTTTTATTTAGCAAAGTTAAAAATAAATAAGTTATTTATTTCAAAATAAGAAATTTTTTTTTTTTAACTTAAAATAAAATTAGATTAAGTTATCAAAATACATTGGTAAACAAAAAGTAAACTTAAGCAAGTTTGTTGAGTAAGAAAGGATTCAAAATTTTTCTAGCCCTTGTTAGATTGAAATTAAATTCAGATTTTAATATAAATCAAAGTCAACAATTAATTTTAATTACATATTTTATTAAAGGATTTATTTGTAGAAATTTAATAAGTTGAGGATGTCCACTAAAATTTTCCCCAAAAGAAAAATGTGAAAAAATTAACTTCGCTAGCGATAACATTACTACAATGTTCTTCTCCTCTTTTCGTCTTTCTCATTCCATAAATCCAAACCACACCAAAATTTTACATATATAGATAGAGACCCAGAACAGGTACTAACTTTAAATTTAAGATTGAATTCTACTGTTCCATAACTACTCTATTTGTGTTGAATATTTTGCAGTTATTCATTTCTGGGGTGAAAATGGAGGCGGGTAACGCGGGTTCGAATGGAGAAGAACCCACTTCTTGGGAGGAGCTTTACAATATCAATTTGATTCCTACGGAGGTTTTCTTGAAGTTCAGGAAAGAAATTCAAGGGTATCGTGTTGGTGTTAATTTGGAGGTATTTTTATGTGAGTTTTAATCATTATTGCGGTGTTTTGAATTCGATTACTTGTTTATGCATTTGAGTTGTTGGTCGATCAATATTTTGTTTATTTTTTCCATATTTATTGATAATCTGTTGTGCAAATATGATGTAATTTTGGTTTTCTGGGCAAGTTAAGGGTTAATCGCAGGAACAATTGGTTTCAGAACATTTTAATTTTCTTTTATATAAGATTTTTTCAAAAAAAAAAAAAGGCATTGAGGTTCAGGTAGGCTTCTTCTGAAACTGTGACGGTTTGGCACTAACCCCTTCCTGTAGGTTGATGGGAGCGAAAACTTTAACTCGAGTCACGTCAAGAGGTGAAAAAGAAAGTTTGCTAATAGTTAAACTTGGGGGTACTACCTCCGGGAAATTGGGCTTAATACAAAATAATCAGATTAACGTTCTTAGTCCGAAAGTAGGGAAGTTGGCACCTATGGAGGTTTAGGCCTTGTTTGGTACATATTAAAATCAGATTGTAATCTAAGTCAAAGTCAAACAATCAATATTAACTACGTCTTTCATAGGTCCCAGAGCTTTTCAACCATACATTTCAAAAACTTCTATCACAATCTACTAAAAATCTAATTTTAATCCCCACCATACACCTTCTTAGAAAGCCTTGAACTAGTCTATTTATATCTCCAGTGTGAACAATCAGGAGGTTATTGATTATTTTCCTTGTTTAGCCATAAAATCCACCACTTTATTCCCTTCCCTGAGAATGTGCTAGATATGACACTGCAACACTTAAAAAGCATTTAACTTTGTGTACTATGTATTGTATTGTCTAATGCCCATAAGAATCCATCAATATGAATTTCATGTCTATTGTGGAGTCCATTTCTACCCAAATTCTCCTCAACTTTGATTGGTGTCGTAATTTTTACCCTGTAAATATAACTAAAAGTTCAAGGCAATGCCCATATGGTTCATAAACAACAAAGATTAGCTTAAAATCGCGATCTCTAAGCACCACCACCTGATCCCATATGGTTTATACATTAGCAGACTGAATTAGTCCCCTTCATCTCTGTTATTATTCAACAAGCATTAAGGTGAGTTTGGTGTGCCATATTACACCAATAAATATATAATTTTTTTCATCTTATTAATTAAAATTTAGTAATAAGCAAAACATTTACTTATAAGTAAAAAAATGTACTTATAATTTAAAAAGTAACTTATAAATTAAAGAATTCATGTATGTGGTAAAAATATTACTTATAAGTTAAACATTCACTTATAATTAAAAAAATTGTATAAAAACCACTTATAATATAAGTAAAAATGACTTATTAGTTAAAACTCAAATTTTAGTAAAAAATTACTTAACAATAAAAAAATGTACTCTTTACAATAAAACATCCATAAATGAATGACTGTTTGATAAATTAATAATCTCGCTTAAATAATAAAATTCTTTGGTCTTGACTTGGGCCAGTATACTAAATAAATAACTTCGTTTAATACATAAGAATATATATATATTGAGATCATTTAAGGCCCAACGAATATATAAAATAATAAATGGTTAAATTCATAAGAGTTAATACTAATACAAATTAACAAACTTAATTTGACAATATTTTCTTTATACCCAAACCAAATTCAACTTCATTTTTAATTTTTTTTTTGTAATGCACATGCTACATTTGGCTTATTTTTTTCATTTTGTACAAATTAATTATTTAATGTGACGACTACTTGAAATACCTCTTTTGAAGAAATGGTAAGACACAATTATCATTTAGATCATGATCATCATTAATAGGTGTATTGAGTACCCTTCGTATAATATCTTTATTAGTATGAGATTTTATCATTGCGTCATTTTCACTAGAATGATTTAAAGGGTACTTGATATCCATCACATTTCTATAGCGTAAACCAAAAACAGCTTTACACAAGCCATTGATTCCTTAATCTTCACTAACTTTTGGTTCAACAATAATATCTTCATTAGACTGACTCTTGCAGATTTTTTAAATCATTTCAAATGAAATGATATAGTAGAAAAAAGTTATGAAATTTGGAATGATTGGGAGTCTTAAGTTAAAACTTATTACCGTAGAAATTTTATTCCATGTGTACATGAAATAACTTGAACAATTAACATTTCAAGATATTAAATTTTGAAATCATGTACATTAATGTTTCCTCTTTAATGTATGTGTGTTTGTGTCTTTTGTGTGCTTTTATTCATTTATCGATAAATTAATAACCCCTCTAAAATAGTAATTTTTATCGATCCCAATTTTATTATTTTACAGAGGTTTTACTGTAGGTAAAAAATCACATGTAAGTAAACAATAGCTTATAACTAGAAAACTTAATCTATAACTTATAACATATAAGCTAATAAGTCAAAAATTTCATTATTAGTTAAAAACTTTACGTATTAGGTTAAAAAACCACGTATGTAAACAATCACTTGTTTATTAAAAAAAAAAATATTTACATCACTAAAATATTTATTTTTTAGTAAAAAATTGGATAAAAGTGTATAAAAAAATTTAATTATAAGTAAATAAAAATCATTTATGAGTCAATTTATGTATAGGTAAGTGTTAAAGGGCATTTAAGTCTTTTATGTAATACCTAGGGTTTCCTAAGTTCTTATTATAAATAGTGGGAGGCTAACACAACATGTAACGAGCCTTCTTATTCTTTTACTTTAACATGGTATCAGAGCAAGGTTATGGGAGATTAATTCCATAAGCTTTGTTCAAACATTTTTTTCTTTCTACCTTAAAAAAAAAGGTTACTATTCATCCGCGGTACTGTTCATACCGTGCGTACTGTTCATCCGTTGTTACTGTTCATCCCGCGGTTACTGTTTATCTTGCTGGTTTTTTGTCAGTGTTCAATCTGCTAATTTCAGATCTGCTTCTGATTATAGGTTATTGTTCGTATGAAAGTACTACAAATGTTCGTAAGTCTGGTTATGACTCTCATGTTCTTCGTTTAAGCCCTACAGTTGTTTGTATTGTTGGTTTGTTTCCCTTGTGCGAGCTGTTTATTACTTGTTGAATTGGAGGGTACTAATGTCGATGACTACACCTCAACCATTAACAACCCGTAAGTTGAATGGAACTAATTATTTAAATTGGTCTAAGGTTGTGAAAATAGCCCTAACTGGACAAAGAAAACACCGTCACCTTACGGAATCCGCCCCGGCAACAGATGATAAAAAGTATGACGACTGGATTCAGGCTGATGCGCAGATTGTAACATTGTTGTGGAATTCGATGGAGCCTCAGGTTGCTGATCTCTGTACTCATCTAGATACGTGCAAAGATATATGGGAGTATCTTCGTGTATTATATTCGAGTAATCTCACCAGGATGTATGATTTATCGGTAGAGTACTTCCAACTTCAGCAAGGCACGCAATTCGTTACAGATTATTTTGCCATATTCAACCGCCTCTATGAGGAGATGATACTATCCTACCAATGACTATCGATCTGAAAGAAATGCAAAAGCAACGTGAGCAGATGGGTGTCATGAAGTTCTTGGCTGGATTAGGTCCAAAATTTGAACTAGTTCGATCTTAGATTCTTTTCCGTGCTACTCTTCCCACCATCACTGAAATGTATTCTCGTGTCTCACATAGCACTACCAAGGACAATATTTCTGGCTCGAGTTCGTCCACGTCATCTAAGCATTCGGCACTTGTTACACAGATTCCTACACGAAATCGAGGTGATCAACTTAGTGGTGCTCGTTGTGGTTTCTCTCGTGGTAGCCGTGGTAGTGACCCTCGGGGTGGACGTAGTGGTCGTGGCTGCGTTCGTCAGTGCTCCTTTTGTGGTTTGGAGAATCATAATAGAGAGACATGTTGGGATTTAGTTGGCCGTCCACCCAAATTTGCCAATGCAGTGATATCTGATCCAGATAATCCTACCATTCCAAAATCTCAAGTAGCCAAGGACATATCTGATGAAGAATATGCTCAGGTCCTTCAGTATAGGGCATCTCAGCAGGCATCTCTTCCCATTGCTTCTTTAGCTCAACGAGGTACTTCTTTTGCTTGTTTTTCCATTCCCCCATCCCCTCCCACACCTTGGGTCATAGATTCTGCTGCCACAGATCACATGTCAGGTACATCTTCTTTATTTACGCATATTCAGTCATCTTCTTCGTTGTCCCCTGTTACAGTTGCTGATGGTTCCGCTATCCCTATCCGTGGCATTGGTGCAGCGGAACCCTCACCCTCCTTATCTCTCTCCTCTGTCTTGTATATTCCTTCGTTCTCCTTTAATTTGATGTCCGTTAGTAAGCTCACCAAACATCTTAATTGTTCTGTCTCATTTTTTCCTGATTCTGTCGTTCTCCATGATTTGAGGACGCGGAAGACGATTGGCACCAGGCGTGAGGAAAGTGGGCTTTATTACCTTGATTGTGACGAGAGTCCTACACACCCACCTACTGCCTGTCCTGTTGTTGCATCCGCTCACCAGATCCATTATCGCCTTGGTCATCCCGGCAACCTCAAGTTACTTATTCCTAGTTTAGGTCATTTGTCTTCATTAGAGTGTGAGTCTTGTCAATTGGGTAAGTATCATCGTGTCTCATTTGCTTCCCCAGCTCATGTTTGAGCATCGAGTCCTTTTCGTTTAGTTCATTCAGACGTTTGGGGTCCTCATGTTACTTCTACATTTGGTTTTCATTATTTTGTTTGTGGATGATTTTTCCAGAGTTACTTGGCTTTATTTAATGAAAGATCGTTCAGAATTATTCTCTATTTTTCGTACGTTTTGTGCTGAAGTTAAAACTCAATTTAATGTACCCGTGCGTATTCTTCGTAGTGATAATGCTCGAGAATATTTTTCCCAGCCATTTACTTCATTTATGTCGCAATTTGGTATCCTGCATCAGTCTTCTTGACCTCACACACCACAGCAAAATGGGGTTGCTGAGCGTAACAATCGACATCTCCTAGAAGTGGCCCGAACTCTCCTTTTTGAGATGAAAGCTCCCAAACACTTCTGGGGCGATGCGGTTCTTACAGCTTGGTTCCTAATCAACCGGATGCCATCCTCTACCCGGCACGATTCCTCATTCCATTTTTTTTCCCCGTTCACCCTTGTTTAGTTTACCTCCTCACATATTTGGGTGTGTTTGTTTCGTTCATCAGTTGACTCCCTGCAGGGACAAGTTAGATCCCTGTGCTTTAAAATGTGTCTTCCTAGGCTATTCTCTCACACAAAAAGGTTATCGATGTTATAGTCTATCCTTACGTCGCTCATTTGTGTGTGCAAATGTTATGGGTGTGTTTGTTTCGTTCATTTAGCTGGTGGTACATTGCAAGCAGTTGCGTAGTGGTCTTCTTATCACATCTAGTTCCCGTAACCTGACCATGGACCTATCTCAACTTGATGTCATCACTCGTCATTTAACACAACTTGTCAATCAAGTTGCCTCTGTCCAAACTGAGATGGTCTCTACTCGTAAAGCGAATAGAGATCTAGCTGCTAGGTTGTCCACTTTTAAGCAAAATCGTAGGGATGGGGATTGGGTTTGTAAGCAAGAACGAGGTTATGACCGTCACAATACTCGTTCTCTTCTACGTTATAAGGAGCGTTTATTTAAAAACAATAAAGTAGATGCTCCTACTTTTGATGGGTGCTTAGATTTTGAGGTTTTTGATTAATGGACTGTCCTTAAATAAGGGAATCGGTTAGTGACTGAGTATATTGCTGAATTTGAGGAATTTCGAATGAAATGTCATGTCATTGAGGATGAGGCCCTGACTATGAGTAGGTTTAGTCAAGGTTTAAGAGATGACCTTAGGCGTGAGCTTTTCCTTAGGGGTATCACTACTCTTGATCAAGCTTACTCTTTAGCACGAGATTTTGAATTGATTATTGGTAATCCATGTAAAACGCGTAGCGACAACTATACACCAATATTCTCAACTCCACTTCCTCTTAAATCTATTAGGAGACCTTCCCCGTCAAATGTTTCGCCGTGTTAAAAAATAAGGGTACAATTTCTGAAATTCCAAGGACTTCTTCTCACTTGCAGTGCTTCAACTGTACGGACTGACCACATCTCTTTCAAATGTCCTAGCCAAACCTTAGTCATTGAAGAGCAAAAAAATATAATAGATGAGCGGTTAGAAGATCAAGTTTATGAACCTAAACTTGAAGAATTTGATGACTTGAATGATAGTGAGAACACATCCTTAGGTAGTATTGTACCCCTTGCTCCCGATACCTCTCAATCAAGCGTCCCAATAGTTCAAATTATATACAAAAATTTTTGTGAGTCGGTCTATAAGTATGAGTCCTTTTGAAGTTATTCTTAATTACGAGTCTGTGAAGTCTTTAGATCTTATTCTTATGTCCCCACACGCTAGAGTATCTATGTCAGCTGAAGCATTTGTACAACATCTTCATGATTTGCATCTTGAGATCAATAAATGATTTGAAGCAAGTAATGCACCATATAAACTTCAAGTTGATTTGCATAAACGACGTTTTGAACTTAATATTGGGGATTGTGTTATATTGCAAGCTCATAGTGCTGGTATTTTTAAAATTTTGAAGCATGTTGGTCCAAATGTACGTGTCATTGATCTTTTATCACATTTTGACTGCTACTCTACTTTACATATTAAGGACTTCATTACTTACAATTACCGTTTTCATTCATTTGATGATCCTTTTCTATTTAGCTTTGTGGACTCCCAACCTGTCTATGTTGATATCTCTACTTTCATACCATCTGTCGCAGCACACAAAAAGACAATTGATGTTATTTTAGATAAATAGATTGTGTTGACCAATGATAGAGAGATTTGGTGTTTCCTTGGTCGTTGGGTAGTTCCACCGTACATGGAGTCCTATGGAGAAACTCCAACAAATCGGAGTTACACTGCTGGAGTTTCGATATTTGGTTCTTATGAAAGATCTTTCCCCGTGGTAGAAGTTTATTCACTCGACAGGGTTGAGTTTTCCCCCACCTCGGGCCGAGATTTAATTTTATTATTATTATTGGGTTTTATCAGTTGAAATTTATTTTATTGTTATTGGACTTATTATTATTATGGACTTTATTAATCACGTTTCTTGGGCTTGTACTAGCGGGTCGATCCAAGCCCATCAAGTTAAGTTTTTCTTACTATTTATATGGGTTGTCATTGTAATTGCGACAATTGATGAATATGATGAATTGAAAGATTGGCTTGGAGGCCGTTTTCTCCTTTCTTCCTTCCCCTCTTCTTCTCATGGCTTTTTCCCCCTCCCCTGCTTCTTTCTCCTTTGCTTCATTCTTCTTTCTTCTCTTCTATTGTTATTTTAGTTTGATAATTAATCTACTATTGTCCTGCATCACTAGCTATCTAAATTTCTATTTTTTTTCTGGGGCTTTACCAGACACATTACTAACAACTTCTCCAATGTAGTTGTATAATGCTCCCATGAATGACTACCATGCAAAACTAGTATTGAAACCTTTAGCCTATGAACGCCGATGGAAGTTTATTTACGAGCCTTTGCACCAGGATGTGCAGCTTGTTTCCAAGAAGATCCCAATAACAAAATTTCTGAATCTTCAGGTTTGATGGTCTTGACCTTGCTTCTTTGCATTGGCCCTTTTCTTTCTTTAGCATATGATATGAGAATCTCATTTTGAACTAATCCAGGTAGGAGTAGGCCATAGCTTTCAGTTGCATGCTACAGGTTGGAAATGGAAGCTGACGACATGTTTGGGTGGAGATGGTGTATCCAGGATTCGGAATAAAACATCCCTTGGCTTGTGTCCAGGAGTGGATTTTCGTTTTGGTTGGAGAGCGGATTATGTTCTTCCAGAAATTACTGGGTGAGTAATCTTGTTCTATTTTGTATTTACTAAAATCTGAATGGAAATCAGCATTTTGTTGAAGCTGGTATTGTCTGGTTTTCAAGAGCTTTTGGCTGAAAATTTGACCTCTACAGGGCACTGGGCACCGATGCACCATTGTTCAACATGAATTCTGGACGTTTACAGGCATCGCTGGACAGAATCGAGGCCATTTTTACGAATTATGATACAACATAACTGATACCTGGTATAATTACCAGCTAGTATAAACTTTTTATCCCAGTAAAGTTTTCCCTAATGTAGGTTTGCTATATCTTTGTAATTCTTATTCTTTATACTCAATGGTTTACTTGCTCTCTTGTTGGTGTTATGTTAGGGCAGAGCGGGAGTTTGCTCCTTTTTGCCCGTAATTCACTCCCAACCAGACTAAAACAATGGGGATCGGATCGGGGGTGGTGGCATAAAGATTGTCATCTTAAGTTAGTTTCGAACATTCTCTGTAATTATTTTTCGTATCAACAAAGATTTTGTAAGGATTTTGTAAGTGCTTGTCAAAATTCTTTGCTGTTTGGATATGTAACTGAAAACTTGCTGGAGGATAGTTATGTTCACACCACAATTTTTGTTTATTTGCACCATTTTTTTATTGCACTTAAGGTTCTAGATATATTTATACACCCCAACTTTATTTCATTGTATTCTTCTCGTCTTGCTAATGGCTTTTATCCATGGTGTTTTGAGATGACCAGCAATACTTACGTATATGTTTTTAAGAGGGTGTTTGGTGGGGATTAAAATTAGATTTTTAGTAGATTGTAATAAAAGTGTTTGAATTGTGTGGTTGAAAAGTTGTGAATCAAAAAAAAATGTGGTTAATATTAATAGTTTGACTTTAACATGAATTAAAATCAGATTTTAATTCAGACTAAACATGCCCTTGGGACTTAAATATTTAAGGGGTAAAAAGGTCTTTTTATGCCCACTTGACATATGTTTCGGACAAAATCGTTAGGTACGAGATGTATTAATTAATCGTTGAGGATAGCACGAGTTGGGAAGAAGAAAATAATAATAATAATTTGGAGACAAAAGTGCCGGTGGATAAGGGTTAGAGATTTTCAATTAATACAATTAAAATGTGGTTTAATTGTGGTGGTTTGCAGCAAGGAAATTACATCAGTTGTCTCTTCCTACTATTGATAAACTAAGCATCCCAAGCTAAACTTATGGGAAATTATATATTTGGTCCTCAACCTTTAAAAAATGATTGAGATATGCTCCCACTTTTTTTATTTCCCCTAACTTCCAACTAATTAGCATAATCCCCTATACACAGTTTCTATTTAATTTGACCGTTAAGATTGGGAAAATCACAAATTTACCTTCTATTTTAAATTTTAAAAAAAATACAAAAGAAGTGAAAATTAAAAGTGCGTTTGGAACCGCCGAAATGAAAAAAAATAAAAAAATCACTTTAAACAGAAAAAGTAAATAAAATGAATAAATAAATAAAAAGGAAAGGCAATCGAGTGCCCATAGTGCAGCTTCGCACTCCTATTTTCAGCTTTTTAAGAGCGGCCATCATTTTTTGATGCGAATAATGAAATAATTACTAAAGGGGCATAAAGATCATTTTATTGTCTAATTTAACTTCAGGATAATCAATTCACCAAGGCAATCAACATATGTTAAGACCCACTATAGTTAGCATTTGTTTATGCAGATTATTTATGTTTTCGCACGTTTTTGCAACCTGCCAACAATTACGAGAGAGAGGGGTCAGACGATTGTGTAAGGAACAGACCTCTTGAGACAAAGTCCCAAAAAGGGGTGCGTTTACCAGTGAAGAATTACAATTGGGAAGTAGACAAAACGCCTCCAAGGAGCGCAAGCACACGAGTACTGAAAAAGGATTAAATTTAAACTAAGGAATAAAAATTACATGATCTCTTGTAGAGAGTTTTTGATTCGGGGTCCTTTCCTCTATGACGTTACTTCCTTTTATACTTCTTGGGCATCTTTTGGTTATCGAAACTGCTCGGACTTGCTCCATTATCTTCGTAACCGTCCACTCCTTTAGTGAGGAACCGCTTGTTTGGGGAGTAGTTGCTTAGTAACTGTTGCCACTACCCTTGCTGTTTTCTGGATCGTGGGATCGTGCCGGGTTCACTTGCCAACCGCTTCCATAATTGTTAAATTGGATAAACCATACCCTTTAGAATTGTCTGACTCCGGGCGACTTGAGGTCCTGGGCGATAATGAGGCTGTCGTCCTGGGCGATTGTCCAGTACTACATTCGTTCAGCTCCGGGACGTCCTATAGTTTTGGGCGATAGTATTCCTCTGCTCTTGGGCTTCCAATATTCAGGCTTTTCCACAGGCTTCCAGTTTGGGCTTTTCTTCTTGGGCCTTTTAATTGACTTCCATTGGGTCTTTATCTTGGATTTCTCAATTGGACTTCCCTTTGATTTTGGGCTGCATTTTAGTGTGTCAACAATTTAAAATTCTAAAAAAAAAATCACTTCGACAATATTTATTCTAAAAAAATCTACAACAAACAAACCCTTAGTTTAACACTAACGGTACAAAAATGGCTAAAAATGGAGAATTAGCTACACCACACAGATCTCAAACAAAAAACAAAAACCGAAGGAGCCCAAAGAAACAAAAACTAAAGAAAAGGTCCCCAACCAATTCATCTTTTCCCTTCAACCCCTACCAGTTACCAAGCCGCCCCACCACCAATGTGTCACCATCACCACCACCGCCAATGACTCATCCAACCAATTTTGATGGTGACGTGGCTATGAATCTCCGATTGCAAGAAATAAACCGTAATTTCATTTCATCCGCGTCGCCATGCCAAGAAACAAGTCGATTATCTCAATCCCCAAATTAGTTTAGGAAAAAAAAAAAACATCACATCCACCCCACCCATCACTAATTTCAATGTTTCTTTTGTTGTCCCTCGCTGTGGCTACCCACCAATGTATCTTTCATGCTTGTCCTTTATTTCCATCCCTCAAATAGGATATTATTTCATTTTCCTATGTCAAAGGGGCCCGTCCATGACCACATGTTCTCTACCTTTTTTCTGACTAACTGATGAGTTTGCCAATAATTTCACTGGTTCAATTTTAAATAGCTGATATGATCCAACGTGTCATCGAGACGAGGGCAAGTTCAGAGAATGATCCATTGCTAGTGGAAGAAGGACCGATGACTCGATCGAGGGCAAAGCAGGTGAAAGAAGAGATGACATTGCTTGTTCAAGCTACGATTGACGATATGGCGATCGTGACGAAGATTGGAGCAAGTTCCATGTTGGAGTCGAGGTCGGAATCGGGATGGATGAACTTGACTCAAGCAGCTGAACCTAGAAAACAAAGGGTAATGACGTCCCCGCGCCATGTAGTGGCGCCCCCGCACCCAACTGAAGCCGCATGTTATAGGGGGTAGTGGCGCCCTCGCGCTCAACATTCAGGAAACTTTTTATTTTTTTTCACGAATTTCCTTATTTTACTAGAATTCTCTATTTAATCAATTTCCTATCTTATTTATGAGATTATGCACGTTTTTACCTAGTTTCTAGGGTTTGGTATAAATACCAAAAACATTCATTGTATTGAGGACTTTTGATAAATTATTAATTGAGAGGCTATTGTTTTCCCTTGTTCTTCAATTGAATAATCAATCAAACTTATTAAGATATAAATCTTGTGGCGTTCAAAACATCATATCGTGGGTTCTTCACTGTGTAATCAAGGGGTTCAACGCATCTTTGTTATCGTTGGATTTCTTGGTTCACTTCGTTGGGTTCAAGTCCAAAATCCGATCTAATTGATGTTCTTGGATTTCGCATCAATCTAGTTGTGGATTTCGTAATCACCGTTGCTACGGGGTTCGCATAATAGCTCCTCATCTTTTGTGCTCGCTAATTTAGATAGAGCAGCGTAACCATTCTCCTCTCTTGAAAGGAGAGTTTGTACTTACTCAAATATTGTATCAGGTTCATAACCTCGATCATATAGGCTGCCATTGTTTTGTCTTTGGTAGCGAACTGTCCATTGACCTGATTAACTACCAAATGTGAATCACTTTTCACATCTATTTTTAGAACCCACTATTAGGGCCTCGTACTCAACCATATTGTTTGTTGCTATGAAAGTTAAGCGTAGAGTACAGTTTAACTTATGTCCTCTGGGCTTGTTAAGCTATCCATTTTCTAGCATCACTTTCTTCTGATGATCCATCAACAAATAACTTCCAGGTTCTTCCTTTTTTGGGCTAATCTTCAAGAATGGGGGCATCTGAAAGTTTGATAATGAAATCCGCTAGTAGTTGTGCCTTAATTATGGATCACCCCTTTTCATTAATTTCAAATTTTCCTAACTCCACTATCGATTTCATTAGATTTCCTGATGCGTCGGGCTTTTATTACACTTGTTTGAGCAAAAAGTTAAGCACATTAATTTTGTGACTTTGGAAATAAGGACGATGTTTTCAAAATACTACTACTAGGGCAAGGGGATATCTTTTCCATATCTTGATATCTAGCTTCAACACCCTAGAGAGCATTACTTACATAATATGCTGGCAGTTGTTACTGTCTTTCCTCCCTTACTAAAATGGAGCTCACAGCTACTTTAGATACTGTTATGTAGAACAACAATTTCATTCAATAGCTTAGCTAAAAGTTTGGCTTTTCGCATGTACTTGTTTAAAGCTTGGAAAGCTTGTTCACATTTTTAAGTACGTTTAAAACTTTTTTTGTTCCTTTTAGTAATTGAAAAAAGGGAGAGCATTTATCAGTAGCTCGTAAGATGAACCTACTCAAGGCTGTGACACTTCCAACGAGACTTTGGACCTCTCTGGGTTTTACTGGAGATTGTATCTTTTAGAGAGCTTATATTTTATCGGAATTCATCTCAATGCCTCATTGGTTTACCATGACACCTAAAGATTTGCTGGACATGACTTCGAACGCACATTTAAGTAGGTTAGCTAACATTCGCGTTCGAAGAATATGGAATATCTCTTTCAGGTGTTCAAATGATTCTTAGTCTAAAGGTTTTTGACAAGCATATCGTCAATATATACTTTCATTTTTTGCCAATGTTTTGCAAACCAGATGATTATATTCTTTATCATGTTCAAAAGTGGGAATCTGATTATATTCGGTGTATACATCCATGAAACTTCGTGTCCTTTGATCACTTTTGGGGTGCAGAATGTAAAGTCTTGACAGGTTAACCACTTTTCATTGCTTATTGGAAACCAAACTGGATTACAGACCCACACTGGATATTGAGCTTTGTAGATAAAACCGTTTTCCAATCCAATAATTTGTGTATTTTCCTCTTTAAAACTTCATATTTTTTAGAGCTCAATGGTTGTCTCTTTTACATTTTAGGATTTATTTTGGGATCAATTCTGAGTGTATGGCATGCCACACATGCTTACAAGCGAACGTGTCGAGGTTCGCCTTTAGGAAATATTTAACAGGCTTTTTATAGGCTCAACCAAATATTTGCAACTTTTAAGACCTTGGTTTCATCTCTCTTAGAGAACTAAGTTAGCATCCTCACATGACCAATTGTATGCATTTTATACAAGCTTCTCCCATAGTAGTTGGAGGTTTCACGCACAAATGATGAATGGATATTAATGCATTCATTTGTTTTAAAGCTGGCAATCCCAGATCCCATTGTAAGCAGATCTACCATCAATAATTAAAAAAATCATATATCCTTGAAACACTCTGGGTTCCTCGCTTAGTTTCACTGATAGAGTAATCTGCATGCGTAGGACTCGACCATCTCCGGTGAAATTGTATAGGGGGTGATAAGTCTGCGTTTGATTGAATGCACACCCAAATAGAATATTTATCGAACTTCCGTTATCCACAAGCATGCGATTAAAGCCATTATTAACTATTATCACTTGAATGATAATAACAATGTGGATAAAATGTTTCATTCTTATCATCAATAAATTCAATCTAGTTGAAGTTTAATTAAAGATAGAATGCTATCAACCATGAGTTTCATTTTCATAGCTTTGAAAATATATAATAGAAAAGAATGTTGAAAGAATGATCTAGAATATGCTGCAGTTGGTTAGTTCCTAAATAATTTACAACAAAACGTGTAGCGTCCCGAGTTCTGTTAACCCGGATTGCCACGTCATCGTCTTTTGCCCTAATTTCATAACCAAAAATCGCGGAAATAACCTAATTTTTTTTTTTGAAATCACATTTGTAATTGAAAAACTTCGTCGACAAGTAAACTCATAGAAATTTGCTTTAAAATTTAAATATCATATTTTAGAAATAGCGGAAACGACAAAATGTTATCAATATTCAAATACATAAACTTCAAGATTTAATAAATTCGATAATCGAATTTTTCTGTGCCACTACTGCCGGATCAATCACGATCGCCTCCGAAGTCTGTAAATATTGTTAAAATAACAAAATGAGTATTTCGAAGAAATACTCAGTAGACTCATCGTCGATAATTAATTTACAGAATAATTGAATACACACTTATGCAATATACAACGTTATCATCTTCTTTGGCTCATTTTTCGTGAAAATCATAGACTCTTTAAAATCATAGGGTGTGTGTAGTCTTTCTTTCTCGTGCGTATAACGCATATAAGTTATGCATAACATTCTCGTCTTATCTCATAAGAGATTCTCGTCTTTCTCATGCAATTAAGCATGTAAGTTATGGCAAACATAACAATATCATATTCTCATCTCATGCATTAAAGCATATAAATCACGTAAATTCACATAAAACATGTAATTATAATTTAAAATAATTAATGGTGGCGAGTCTACCTCAATATCTCGAGTTTCGTGAAAATTGTGCGAGAAGTAACTTCAATCTCCTAATTGTCCGTACGTTTCATCTAGCCAGAATAGAAAATAAGTTTGAATTAGTATTTCGAAACTTTAAAGTTTTAAAGTGTTGAAATTAAGTTTAAGGGCTTAATTGAAAATTATTGAAATTGTAATAAATGTCTTAAAATGATAAAGTAAAGTTTAGGGCTAAAATGAAAATTTATTAAATCTGAAAATAAAACTTTAAGGGCTAAAATAATAACTTTTATAAGTTTAGGGACTAAACTGTAAATATAATAAAGCTGAAAATAAAACTTAAAAGTTGAATTAATAACTTTTATAAGTTTAGAGACTAAACTGTAAATATAATAAAGTTGAAAATAAAACTTAAAAGCTGAATTAATAACTTATATAAACTAGGGACTAAACTGTGAGTATAATAAAGCTGAAAATAAAACTTAAAAGCTAAATTAATAACTTTTATAAGTTTATGGACTAAACTGTAAATATAATAAAGGTGAAAATAAAATTTAAAAGCTGAATTAATAACTTATATAAACTAGGGACTAAACTGTGAATATAATAAAGCTGAAAATAAAACTTAAAAGCTGAATTAATAACTTTTATAAGTTTAGGGACTAAACTGTAAATATAATAAAGCTGAAAACAAAACTTAAAAGCTAAATTAATAACTTTTATAAGTTTAGAGACTAAACTGTAAATATAATAAAGCTGAAAATAAAAATAAATGGCTGAAATAATAACTTATATAAACTAGGGACTTAATTGAATATTATTAAAACTGAAATAAGATGTTAAGGGTTAAAATCAAAGTATTTAAAACCTAGGGACTAAAATAACTTAATTTAAAACTTGGGGCTCTAAAAATAAATTTTAAAAAGTTAAAATTATAAAAATCATTTATTTAATCCCTCTCTCTCTCTCTCTCTCTACCTGTAGAGAGAGAGAGACGACGGGCAGGGAGGGGCAATTCTTGCCACCACCGACCGGCGGTGGTGGCAGCGCCGGCTCAAGGGTAGGGAGGGGGTTTGATTTTGGGGCTTTGGGCGCAAAATGGAGGTAGTTCGAATTAGGGTTGGGGCTTAGGATTGCGTGACTGTGGTGGTTGGAAGTGGATGGCAAGGGTGGTTTGAGGTGGGTTGGTGGCGGTTTTGGAGTGCTTGAAGTCTCAGTTTCCTCGATTTTGCATTTGGTAGTTCGAATTAGGGTTGGGGCTTAGGATTGCGTGACTTTGGTGGTTGGAAGTGGATGGTAAGGGTGGTTTGAGGTGGCGGTGACCGTGGGTTTGTGGTGGTTTGGTGTTTTGCTTTCTTGGTTTAGAGGTGTTGGTAGGTTGGTGATAGAAATGGTGTAGCCTGTTGGGGGTTTTGGGTGGATATGGTGGCTTGAAGTGGCTGGAACTTGGGTGATGGTTAGCTTGGTGATTGTGTCGGTTTTGGTGGTTTTGGGTTGGCTTGGTGGAGTTGTGGTTTGCATTTAGGTCTCGGCTACAGTGAGTTTGTCTTGCAGTGAGTGGAATGTTGGGGTTGGAGTTGATGTTGCAGTGAGTTGGGCTTGCAGTGGAGGTTGATGGGGGTGAAATGGTGAACTGCATTGTGTTGTAGCTTGGGGGAGCTCACTGTTGATGCTAGAAATGGATTTTCTAGCATCAATGTTGTCTCACATTGGACACATTTCAAATAGAGAGAGTTGGAGAGATGGACAAATTCTTACCAAGTGGATATTGTGTGAGTGTGAGTGGAGTGGGGTATGAATAGTAGTGATTAGGGTACAAAACCCTAAGCGTGTAATTGAGCCAATTAGTTGGGTTTTATGATTCTCTAATTGGGCTAAAATAAATAAATTTCGGTTTTGGACCCCAATTGATTGGATTTAAATGAATTGGGCTAAAAGAATTAAAATTTAAATCGGGCTTATGAAATTGGACCATAAATGTTGGATTTTAAATAATTGAACTTGAAATTAATAAAAATTGAATTTAAATAAAATAATTCGAAATTGATAATAAAATTAGTATTCGGGATTGGATTCGATCGAATAGATTTGAATTCAATTTTATAACGGCTAGACGAACGTGCTTCTCTAGAAAATTAGGGTTAACGTTTTAGCGACACGTTTTTCGAGAAAACTAATTTATATAAATTAAAAGTTCGCGGTCGCAACAGAACGAGTGTTGGCAAAACGGCTTTAAGACAGCAAGGAAAGAGATTGCTGATGCACTCACTTACCATATTGAGCACTTACCGGATTGAGCTGCTAACTTCTGTTAAGTTCTTAACAGTAAGGAATTTAGATTTTGAATTACCTTGAACCCAGTGATTTTCAAATACTAGCTTATTAGCAGCTTGGTTACTATTCCTCTCTGAGTTTATTGTCTCCCTTTCTATGCGAGATCGGCTAATGATATGTTGATCTCTTCATTAAACTCTTCCCATTGTCTCTTCTAATCAATATTACTGTCTTTGTGGCTATCGCCGAAAATTTCAATTCTAGCTTCCAATGCTTCTATTTCAATAGGATTCTCTTCTGTTTGACTCGTTTTTCAACATTTTTTTTTTCCCAATGGTTTATATTTTCAAAGAAAACTGTTTAGATCGTGGCTATTTCCCACAAATTGTGTCAATTTGTTGACCTCAAATTTGACATTAACAAATTTCTCTCACCTAACTTGGATTTTATCTTCCTAAACTCATTGAATTTATGCTTAAAACAAGAGATAGAAGATAAATGGCTATTTAAAAGGAGTGTATTCATATTTTCTTGTGTTACTTTGTTCTCTACTATGTCTATTTCTAACATAATCTTTAGCTTTTCACGTTTTATTCACCAATACATGTGTTTTTCTTCATTCATTAGTTGTGAAATCATGTTTAACAAGTTTTACATTCTTATTCACGTGAATTTTAATAAAAAAAATTGCTAATGTGGAATAGCTGGTGAAACTAAGATGTAAATTTGCTCAATTGGCGGTTTTGTATTTGCACGTTTTTTGTTTACGCCCAACGTTGAGTTGAGTACAAGGCTTTGCATTGTACTTGCTTGTTAATTCTAACTCGAGTTTGCACATGATCTCATGGTTAACTTTAAAAAGTGTTTATTGATAGTGCCATAGGTTTGCATAGAACGAACTTAATCTAATATCGCAAATGACGATTGAAATTCTCGCCACTGATCCTTTAATTGACAACAATTTAGCCTATGAAATTCAACAGAGTACTTTGAATGCAATTAAATTGAAGTTTAAATGTTCTACTTACTGCAAATTAAAAGTTGGATGACCTCTCTTTATAATTGGGATAAAAGTTGGGTTGAACACTGGTGCCACTAACCCGATTTCAACTTTGAGACGAGTAAATATATGTTGATGGCCATGTTCGCATTAATTCGTTGGTTTCGATTAAGTTGTAAGAAGGACCCCAATTGGAGTAAATCTTCATTGGTTTATGATTATTATTTCTAAGTGACATTGAAATTCAATTTCCTAATTACAATTGGGGGCAAAAGTAATAATCCAATAATCATAATATTTCTTAGGACTCAAATGGAAGTGAACCCATTAAAAGCCTTAGAAGAAAGGATTTTTCTTTGAGAAAATTACCTAAAACAAGGTATTTAAATTTCAAAGTTCAAAAATCAAGCGGAATATTTATTTTATCAAAAATCAGGTGTTAATTAAATTAATAATTAAAACTCTAATTAAAACCTAATTTTCAATCCCTCTCTCATTTATCTCTATCTTTGAATCGTCTCTTCCCACCCTTTCTCTCTTCATGGCGCAACTGCGGCAACGGCTTTGCTGATCCATTATTTTTCTTCTTCGGCCTTTTTTTGTTGTTGTACGTGGTTGTGGTGTTGTTATGGTGGTGTTGGGGAGTTTTAGGTATTTTTGTTGGTTGTGCAGGTAGATGTGTTGGTGGCTATGGCGGATCGGCGGTAATTTTGGTGAGGTTGTGGGGTGGCAAAGCTGATAAAGCCTCTATATGTCAAGGTATCAAAAAGACAAAATGAAAAATCAAAGTTCTCCAATTCCGTCACGTCGTTATCTTCCCCGGTGACGGAGACTGTAAATCTATCGTAGAGCAGTAGAGTGGGTAATTTTAAGATTGTAACTAAGCACTTAGGAAAAAGCCAATCGGCCTCGACTGTTGTCGGAATGTCACCTTCGTTGATTAGCCGGAGAGATGGTTCTCTTTTGCAAAAGCAACCTCCTGATCAAGAACCGGTTTAGCAAGAATTCGGTTCTGTTCCGTCTTTGGAAAACAAAGCAAAAGGATTGAACTTGGCCAGAGTTTGGCCAGAGAAGAAAGCCGTCAGGAAATGTCTTGAGTGATTCTTACGTCTACTAAAAGAAAGTACTAAATAATTTATTCTTTAGCAACTACTCTGATAAATACGTGGTGTAAACTAATATTAATTCTTACATGGTGTTGATGGAAGAAGACAATTGACCAGAAAGTTGAACTTGTGGACAACATAAAGTTTTCTTATACATATTAGCGGTAGAAAACCAGCCATATTTGACCAAGGTGGGTCTTGTGGGACCCACCAACTTTGAAAAAAGGGTCCAAATTCTTATAGAAATGATGAAATAATTTCTCTCAACACATGCTAAATTTTAATTTATGAGCAACTAGGTCATATCTCTGGGGTATTGTCTGTGAACTACTAGAATTAGTTGGCATGTTCAGAAAAAATGACGTACAAACGACTCTTAACACATTTCCCTTGATAAAGCTTACAATTTTTTGATTTGTGACCGACGAAATAAATTGTGATGTGGTGCATTGAAGGTGATGGTGGTGATGACTAGTGGTGGATTGTGGTGCTGGTCTGTGGTGTAAGCGGATTTGTTTGTGGTGGTCATTTGTGATCAAATATGTGTGTTTTGACTGGTTGTAACCAATTGTTTACTAATTGTGACTTGATCATATTCACTTTCAAGCCTGAACATTGTGTTAGATACTCGCGGGGGATTGATAAATTGAGGAAATAAAATTTGGTTTTGGTTTTTATTTGGAAAGCATGACTGATTTTCTCCTAGAGTTTCCAATAGGGGCTGGAAAAAGTACGAATTATTTATATGTCCTGAAAAAAAATGGTGCACCAGACAGGGCCTAAATGTCATGGGGATTTGAGGTGAAGGTAATATTTATGAATGTCGATTTTAGTTAAAGGTGTTAATATGTGTTGTGAATACTTGTGACAAATTTTGTGTTGATTGTGACCGATTGTGACTTGAGATTGCTAGTCACAAATAGTCACACCGAATACAAATTTGTTCACAGTTAGTCACACGAAAGACAAAGTTGGTCACAAATAACAAAGTTAGTGAATTGGCCACATATGCTTGTGTTTAAGCCCCATTATTCCTTTTTTTTTTTTTTTGCCAATTTTAGTTTTTGTATTGTGGGGCCACATTGAATGAATTGTCGATAATTTTGAGACAAACTCCATCCATGGTTGACAATTAATTAGTTGTGGCAAGTCCACAGTCAGTCACATCGAAGACAAAGATGGTCTCGATTAATCACAGGTCAGCGGTAAGATTTGTTTGTGGTGACCTTATGCGATCAAGTATGTGTTGTGCATGCTTGTGACCAATTTTGTATTGGTTGTGACCGGTTGTGACTTGAGATTGTTAGTCACATATAGTCACACTAAATATAAATTTGGTCATAGTTAGTCACACGAAAGACAAAGTTGGTCACACAAAACAAAGTTAGTGAATTGGCCACATGTTTGTGTTTGAGCCCCATTATTCCTTTTTTTTTTTTTTCCAATTTTAGTTTCTGCATTGTGGGGCCACATTGAATGAATTGTCCATAATTTTGAGACAAACTCCATCCATGGTTGATAATTAATTAGTTGTGGCAAACTCCAAAAATCTTATTTCCCAGGTTATCCTTCGAATAAATGGTGGGAGTTTAATTAAAACTTAAAAGTTGAGCAATCCTTGAGAGTTAAAGGAATGGCATGGTTATTTTTGGAAATTGGTTTCAAAAGGTTTCAAAAAATGAGGCTGTTTTTGACCTATTGAATTTAATGTTTTCTGCAACAATTTAAATGCCTGACAATGTTCTGTGCACTTGTAATTTTTTTAACAATTAATTAACTGTTTAAGAATGAGGGCGCTCATTTCAAAAATTGGAATAACACAGGTATGGTACAATGAGTAGTGCTACACGTCCAGGGAGTTAAATCCCAACTAGAAAACAGGTACACGTGGCAAGGTATATTCTCTTGATAAAAAGTCACAATTATCCTTCCTTTATACTTTAGTTTAAATCAAGGTTTTTTATTTCTAATGTAGAATTAGTTTGGTTTATTTCTCCTAATAAATGAAAAAGCCAATTATGCTCGTATTTATCTATATATTTTTTATCAAAATAATCTTTTAGTGTTGTAATTTTATTTTCTAATTCATTAATTTTTCTATTAATTATAACAATATTTTCTGTTAAAGACAGGGTATATCTTTATTAAATTTCAGAAAATAATCTAGCACATTATAATCTAGTTTAATTTTTTCTCTTTCTCTTTCACAGTTAATTTCTAATTTTTGAATACAATTAACTAAAACATAATAAATAGCAGGAGTGCAAATATTAATACGAGTAATTAACATAAATAAGAAAGATCTTACAGTAATGAAGCTGAAGGTAAATGCAGAATAATATCAATGAGATTTCCCTCGAGCTTGCTCCCATATGTTTGTATACTCAGATATAAGTGATCGGTGTTATTTGAATTTAAGAAAGTGGGTTATGGTCCAACACGACTTCCGCACTCTTATTGGTTTTCTCTCTAACTCTTTTGCATATCTCACAATGGATCACACGGAATCACAGCTTTCCTTTCAACTCCTAGTTAAAACATCACCTTGAATGGTAACAGGGTTCTCATGGCTTTCTCTAACAACGCCTAAAACGCCTACACGCGGCTAAACGGCAACAAGATACTTACACTAACCCTCAAGGTTTTCACCGTTGAAGTATAAGTGAGATAAAAGCTTTTGAGAATATAATAAGAATAAGAAAACAGTGTTTT
Source organism: Fraxinus excelsior (assembly GCA_019097785.1). Taxonomy (NCBI): domain Eukaryota; kingdom Viridiplantae; phylum Streptophyta; class Magnoliopsida; order Lamiales; family Oleaceae; genus Fraxinus; species Fraxinus excelsior. The sequence goes on from CM032641.1 coordinate 11,168,314, forward strand.
CAAACAACTTTGATTTCATAAACACATCACACTAATATCTCTTATAAAAGAGTATACATACATATCTTGGCTACACCCTTGGTACTCTCTCTAAAGAGTTTAGAACTCCATAGAGATTACCTTATTACAAGCTTCAAATGAAAGAGAGAAACTGAAATGGCTACAAGATTGGAAAACGAGATAGAGATAAGTTTTTTGCTTAAGGATGGATGCCTTCTTCTGAGAATTAGTTTTCCTTTTATAGACTCGAAAAAGCTCTATAAATGTTCTTCATTATTGTTGTGTTACTGTGTAAGATAATGAGAATCTTACTGTGGCCTAAAGTTGTTTGTCTTAACATGGAAAATAATGTAGGTGAAACCCCACAGTTTTTCTTTATCAAAGTGACTTTGATAAAGTAATGATAAAGAGGGTCCATTACTTTTCCATATGAGACTCAAATCATTCATCCGGAAATTCCTCTGGATCAAGTGAGATTGGTGAGCCGTCTTCTTCATTGCTACAGCATTCACACTTATGGTTTGGATAACGCCAAAACTGTTTACACAGCTCATTTTTTGTCTTCTGCGTTCCACTAGCGTCTCCTCCAAAAATATGATCACACCATGTATCAAGATAGTGCCAATCTTCTTGCTTAGTGGGTGCCACAGCCTTGCTGTAAATCAAGTGGTCTTGTGACTCATACACCCAAATTTTCTGATTTTCTTCAATAATTTTCTGGAGATGCTCAAACTGTTCTTTATATCCCTTCGCTCTACGAAAAGTTATCATATTGATGACATCTTCTGGTGTAGTTTCGTGGATTTCACTCTTCTCAGGCTGGAGATGCTTTGAAGTAGTTGCAATTCTTATAACATGGCTAACTGGTAGCAACTTATCTTCTTCATTATCCCATTCGGGACAAGCAGAGAAAAATCTGATGTATATGTTCTTGTGTTTAAGAACTTGGCAATATCTTTCAATAGCTCGTACTACCTCTTTTGGTAGCATAGAAATTTCCTTTAAAGATTCTGATGGGTAAATACAAATTATATTTCCCATTTCAAATAGAGTACGAACCCAATAGGCTGGGGCTCCTGGATATAAATTCACTTTGTTATAGGTTCCATATGTTAAGGTTTTCATCCAACCTCCAATACTGGTAAACCAGCAACATGCTAGATTGAACAGTACATATGCTAAAATAAAATCATTTTTACTTTTGATATCCATAATATTGGGAGTGTTACAGGCCTTGATGATATTTGAGCGATCTAGCTCTGGTATAGAGATACTTTCCTTTGTTAATTTTTTCTCCTGTGAGGGAGACAAAGTAGTATTCTCTTGGACTGATAATTTATGAAGCTTAAATGCTTCTTCTTCAATATTGGCACTGAGGCCTTCAGATTTATTGGCATTAGGGCCTTCAGATAATATAGCCTTATTGGCTTTCTCAGATATCGGCTTGACAGCAGTCATTTCTATTAATGTAATCTTGGACTCCATAGCAGCAATCTTCATATTCATTTCGAACTTCAATGTCTCTAATTCCTTCCTGATTTGCTCCATTCCTGGTTCAAAAATCTGGAATAAAATTGTCTTTTCCTTTAATATGGACAATATCAAATTTAAATGGTGCAAACCACATTTGCATTCTAATAAGTGGCCTTTCAGCTGCACTTGTTCCAAGTTTATTTGTCAACAATGGTTTTACCTGAGTATTATCTGTTCTAATAAGAAATTTTTTAGGTAGCAAATAAGGTTCAAATTTTGCTACTCCTTTCTTAACGGATAAACATTCTTTACGATTGATATCATACCTTGTCTCGGCATCTTTGAATGTACCTGAAGTATAAGCAACAAGCTCTTCTGGGCATTTACATAATGAATTACAAAGAAATTCTTTATGATTTTCTTTTCTTTTAAGGATTGCTCCCCATTGTAATAAAGATGCATCAGTTTCTAGAATAAAGAAATCGTCATCATTTGGAATATTTAATTCTGGTAGATTTTCGCATATTCTTTTAATTTTATTTATCATTTCTATATTTTCTTGTGTCCATTCCCATTCGACTCCTTTTTTTAGTTTTTTGATAAAGTGGACTTTGTATTTTGCACAGTTTTTAATAAATTTCTCAGAATAATTTAATAATCCAATAAAGCTTTGTAACTCTTTCTTATCTCTAATTTCTTCTGAAAAATTAATAATCTTCTTCCCAATATGAGGTTGTTGAAGTATTTTTTCTTCAGTAAAAATGTATCCTAAGAATTCAATTTCAGTCTTAGCTATTTCTGCTTTTCTTTCTGATAAGGCTAATCCATATTTTTTAGCAATATAGTTGAATTTCTTAAGATGTTCAATATGTTCTTTTAGATTTTTACTATGAATAAGAATATCATCTACATAAACAATGCAGAAGTTCTTTATTGGTCTAATAATCTTATCCATTCTTTGTTGAAATATTGCTGGTGCATTCATTAATCCAAATGGCATAACATTCCATTCGAATTGTCCTAATGGATTAGGGGTAGTAAAACTAGTTAAAGGTTTTGATGCTTCATCTAGTTTTATTTGCCAATATCCAGATTTACAGTCAAATTTAGAGTATATTTTACTTCCTTGTATTTGTTTTATTAACAATTCTTTTATTGGTAATTTATAACTATTTGGTACAGTTTTAGAGTTTAAATCTCTATAATCAATTACCATTCTAGCTTTTCCTCTTTTAATTTCACTATGGTTTCTAACCATAAATGCTGGACTATTATATGGACTAGTTGATTCTTTTATAACTCCTAATTGTAAGAGTTCTTTAATTTGTATTTCAAATTCTCTTTTATCTTCTTCGCTATAAGGAAATTGTTTTCCTGATATTTTAGCATCTGGGTCTTTTAGTTCAATGGTTGCCATATGTTTATCTTTATCCCATTTAGCTAAGGGATGTTCATGATAACATTCTTTTAATTTTAATTTAATACTTTCTAATTCTTCTTCTAAATTGCTAATTCCTAATACTGGAATTTTTTGTTTTTGATTAATTTCTGTATAACATCCACCACGATTACCTGCAGAACTCTGATGTCTGGGTTTATGGTGAATTGGTTGATGTGCAATTCCAATGGCTTTATAGATTTTTGGTGTTTTAATTTTGTGATTACAAGGTGTTGTAAATTCAAAACTATCTTTATATTGTGTAAAAGGGCTATATGTGTAGTTAAATTTTCTCCTAAAAGGATATCACATCCGATTTTATCTGTTGCATATATTCGAGGTATAAAACATTCTCTATTTCCTATAATTATAGGAACATTTTCTACAAAATCTCTATAGATTTCTACAATATCACTGGCTGTTTGTCCATAAGTTGTTTTCTTATAATCTCTTTTATAATAATGTTCTGGGAACACATATCTTTTGCATAAGCAAATACCTGATCCAGTATCAAGTATAGCATGAAATTTTATCATACAGTAATCTGGTAATTTGAGAGTTATCTCAATATATGGACTAAGTATACTAGTTTTAATTGATCTAATTCCTTGTATCATATAGATTGGTTCTTTGTTTTTATTAATCCTAGAAATCATTTTTTGTTTTCCTTCTATAGTTATTTGTAATGTATTCTTCTGGATATAGAATGGTGAGACTTTTTCAAGAAAGTTCATTCCTAATAATATTGGACTAGTATCTTTTCCTTTTCTATAATCTTTATGAATTTTAAGATTTAGTTTAAATTGTTCTCCTTCTATATCTGTAAAACTTAGTTCTAGATTAACAAAAGTTTTAATTTCATATTTAATTCCATGATAATCTGTAAGAGTTATTCCTTGTGGTAAATTTTCTTCTAATAAATGATTAACTAAGTCTGCTCTTATATGACTGGTACTTGCTCCTGTATTAACAAGGGCTATAATTTCTTCGTAGTTACTTTGATTATTAATATATTCTGTTAAGATAAGGAAATTATCTTCCTCACTTTTTCTAAGGTCAATATCAATGCTATTTCTAGGCATTGTTGGGTAATTTCTGCTTGTAGAGGTTCTACTAGAACTTGAGAGTTCTCTAGTACTGATACTTCTTTCTATTCTTCTACTAGGCATTCTGGCTATAAGTTGTCCAGAGGTATTCAAGGTAACTAATCCTTGATTTCCTACATTATTATCTATTCTTCTAGATTGTTGATGAAAATCAAGTAATATGTCATGTGGTAATGAAATGTTATTATTACTTAACATTCTTGGTGGTGTAAATTGTGCTAGGTCTCTAAAATCTTCATGAATTTGTATAAATTCTCCTGAGACTTTATTGATTTCTTTTTGGTGTGTAGTTATAAAGGCATATAAGGCTTTACAATGTAAAGTTACAGCTTTATTTCTTGGCGGCATAATTAATCTATCAATTCTATGATATAGATTTAATCCCATACTTAAATTTTCATCTAATAGAGACATGGCAAATCCAGGTCTTATAGTAAATATAATTTTCTTATATACTAAATTTCCAGAGACAACTCCTAATAGAGCATCCATCGGATCATGAAGTATTCTGTTATCCATTAAGTACATTTGTATAGGAATATCCATTCCTTCTCTAAAATATCCTTTGATCATAATTTGGATTCCTCCAATTACTATGTTCTTTAGTCTTTCTCTAGTGGATCGATTTATTTTTGCTAATTCTCTATTAATCCATTCTTTAGTTATTAAAGGTATAGTAGTGTTGCCTTTAACATTTTCGATGTTAATAGGTACTTCATCATATTTAGCAATATATATTGTTTTATTAAACCAAGGTAATATTGGTCTAACAAAAACATCTTTATCTTTTAAGGAAATTTGTTTTTCTTTTATGGCTCCATATCTTTCTTCATCAAACACAACTGTTTGTGAAGTTCCTTCTTCATTATCTAAGTTGGTTTCAATAGTATCTATAATTTCTTGATTCATATAGATTTGTTCAAATTCTGGTTCTTCAATTTCTTCTATATCTAACTCATATATTGAGTCTGTTTCTGATAATTCGTCTAAGTTTTCGATTATCTCATAATCTGAGTCGGATTCTATTTCTTCCATTATCCTAATGGCTTTAACATTTTCTCTTTTATTCTTATTAGGACAATTGGGAGATATATGTCCTATTTCATTACATGTAAAACATTTACATTTTTTATAGAATTCTTCTTTAGATTTTTTCTGAGATTTCTTATATTGGTTATATTCCTTTCTCCAAGGTTTCTTCTTCTTAAAATATCTCTTGTGGCTTTTAAATCCTTTATTTCTCTTCCACGGTTTAAGATATTTCTTAAATTTCTTTTTATAATATGGTTTCCTAGGTGGTTGGTGACAACCAAATTGTGGTACTGCTGCTATTTCTCCATAACAGCATAAACTGGCTTTCTTACCATGTTTTCTAAATAGGTGTTGATACATAGATTTTCTACACCATTCAGATATTTTTCTTTTGGCGAATGAAGTTCTCATTCCTAAGGTATCAGCTTTACGGTTAGGATCTTCCCATTCTATTTTATTCCAATAAATTTGGTAATCTTCAAATAATTTTTGACCCCATGGCCAAGGTAGTTTAAGAAAATATCTATTTAATAATTTTACATCTTCCTCTGATAAATTCCATTCTTTTATGGATTTTGAAGCTTTAATATATATCTTTTCAAATTTCTTGGTATATTCGTTTAATTCACACATATCACAGATTTTTAATAATTCCATTTCTCTTTCAGCTTGTAAGGCTTCTTGAGTGATCATGTCTATTTTTGTTTCTGGTATAACTTCTCCTAAGAGTAAGTGTCTAAAGAAATTTTCCATTCGTTTTAAAACTTCTTTAAAATTTTCAGCATCTAAACTTTCATTACTATCTATAGTAGTTGTAAATTTTTCTCCATATTTAATTTTATTTTTAGTTTCTTCAGAAGTTCTCCTCCAGATATCTGAAGTAATTCCTCTAAAGGTGTGGATTAAAAAATTATAAGCTTGAGTTGTATTCCATTTATGAAAAGCAACAGCTAAATCAGTAGCTTTTGCCCATGAGTCAATAATTTCACTTTTATTATTGCTATCATCAACATCTAACCAAATTCATGTTGTAGGAATTGGTTCAGTAAATAATTTAACTGGATTATTATCTCTAAGATGTATATGCTTAGTTGACATAATCTTGGGTCCTTTTCTAAATTTGTAACCTTCTCGTTCTTCAGTTATTCCATGTTCTTTTATCCATTCTAGATTCCAGTCATCAGATTCGACTTGTGTCCAATCTGTAGTAATATTAGTTCTACTTGTATCTCCAATTAAAGGTTGAGTTTCAACTTGTTGATTTAGAGGTGGAGTATTAATTTCAGTAGTTTCCTCTTTGGGTGGAGGATCATTCATATAAATATTTTCAGTTTGAATAGCTAATTGTTCTAAGCTTTGTTTATAGACTTCTAATTCTTCTCCAGTGGCTTCAAAGAATTTATTTTCTAATTCTTCTATAACATAAGCTGGTAAAGGTGGTTCAATTGCTATACAAGAATCTCTTTTTAGTTTTGATTCTTTTAATTTTGATTCAATTTGTTTATATAAGATTTTTGGTCCTATTTTAATATTGTCATTAACAATTTCTAAATTAGATTCAATATTTATTACATGAGTTAAAATATCTCGATTTATAATATCCATTTTTTCTAAAGGTTGAGCATAATTATCATATTGTTCTAAAAATTGATTTATAATAATATCTTCTTCTTCATGTTCGGAAAATTCATCTACTAAAATTTGTAATCCTTTATTTTTTATTTCTGCTAATTGTTGAGAATTATTTATTTGTTGTATTTCTTCACTTAAAGTTTTATATTTAGTACTTAAATTTATCGCTAAATCTTGTAATTTAAGTCTATTAGTATTAGTTAAAATATTAATATTTTGTAATTCTTCTAAAATCATTTTATCTTTTCTATTCATTTTAAAAAATATTATTTAAGTTCTAAAATTTTTCTTTAGTTTCGTTACTAGGCTCTGATACCAATTATAGGGGTTAAAAGCAGAGAAATGGTTAAAATGGCAAAATAGGGATAAAATGGCGAAATAAGGGTATAATAGTAATTTCACCTTAATTTTATATTGCCTGTTTTTGAATAGGTTTGATACCTATCTGGACAAATAGAATTTTTCATGGTACAATTGTACAAACAACAAAAGAGTGGACAATATCCAATGTTCTATATTCTTAATGGGTTAGTGAAGTCAACAACTCTAGCCATGATAGTTTGACATGTAAATCGTTAAACTTCTACGCAACTTCGTTTGACCAATCAACAATGTCAGAAAATCATGTCCAGTTTTATTATTCAAAGAATAGCCTGACTTAGCTGTCTACTAACTGTCGCAAAGTCGCCGGAATGATAACCGGAAATTTTTTTAAGAAGTGGAGGCGGGGGTGAGGTGATGATAGGTGGATATATGGGGGTGGGGGTGTGATTTCCAATTTTTAAATTTCTGAAAATTTTTAAATTGCCCGGAACGACCGTCGGAATAGTCGCGGAGTGGCCGCCGGAGGAGAAGACGTCGCCGGAGTAGTTGCCGGAGGCAAAGACGTCGTCAGAGTAATTGTCGGAGTAGATGGCCGGAGGATAGAGAGTAGAGAGAGAATGATTTGGATTTGGATTTGAAATTTAATAAATTGAGCTAATTGTATTATATTATAATTAAAAATATTTAATAAATTGATTTAACACCTGATTTTTGAAAAGATTTTTGGAGTTTGTTATTTTTGAAATGTAATTTTTATATATAGAATTTATGTATTGTTCCCTTTTTCTTTTCAAAAAGTTTTGGATATATAGACCCACAAATGTGTTATCAAAAACCAAATACAATTCAAAATCAAAAATTGGCCCGCTAAAATTTAGCCGTTGCTTTCATCGCAGTCTCAACGGCTAAATTTACCTCCTATATAAATTTTAAAATTTTCCTCTTCATTAACCAAATTAATCCTCTGTTCTTACACCGACAAATTGAATATGGCTTCTTCAAAGCTTAGAAATTCATGCTCATTTCTAAATGTTCTTCTCTCATTTCTGAATTTCATTCTCTTTATTCTATCTGCAGCCTCTTTGGCTCCAACAATTTTGATCAAAATACCACCAACTTCACTTGCCTTCGCATTCTTGATGGTTTCTTCCATTTCCCTTTTGTCTTCTTTCATAGGCTTTTACTCCCACCTCACTCACTTTTGCTACATAACCCACATATCCCTCCTCATCGCCTCGTCGATTGCTCAATTATTTGGCATTTTGGCCTTGTTCACCAAGGAGAAGTTGAGCCTTTCGATGCTAAAATCTCCGAGAGATCCTAGAGAGGCAAAGCTTTTGGTGAGATTAGAATGTGGGATTTTAATGGCCATGTTTGTTATGCAGTTGAGCGTGCTGTCACTGACTTGTGCTGTGCATAGTTGTTGGTTGAGAGAATACGAAGGATTGGAAGCGGAGAGAGAAGAGACTGCAAAGAAAAGGAGACAAAAAATTGCTAGAGTGCAAGAGGAATCCATGGCAAATGCAGCAAAAATTGCAGAGATCAAGGGGAAGGAATTTGATGAAAAAATGAAGAAGAAGCATGGTCAATGGGTGAAAACTGATTTTGAAGGCTGACAAGGCATACTGATAAAGTTGTTCAATCTATCATTTGATGTGCTTTTGATTTTATTTTCTTAGTCACTATGGGGTGGCATCATCATCATCATCATTATTATGTACCGTGTAAAGTTAAGTGTTTGAAAACAATAAGTGGTTTATGTGTAGATTAATTATTAATTAACATATTAAATTTAAATAACATAAATATAATAAGAGAGTTAGAAATCAAGTTTTAGGAAATTACATAATATCCTAAAATAGCGTGTCTTTTGTTCGGAAAGTTTCGGCACTACATGACTCTAAGATAAAAAAAAACTTTATTGCTTACAATTGGTTTTACTTTTAGAAGCATGACCATAGAGAGATAAAGATCGAACTTTTATTGAGTTGCCAAAATGAATGTGAAAATGTAGAGATAGTTTTCTATTAAGTTGTTTCCAAATTATATTTAAAACAACGAAAATCACTCTTTTTTATTGCAACAAATTCAACCCTTTACAATAATTCAAATCAATTTATATTTGAAGGAATCATAATAGATTAAGCCTTGAATTAGGTCCATTTGGCCACAATTTTATGGTAACCTCCAAGAATGCGAGTGACCTGCACCTCACGACATTTCCCGCATCGATACTCATTTTTATCTTTCCCGAAGTCACAATCATTAGCATTATTACCATAAGAATGAGCACATACAGTGCTATTATGAGTCATGCAATGCAGATTGTTTCTGGCACATTGAACCATATTCACAAAGGTTGGATTCCTGTATGAGTTTAAGTCAATTCCCATCAATGATTTATTTATATCCATCATAGACTAATTTATTCATGTCCTCTTGGTTGTAATTTGGTGGCATCAATTTTAGTAAATATGCAACGCTTCTATTCTCTATCTGTACATCTGTAAAGTCTTTTAAAAACTTTTCAAAAATATCAGCACGACATATTTAAGCTTGTGTTTGAATCTAATTTTGAGGAGAGTGATTGATGCGAGAATGTGTGGTGGAAAAGTGATGAAATTTTTTTGATTTTTGTGTAATATTATTTTATTTGGAGAATGTGTAGTTGAAATATAGTATTATAAGATAAACAAATGAAATTTATAATATTGACTTTGTATAACACGTATGAGCATATGCATCAATTCAGCTCCTATATTTCACATCCAGGTCTGCGATTTAATTTTTAACACTTTTTACATATCAATTTTACAACTAAGCCCCTATTCGACAACCATTCATTCAAATATCTTTTTTTTCTCATACTCGTTATCACACTAAACATTCTTAAGATAAAATATTATTCGCGGTAATTCAAAATCTTTTGTAGTTTTTAACCACCCATTCTCTAAAAATTTACTATTAAAAACCTCATTCTGCACAAAAGATTGTCCGTCAAACGAGGGCTACAAATAATAAAATATAAGGAGTATCTATCTGAAGTTTTAAATACCTACACATTCCAAAGATATAAAGCTTGTGGAACTTTTTTCTATAATGAAATTATCATTAGGGTGATAACATGGTTAACTAACATTAGAAATTTCCAATTTTTTTTTTTTTCAAAATAGAAAATTATGCTCGAAATTTCATATTACCTGTTGACCCTAAAAAATGGTCCAACAGAAAAGAAGGATTCCAAGTGTTTCTTGATTTGCAATGTGATTATTTTTTATGATAAAAAGGGGGTCGGCTTTGATGAGTAAGCTTTTAAGTAGAGAGAGTGCTCAAGTTTTCTTTGAATGCATAAACTTGCATTACCTTCAAATGATGTTAAGTATAAGCTTTTATAATAGAAGATGATGATTAAAAGTCATTAGATGAGGGGGCACATGGCCTCATCCACATAGTTGGGACCTTTTGTCAGGGCCGGCCCTGAGAATTTAGAGGCCCTAGACAACTAATTGAAATGAGGCCCTTCAACATAATCATTTTTTTACAAATGTAGCAAAATTTAAATGTTTAAATAAATAACACTTTTATATTAAATAAAAAGACTTTATATAATTCAAAAGATAGAGTAGCAAGTTAAAACTTCTCTCACAACCCGAGAGATTAGGCTAGCATAAGATTTAACCTTCTCACATTTTGAGATATAAAATCAGTAATCAAACTACTTAAATCAAGTTTTTCCAACACATTTTTTTCAATAGAAATCATAGCTAATCCATTCAATCGCTCTTGTGACATAGTTGATCGAAGATAAGACTTAATCAATTTCAACTTTGAAAAACTTCTTTCAGCAGAGGCAACGGTGACACGAATAGTTAATAATACTCTATAAACAATCCAAGCATTTGCAAAACAATAGTACATTCTCTTAATATAATCCAACACATCAATTGCTCCAATAATTTCTGCAGGCATCGATTCCCGTAAAACTTTCAATTCAGAATATAATTCTACCCCCATCAATATCAGAAACAATATTATGCTTCAAATAATTTTCACTGTTAATGCATGAACACTTTAATGTATCATCATCAATAGATTTAAGTCTTTTCACATCAAATAAAAATCCAAAAATATCATCATATTTTTGAAATTGCTCAAATCTATTCTGAAGTGATGATAGAGCCTGATCGACTATATATATGAAATAATTGATCTTAAAAGACTCTTCAGCTGTTTGTGTTATTTATTCATAAAAAATCTCATCAAACTGTTTCTTTCTACGTATAACCCTTTTTTCACGAAATATCGGTTCAATTTCTAATTCACTTGCAATCTCTTTAGCATCAACCATGGTCATTTCAAACCCAGATTCTCTATAACTTTTGAAAAATGAAATGAGCCCTTGTAAATGGTTTATAGCAACATCAATCATGATTACAAGTACACCAGACCTTAACAGAATTGTGATCAAGCTGAATTGCTCTCCTATAATCCTCCTCCACTCTGGTCCAATCAATGCACCCACAAAACAGGCATCAAACTTTCAATCAAGAAAATAAACATTTAAAAGTCACCCAAAACAAACAAAACTCATTAAACGTTTTAATGGATACAATGAATACAGAATCAAACATTTCAATCAACAAAATATACATTAAAAAGTAACACAAAAAAAGAAAAAAAATCACATTTTAATGGGTAAAGTGGCTAAAGGATCAAACTTTTCAATCAAGAAAATATACATTTCAAACTAACGGCAAACAGTCATTGCGTTTGAACGAGAATAATGATTGTACATACTCCCGGTTGCGGTGACATAGAGCCCGGTTGGTCCAATATATCAGAACATTAGGGCACAACGTAATAGCCTAAAAGAACCACAGAAAAACATATTAAGATTTTTTAAAAAAACTCCTTTTTACATGTATCATATCAAATGTTAAATCTAAAAAATATAAAAATACCTCCGTCTAAGCATCAATGGCAGCAGCAAATCGATTTCTTTTGAAATAACTGTTTCCATCTATTCGAACTTGCTCTGCGGCGGAAGTTGACCGTTGATGTAGCGGCGGTGAAGAGAGTGATTGGTGAAGAGGAAACGACGAGACTAAAGCTGTGTAGAGAGTAGAGAGGCGAGAGGCATGAAGAGGCGAGAAGAAGAATGAAGACTGGGGGGGTTTTATTGGGCCTTTTCTTTTTGGGCTGGGTTGGGAGTATTATTTTTTTTTAGCCCAATGGTTTATTGGGTTTTTTTTTTTTGTGGCTCCTAAAAATTTGTGGCCCAAGGCCACTGCCTCAGTGGCCTTGGGGCCGGCCCTGCCTCTTGTCATAATCATCAATTAATCATTCATGGGCCACTTTTCTTTTAATGTTGTGGCTAGAAGTGTCAAGACGGCCTAGATCGACCCGGGACCGCGGGCCGACCTGGGACCCGGGCAGACGGTTCACGAGTCAATGAGGTGTGACCCGCGGGTTTCATAGGTTGCACCTTCACGGGCCGCGGTTAACCATGACCCGTGAAAAAACAATAAAAATAAAATTAAATATTATAGTTAAGTATGTGCCAACCTAATTGAAATGTACTTAAACTATAAATTATAGTAAAAGTAGGTACCAACCTAGTTAGAATGTACTTATACTATAAATATTTGATAATAGTAATTAGAAATGCATTTATTTGTTATTTGTTTAAGTTAAATTTAACTTTTCAAAGTTATAAATAATTCATATAACATTAAATTTGAATTCTATGTAAACATTTCTTGGTATAAATATGAATTTATCATTTTGTTCAATTCTTAGTTTACATTCTTTAAAAAAAAAAAAATTCTATAAATATGAAAAATTCTATATTTTTATAATTTTATTTATACAATTATATAGGCTAAACCAGAACAAACCGTGACCCGCATGGGCTCGACCCGGATGGGTCAGCGGACGGGTGGGCCTAGGTTGTAATCCAAAATTGTGGGCCGACCCCTAACTGGACCGTAACCCGTAGAGGACGGGTTTTTTTTCACGCGGGCCGTTACTGAGCTCATATGTTGGCAGATCGATCTGGCCCGAACCACCTGGATTGACACCTCTAGTTGTGGCGGTTTGACAACCCTAGACCTGACATGTAAGACTAGATTTGACTTGTTTGATTGACTAGGACTACATATTCAATGAGTTGTCACATCACCCCCTTGATACAAGATCTAATATGAAGATCTTCTCTAATGCACCTATACATATCTCAGCTTTTCATGGGGGTTCAGACAATAGAGCTTCGGCCAGTAGGGGCTCGACCAATAATGGCTAGGCCAAAAGAGGTTCGGCCAATCGTGGCTCTGCCAAATTTCCATATGGGTAGAATGATGTGGGACGGGTTTAGATTCACTTGCTGTGTAGTTTGTCACTTGGCTATACTTAGAATTTCGTTGGAGCTTGTCCATTTGCCACATGGTGTATTTATTGTATGATTATTTATATGAGTAACATTACCATTGCCGCTTTTGAAAACATGATAGCTTGGGTAAAATATTTCAATATTAACCACCCAATATTATTCACAGTCCAAACCCATCATTCATAGACCTTAATAACTCAAGGTATGAGGGCTCAAACTCAACCAACTTGAATATTTAAAAAATAAAAATTACATAATACTTCCAATTTCCACTGGTTACAAAGAGAATGCTTCTAAATCTTCCACGTGAATTGACTGAAGGAAATCACAGGTTTATTGTGACTTGACTAGTGCGGTTTTCTAATTAGGATGCAGATTTATGTTCAATCCCAAAAATATGGCACTCTATCGCCTATGGATGTGTTCAACACCTATTGTGATTGAAAATAAGAAAGAAAGATAGAAAGGTTGAAGAGTGTGGGACTACATATTTTAGCAAATCAAGTTGGAATTCAAAAGCTTTAAATGTCATTTTTTCCTTTGTGGATTCTAACTAATTTCGTTGATCACTGCATGCAAGGTGGTCAAGGAAGTTTCAGATATACTGCAAGTTGCTCATGAAGGAACTTTCGTTGTGAATTCATCAAAACTTCATATGCTCACTTAGAGTTCGAACAATTGACATAAGAGAAGATGAACAGTTCAAGGCCAAGCTCAGTAATATCACCAACTCGGCATATGCTCTAGGCAAGAAGCACTCAGAGAGGAATATATTGAAGAAGAGTTTTAGATCACTATCTAATCAATTTCACTACAAAGTAACTATCATAGAAGAGAGTAGAAACATTGAAGAGATAAAAAGTTAAGAAAAAGGATCTAGAGTTGCTTTCAAAGTCAAAAATGTGGAAGAAGAGGTTGAGAATGAGGAAAGTAAAACTAGTGAATATATGGCCATGCTCACCAAATAGTTCGAAATTCTTGGAAAACAATCGGAAAAAAAAAAAATCGAAACATCAGTCATAACACGAAGAAATTTTTCAACAACTTAAGGCAAAATACAACTATATCTATGGAGAGAACTCAAAATCGTATTCAATGTCATGCATGTAAAGGATATGGACACATAGCATTTGAATGTGCAAATAGCCCAAAGAAGTCCAATCCTAAGAAAGCAATGAAGATCACATGGAGTGATGATGAAGATAGAAAATCAAACTCAAATGAGGGTGACAGAACTGAAAATAATCAGGTAATCTCGTTTACTGTCAACCTATAGTCTAATTCTGACTTTCTACAATTGTTGCCTGCAGGTACAAACTCATTGGTTAGTGACACAACGGGACCATGTAGCACATGTTTAGAGTGCACCATGGTGAAAGAAAATCTGAAAACTAAACAAGAAAGAAATATCACTCTCCATGCCATGATGGAGTTCACTAGAGAAGAAAGAGCTCTAATTGTTACTAAAATGAAGCTCTAACCAAATTCTTAGTAGAGAAAGAAAATCAAGTCGTATAGATCCTTGGTAAACTAAATCATACCAAGGAAATAGTCAAGCACCTTACCATTGAATCTGCCCGCCTAAGTGCAGTCCTTAGTTATGGAAGAACATCGAGCATCAAAAATGGCTTGGGTTATGAAAAAAAGGGATAGAGAATGAGTCTAATCAATTGAAGTTTGTTAAGGAAGTCAGATCTGATAGATCGATGGCTTGAGCTCTAAAAATGCAGCGAAGTAAGTCTAGGGGTGGGCAACGGGTCGGGTTTGGGCCAAAACCGACCCGACCTGTTGTGGATTCTTTTCACAACCCGAACCGACACGGCTCCTACCCTAAAGGTCGGTTTTTTCCCATATCTTTCCCATCAACAGTATTTCTCTTTGGTAGATCTGGTGTTTTTCCTTGGGAAATTTCTATTTGTCTAGATATGTAGCAAACTTTCTAAAAAACAGAGAATAAAAAATTAAGGTGAATTGTCTATTATACCCCTATTTCTAGGTTTTAACTATTTTCCGCATTACCCCAAAATTGGTATCAGAGCCTAGTAACGAAACTGGAAAAAAAATTTAGAACTTATAAAATGAATAGAAGAGATAAAATTATTTTAGAAGAATTACAAGATATTAATATATTAACTAATACTAATCGAATTAAATTGCAAGAATTTGCAACAAGTTTAAGTACTAAATATAAATCTCTAAGTGAAGAGATAAAACAAGTAAATAGTCCCCAACAATTAGCTGAAATAAAAAATAAAAGATTACAAATTTTAGTAGATGAATTTTCCGAATATGAAGAAGAAGATATTATAATAAATCAATTTTTAGAACAATGTGATAATTATGCGCAACCTTTAGAAAAAACGGATATTATAAATCAAGATGTTTTAACTCATATAAAAAATATAGAATCCAATCTAGAAATTATAAATGATAATATTAAAATGGGACCGAAAATCCTATATAAACAAATTGAATCAAAATTAAAAGAATCAAAATTTAAAAATGATTCTTATATATCATTTGAACCACATTTACCGGCATATGTTATAGAAAAATTAGAAACAAAATTCTATGAAGCTACTGGAAACGAATTAGAAGCTTATAAACAAAGTTTAGAATAATTAGCTATTTAAACTGAAAATATTTATATGAATGATCCTCCAACTAAAGAAGAAACTACTGAAATTAATACTCCACCTTCAAATCAACAAGTTGAAAATCAACCTTTAATTGGAAAAACCATTAGAACTAATATTACTACAGATTGGACTCAAGTTGAATCTGATGATTGGAATTTAGAATGGATAAAAAAATATGGAATAATAGACGAATGAGAAGGTTACAATTTTAGAAAAGGACATAAGACTATATTAACCAAATCTATATACCTTAGGGATAATAATCTAGTTAAACTATTTACTGAACAAATTCCTACAACGGGAATATGGCTAGATGTTGATGATAGCAATAATAAAAGTGAAATTATTGACTTGTGGGCAAAAGCTACTGATTTAACTATTGCTTTTTATAAATGGAATACAACTCAAGCTTATAAATTTTTAATACGCACCTTTAGAGGAATTAGTTCAGATATTTGGAGAAGAACTTCTGAAGAAACCAAAAATAAAATTAAGTATGGAAAAAAATCTACAACTACTATAGATAGTAATGAAAATTTTGATGCTGAAAATTTTAAAAAAGTTTTAAAACGAATGAAAATTTTCTTTAGATATTTACTCTTAGGAGAAGTTATACCAGAAACAAAAATAGACATGATCACTCAAGAAACCTTACAAGCAGAAAGAGAAATAGAATTATTAAAAATATGTGATATGTGTGAATTAAACAAATATACTAAGAAATTCGAAAATATATATATCAAAACTTCTAAATTCATAAAAAGAATGAAATTTATTAGAAGAAGATGTAAAATTACTAAATATATAT
Organism: Fraxinus excelsior; assembly: GCA_019097785.1. Lineage (NCBI taxonomy): Eukaryota > Viridiplantae > Streptophyta > Magnoliopsida > Lamiales > Oleaceae > Fraxinus > Fraxinus excelsior. Next base: position 11,185,154 of record CM032641.1, read on the forward strand.
TTTCTTAAACTACCTTGGCCATGGGGTCAGAAATTATTTAAAGATTACCAAATTTATTGGAATGAAATAGAATGAGAAGATTCTAACCGTAAAGCTGATACCTTAGGAATGAGAACTTCATTCGCTAAGAGAAAAATATTTGAATGGTGCAGAAAAACTATGTATCAACACCTATTTAGAAAACATGGTAAGAAAGCAAGTTTATGCTGTTATGGAGAAGTAGCAGCAGTACCACAATTTGATTGTCACCAACCATCTAGGAAACCCTATTATAAGAAGAAATTTAAAAAGTATCTTAAACTTGGAAGAGAAACAAAGGATTTAAAAGCCATAAGAAATATTTTAAGAGGAAAAAACCTTGAAAAAAGGAATATAACCAACATAAGAAATCTAAAGAAGAATTCTATAAAAAAAAATGTAAATATTTTACTTGTAATGAAATATGACATATCCCAATTGTCCTAATAGGAGTAAAAGAGAAAATGTTAAGGCCATTAGGTTAATGGAAGAAATAGAATCTGACTCAGACTATGAGATAATCAAAGACTTAGATGAATTATCTTAAACGGCTCAATTTATGAGCTAGATATAGAAGAAATTGAAGAACTAGAATTTGAACAGATTTATATGAATCGAGATTGTAGATACTATTGAGACCAACTTAGATAATGAAGAAGGAACTTCGTAAACAATCGTTTTTTATAAAGAAAAATATGGAGCCATAAAAGAAAAACAAATATCTTTAAAAGATAGAGATATTTTTGTAAGACCTACCCCTAATAACTAAAGAATGGGTTAATAGAGAATTAACAAAAATAAATAGATCTACTAGGGAAAGATTAAGCCTATGTTTGACACCCATTTTTTTTCCATTATCATTATCATTCTCTTTCTCTTTTTTCATTTCAACCACACATTCTATCAATAAAATAATATTACACATAAATCCAAAAAGTCTCCTTACTTTTTAACCACACATTCTTTCATCAATCACTATTCAAAACTCATTTTTCTCCCAAAATGGGTGTCAAACATAGGCTAAAGAACATAGTGATTGGAGGAATCCAAATAATGGTCAAAGGATATTTTAGAGAATGAATGGATATTCATATACAAGTGTACTTAATGGATAACAAAATACTTCATGATCCTATGGACGCTCTATTAGGAGTTGTCTCTAGAAATATAGTATATAAGAAAATTATATTTACTATAAGACCTGGATTTGTCATGTCCTTATTAGATGAAAACTTAAGTATGAAATTAAATCTATATCATAGAATTGATAAAGTCTCAAGAGACTTTATACAAATACATGAATACTTTAGAGACCTAACACAATTTACGCTACCGAGAATGTTAAATAATAATAACATTTCTTTACCACAAGATATATTGCTTGATTTTCATCAGCAATCTAGAAGAATTGACAATAATATAGAAAATCAAGGATTAGTCACCTTGAATACCTCGGGACAACTTATAGCCAGAATGTCTAGTAGAAGAATAGAAAAAAGTATTAGTACTAGAGAACTCTCAAACTCTAGTAGAACATCTACAAGTAGAAACTACCTAATAATGCCTAGAAATAGTATTGATATTGACCTAAGAAAATGTGAGGAAGATAATTTCCTTATTGTAACAGAATATATCAATAATCAGAATAACTACGAAGAAATCATAGCCCTTGTTAATACAGGAGCTAGTACTAGTCATATAAGAGCAGACTTAGTTGATCATTTACTAGAAGAAAATTTACCACAAGGAATAACTCTTACAGATTATCATGAAATTAAAACATTCGTTAATCTAGAATTAAGTTTCACAAATATAGAAGGAGAACAATTTAAACTAAACCTTAAAATCCATAAAGATTATAGAAAAGGAAAAGATACTAGTCTAATTAATTCGGAATGAACTTTCTTGAGAAAATCTCACAATTCTATATCCAGAAAAATACTTTACAAATAACTATAGAAGGTAAACAAAAAATGATTTTTAGAGTTAATAAAAATAAAGAACCAATTTATATGATACAAGGAATTAGATCAATTAAAACTAGCATACTTAGTCCATATATTGAGATAACTATCAATTTACCATACTACTGTTTGATAAAATTTCATGCTATACTTGATACTAGATTAGGGATTTGCCTATGCAAAAGATATGTGTTCCCATAACATTATTATAAAAGAGACTATAAGAAAACAATTTATGGACAAACAACCAGTGATATTGTAGAAATCTATAGAGATTTTGTAGAAAGTGTTCCTACAATTATATGAAATAAAGAATGTTTTATACCTCGAATATATGCAACAGATAAAATCGGATGTGATATCTTTTTAGGAGAAAATTTTATCTATACATATAGCCCTTTTACCCAATATAAAGATAGTTTTGAATTTACCACACCTTATAATCACAAAATTAAAATACTAAAAATTTATAAAGCCATTGGAATTGCACATCAACCAATTCACCATAAACCTAGATATCAGAGTTTCGCAGGTAACAGTGGTTGATGTTATACAGAAATTAATCAAAAACAAAAAAAAAATTCCAGTACTAGGAATTAGATATTTAGAAGAAGAATTAGAACTAAAAGAATGTTACCATGAACACCCCTTAGCCAAATGAGATAAAGATAAACATATGACAACCATTGAACTAAAAGATCCAGATGCTAGGATTTCAGGAAAACAATTTCCTTATAGTGAAGAAGATAAACAAGAATTTGAAATACAAATTAAAGAACTCTTACAATTATGAGTAATAAGAGAATCAACCAATCCATATAATAGTCCAACATTTATGGTCAGAAACCATAGTGAAATAGAAAGAGGAAAATCTAGAATGGTAATTGATTATAGAGAATTAAACTTTAAAAACATACCAAATAGCTATAAACTACCCATAAAAGAATTGTTAATAAAACAAATACAAGGAAGTAAAATATATTCTAAATTTGATTGTAAATCATGATATTGGCAAATAAAACTAGATGAAGCATCAAAATCTTTAACTAGCTTTACTACCCCTAATCCATTAGGACAATTCGAATGGAATGTTATGCCATTTGGATTAATGAATGCACTGGCGAAATTTCAACAAAGAATGGATAAGATTATTAGACCAATAAAGAACTTCTGCATTGTTTATGTAGATGATATCCTTATTCATAGTAAGAACTTAAAAGAACATATTGAACATCTTAAGAAGTTCAACTATATTGCTAAAAAATATGGATTAACCTTATCAGAAAGAAAAGCGGAAATAGCTAAAACGAAAATTGAATTCTTAGGATATATTTTTACAGAAGAAAAAATACTTCAACAACCACATATTGAAAAAAAGATTATTGAATTTCAAGAAGTAATTAGAGATAAGAAAGAGCTGCAAAGCTTTATTGGATTATTAAATTATTCTGAAAAATTTATTAAAAACTATGCAAAATACAAAGTACACTTTACCTAAAAACTCAAAAAAAAAAAAAAGTTGAATGGGAATGGACACAAACATTCAGATCATTAATCAGAGGATTAATTGCAACTTTGTAATCACAAGAAGATTTATATTCATTTGTATTGTATTTTTCAAAATACAATTTGTAACGATTTCCGTATTTTAAATACGTGAAATCCATCGTACAAATTTTTGGCACGCACAGTGGGACCTTCTTGTCCTCTCATCTTTTGATCTCAGAATCTTCAACTTTCAACCACTACATCAACAATGGCAAACGAACAAGCGAAGCAAATCATGACTCATCTCGAAGAGACACTTGCTGAGCTGTTTCGGGCAACTAAAGCCCGAACAAAAAGTGGGAGAACTCAACTAGTTCTACCATTAAAGAAGTTCTCCAACAAAGGTAGAATGAAAATTGCTTTCACAAAGCCAAACTCTCGTTCAAAAGAAAAGACCAAGAGTTCGGCAAAAAATTCTCGTTCGAGCTCTGTCTCATTGAAAGAGAATTCCTAACACATTTCTACAGCACTAGGCGGACTGTAAACCTTTCGAAACTTGCTCGAACAAATCAGAGTAAAGAAGAGCCCGTTGTAGAGTACATGAACGCTAGAGGAACCTCGTGCTCAATTGCAAGGAAAGAATAAGCGAAGCATCTTCCATCGACATGTGTGTGCAAGGCATACATTGGGGATTACTCTACAATCTCCAAGCAAATATGCATCACTCACTTGAAGAGTTAGCGGCACATACCCATGACCTAGAGCTCCAAATTGCAAGGCATGGGAGTTACTACCAAGTGATCCACATGATAAGAAGGACCCTAAGAAAGAGATAAAGACAGATGTCAAGACAGGTAAGTCCAAAAAGGTAATGGCAATTTTCACTATCCCTACAAAGATAGCTTTCCAAGGGTCGAAATCAAACACAAGACCAAAACCAAAGCCAAAGTTCAGACCTACCAAGGGATTGGTCCAAGGCAGAGGTCAGGTGACTCTGAAAGAACTTGAAGAGAAGGAGTGCCCATTTTCAGATTCTGAAGTTCTTGAAATTCTGGATCAACTTCTCGAACAGAAGATAATCGAACTACCAGCTCCAAAGAGACCCGAGGAAGTTGGTAGGGTCGATCATCCTAAATACTGTAAATTTCACAAAATCATTTGTCACCCGGTTGAAAAATGTTTTGTGCTGAAAGATCTTATTGTTCGCCTGGATAAAGAAAATAAGATCAAACTTGAAACGGGAGAAAATCCAACGGCTGACTGCTCGATGATTTCCTTTGGATCGCCCCATTGCAAAAATGGAACATACATTTTCTCATACATACAATGCCAATAAATCTTCGGCTGAAGAGTTTGGACCCCAACTTCCAGAAGGAGCCATTCCAGTGAAGTTTGAAGTAGACGGAGAAATTACTATCAGTTAGGTCTACCCAAGAATGGATAGACCTAATTGTCCAACCTTCTACGAAATTATGACAGATGACTTGGATGTTTGAGATTCTGATTCAGAGTCCGAAGACGAGATCAGTGATGGTTGGTCTACCTTCATAAGAAAGAAGGAGAATTACCAAGTGTCCAACAAAATAGGTAAAATATTACCTTCAACATCTCTTACAGGATCGAAACTGGGGGCATTGGGCGTGAAAGTTCAACCCAATGAAAAAGCATCACTAGAAAAAATCAGGAAGGATGGATCATTGTGAAAAGACGCCATCAAACAATTCCACAACTTCCAAGTCCTAGTAACGAAAAACGGAAGCCAAGAAACAACCAAAGAAGAAAGCCTAAAGCTAGGTCAGATGTCTCTACTAAATCAATTGGAATAGAAGTTGCTTCACATACTCCTCCTAGATTACCAACCCTGGGCGATTATTTTCCCAAGGGCTTATTCAAAAATGAATACTTTGCCTCCAATGTTATCAATGTGGAAGAGAAAGGCAAAGTAAGGAAAGGGACGAAAGAAAGTTCAAAACAGAAGAGAACTATCTCGTGACTCAATAATATTCCTTCCGATACAAGTTTAGCAGAGTCTCTTAAACTTCCTTTCGATGATCGAATGGCTTTAATCGCGGTGTTGATAGATTCGAAAGAATATGAAGAGAAAGTCTTAGAACATATTGGATCCACAACCCGACAAGACTGTATGGCCACAATTACATTTGATGATGAATATTTGCAACTGGGCTCTCGTTTACATAATAGACCACTCTATGGTAGTGGGCATATTCGAGAATGCAAGATAAATCGCATAATGATCGATTGTGGATCTGCCAGTCAAAACGATGAAGAAGATTGGAATTAATGTTGGTGATCTATCTAAAAGCAAGATCACGATTCAAGGATTCAACCAGAAAGGTCAGCGAGCCATTAGCATGATTCATTTGAAGCTGCAAATATGGGACTTCCATGTCATCGATGCTAAAACATCATACGAGTTACTCCTTGGACGTGTTTGGCTGCATGAAATCGGAGTAGTACCTTCGACCTGGCATCAATGCTTCAAATATAGTTGAGACGGAGAAGTCAAGTGTGTAGTAGCCGAGTCCAAACCCTTCCTCGAAGAAGAATCTCATTTTGCTGATGCCTTTTATAGGGAAGACGAAGAAAGTAATTCTGTAGGGTTGACCATGTCCAGATTTAAGATTAAAAGAAATGCAGACAATGATGATACATCAAGTACTACTCAGTCTCATCAGCTCATCAGAGGTAAATCAAAATTTATGTCTGAAGGATTCTCTAAAGGTAAAAAACATCAAACATAATCGACTGATGTTGAGGTATTGAGAAAAGAGTTAACTCTTCCAGTACCTAGTATTCCGAAATTGTTCCTACCTCATCAATTCATGGGGGTCCCGAGAGAACGCAAATCATCATCAGAAGCTTCGACATCTGTTCCAGACATATCAAATCTTAGTATTTCTAGCTCATCCAAATAAGATAAGACTGGAGTTGATGAACCAAAACAGAATTTCAAATGGTGTTATAATCCGCAAGCTAAAAAGCTATTGAAGAATGTCGAATTTAGGAAAGGAGAGCCTCGCAAATTAGGTGATCTCGATGCTGTCCTTTCAGGTCAGCATATCCCTTCTCATTTTGACGAAACCCTCATGTCATAACCCAGGTTTGGCTTGGGATATGATCCAAATCCACCGAGAAAGATTAAGGTCAAGAAGGTTTCCTCGAACCCAATCAAGATTTAAATTTACGAGGTTGCAAAAGAGAAACCTGAACAGCCGAAACTTTTAGTGTTCGATCGAATTGAAAGTGAAAATACCAGAGTTTCAATTTTTAAAAGGCTAAAACGGGAATCCTCCCCAATGGTTGATGTAAAAGGTAAAACTTCAGTCTTCCAAAGGTTAAACGGTTCTTTTTCTTCTACCCAAATTGATGATGACGTATAAGCTCCTCAGAAGTCATTTCAAAGACAAACTGCCTTTTCTCGACTTGGAACTAAAACTTCTGAGCTGAGTCCAAAGCCTCAACGATCAAGGAGAAGACGAAAATATCAAAAGGGCTACTCTTCTCTAAGCAATAATGAGGATGAAGAAGAAGTCTATGTTAATCACATAGCTTTTGAAGAGGCTCCCGAACATGAGTCTGAAAACTCTACCACAACAGATGAACCTGAGTTAGCCCCATCTACATTTGAAAAATGGGGACAAGCTACGGTAGATGACTTAAAGCAACTGAACTTGGGAATTGAAGAAGACCCAAGACCAGTGTTTGTAAGTGCTTTCCTTGGTTAAAAAAAGAATCAGAATACGTCTGCTTGCTTCAAGAATACAAAAACGTATTTGCATGGTCTTATAAAGAAATGACAAGGTTAGATTTGAGGGTTGAAGTACATCATCTCATAGTAAGGCATGGAGTTGGACCAATCATGCAACTTCAAAGGAGATTTCGACCAGAATTGATTCCTCAAATTGAAATGGAAGTCAACAAACTGATTGAAGCTGGATTCGTACGTAAAGTCAAATACCCAACTCGGATTACAAATATTGTCCCTGTCAAAAAGAAAAATGGACAATTACGAGTCTGTGTTGACTTTCATGATCTGAATCAAGCATGTCCCAAAGATGATTTTCTGCTTCCAATAATAGAGTTGATGGTGGATACAACTACCGAGTATGAAATCTTATCTTTCATGGATGGATTCTCTGGATACAACTAAATATACATGAATCCGAAAGATGAAGAACTCACAGCATTCCGTACCCCTAAGGGCATATATTGTTATAAAGTTATGTCATTTGGATTGAAAAATGCGGGGGCAACCTACCAACGGGCAATGTAAAGGATCTTTGATGACATGCTGCATAAGAACGTAGAATGCTATGTAGACGACCTTGTTGTTAAAACAAAAAAATGGGATGATCACCTATAAGATCTACGAGATGTTTTTGAAAGGCTTCGACGACATCAATTGAAGAAGAATTTGCTAAAGTGTGCATTTGGTGTCACATCTGGAAATTTTCTTGGCTTCATTGTCCGACACAGGGGCATCGAAATAGGTCAATCAAAAATGGAAGCCATAATCGACGTGCCAAAACCAAAAAATGTGCATGAGTTGAAAAGCCTTCAAAGAAAACTCACATACATTAGGAGATTTATCTCTAACCTCGCTGGATGTTGCCATCCTTTCAACAAATTGATAAAGAAAGATGTACCATTTGAATGGGATGATGCTTGTCGAAGTGCTTTCCAAAGCATTAAGCAATATTTGTCTCATCCACCAGTACTTGCAGATCCGGTTCCAGGGAAACCACTGACCTTTTTATGTTACAGCACAAGAATATTCTCTATGAGCACTTTTTGCCCAAGCCAATGATGACGGAAAGGAGAATGCGCTCTACTACTTGAGCCGAACACTGATAGGCACCGAGATGAAGTATTCCCTTATTGAAAAAATATGCCTTGCATTAATCTTTGCAGCTAAAAAATTGAGACATTATATGCTATCGCATATGATCAGTCTTGTTTCAAAGGTTGATCATTTGAAGTACATAATGTCTAGACCAATTCTTTTTGGAAGGATTGGAAAATGGGCACTGTTATTATCCGAATTTGACATCAAATTCATGCCTCAAAAAGCCATCAAAGGACAAGCTTTGGCAGATTTCCTTGCTGATCATCCAATTCCAGCAAATTGGGAACTACAGGAAGACCTCCTGGATGAAGAAGTTCTATTTACTAAAATCATACCATCGTGGAGGCTATACTTCGATGAGGCAGCCCGAAGTTACGGTGCAGGAGCAAGAGTTATCTTTATCACTCCCCATAATCTTGTCATGCTATACTCGTTTACCTTAACAGAGAAATGTTTAAACAATGTGGCAGAATATCAAGCCCTTATCATTGGCTTAGAGACAGATATAGAAATGGATATTTATTAGCTAGAAGTATTTGGGGATTCAAAATTGGTAATCAACCAACTCTTAGATGAATACGAAGTCCGTAATTCTGACTTGAAGCCATATCATGAATATGCATCAACGCTTATGAAGCGATTTAATTCGTTAAAAATCAAATTCGTACCTAAGGCTGAAAATATGGAAGATGATACCTTAGCAAATTTGGCCCCTGTTCTAGCCAGGTCAGATGAAGATTTTTCCCACTCCGTATCAATTGCTCAAAGGTGGGTGCTTCCGTCCTTGCTACCCAGTGATATGGAAGAAAACAACGGTGTTGAAGTAACCGAAGATGAGGAAAAGAAGATTGGAAACGGCCAATAGTTGATTTCCTTCAACATCAAAAGCTGTCAGACAATCCACAGCGAAAAAACGAAATCAAGAAGCGTGCCCCCTACTTTGTCTTTTATAAGGGAATGCTTTATCGATGATCATTCGATGGAGTTTTCCTTCGATGTCGAAGTAATGATGAAGCAACACATGTCATGGAAGAAGCCCACTCTTGAATCTGTGGTCCTCATCAGTCTGGACCCAAACTCCATTTTTGAATAAAGAGGATGGGGTACTACTGGCCGACTATAGTACAAGACTCCATGAATTATACAAAGAAGTGTGAAGCTTGCCAAGTTCATGCAAACCTCATCCATCAACCTCTGGAACCATTACATCCGATAGTAGCTTCATGGCCATTCGATGCATGGGGTCTCGATGTAGTTGGACCCATAACTCCAAAGTCTTCAGCTGAACACTCATACATCTTTGCTGGAAACGACTACTTCTCTAAGTAGGCTGAAGCCATACCATTTAAAGAAGTAAAGAAAGAAAATGTTGTAGATTTCATCCGTCTCCAAATCATTTATCGATACGGAGTCCTACGATACATCATCACTGACAATGGGAAGCCATTCTGTAATAGCCACATAAATAATTTATGCTCAAAATTTGGATTCAAACAGTACAACTCATCCATGTACAATGCAGCGGCTAATGGGTTAGCGGAGCCTTTCAACAAAACTCTATGCAGTCCATTGAAAAAGGTTGTCTCCAAATCAAAAAGAAACTGGCATGAAAGAATTGGTGAAGTCTTATGGGCTTATCGAACCACCTATCGAACTCCAACATAAGTCACTCCTTACGCCTTAGTATATGGAGTGGAAGCAGTACTTCCTTTGGAGTGTCAAATTTCATCACTTCGAATTGCTGTCTAAGAAGGTTTGACGACAGAAGAAAATGTCCTTCTTCGATTGGAAGAGCTAGAAGCTTTGGATGAGAAGATATTAGAGGCACAAATGCACTTGGAATGTTATCAAGCTCGGATGGAGAAATCCTTCAACAAGAATGTGTGACCAAGATCATTCCAAGTCGGAGATTTGATACTTTGCGTACGCAAACCAATCATAATCACAAGAAAAATAGGGGGCAAATTCCAACCTAACCTAAATGGGATGGTCCGTTTGTCGTTGGTTATGCATTCACTAGCAGAGCATACAAGATCGTCGATAAAGATGGATTACAAATCGGACCTATCAATGGAAAGTTTCTAAAGTGTTTTTACGCTTGAAGTTATTTATTTTATTTTTTATTGTACTACTCCAGGCCCGAAAGAGGATGAACTGTGAACGGCCCTCACCCCAAATAAATTTTTGTTTGTTTGTTCTTGTAACGAATTACGTTCGACTTGATCCTATTTGGGTATGTAGAAATTATAAATTCAAGTTCAGTCACAAATAATAAACTCATTCAATTTTTTTACCATTTTCTGCAGTAAAGAAATGCACAAGAAATAAGGAAAAGTTCATCGTAAAAAGACGAAAAACGATAAAAAAAAATCAAAATTCATATGGTCTTAAAAGATCATAAAGTCCTAAATCTATCAAAATCACTCGCCGTTGATTACTTTCAGGAAACTATCTTGAAGGGTTTTCCTTCTCTGATCAATGGATGCTACGCTAAAAACATCTCTAGTCGGTAATTCTTCTAAAGCGGTCTTTGCAGTTCCAAGAATGTTTTTCTGTTCCTGATGGGTTTGAAGTTCATCACAGAGTCTGTCCAGCTTGAAAGTTAGCTGACTAATTTTACATTCCAATGAAGAACAAGTGGAATCCTCCACTTCTAACTGAATATTCAAAAACTTCAACTTCTCAGTCTTCTCTTCGATAGTTGGAAACTCTAAGTGATGCTTCCTTTCAAATAAATAGATGTCAACTTCTTTAAGAAACACGTTCATGCATTCCATCAAGGGTGCTGGATTTGCGCAGAATAAGGTGGTAATCACGTTTTGTAGAATTAAATTACTCTCATCCCACCAAGAGCGGATGTTGGAAAACTCGTGCTTCAAGACGTCCCTAAAATACTTTTGAAGATAATTGGTCATCACTTTTTTACAAAGCAGCCTTCAAGTAACGAGACTCTTAAGTTATCCAAGGCGGGGGACCAGGCATAAAAGAACAAATTGGAGCTGTCTGACGATTATTAGTTTTCGAAGGCGGAATGTTAACCAAATCCAATGAAGGGGTAGTAGCGGGAACTCCTTGATTGACCTCTAAAATATTAGCTCTCGCGGTCTCAGAATTCACTTCATCGTCATCTTGGAATGCATCTATGTTGAACGTTGAAATGCCTTCATTCATAGTATTCGGGTGTTTACAAGGTAGATCGTGAAAATCATGAGTACCATCTATTCCTTGAAGCACACTAATTCTCCCATCATTCTCACTAGTCTGATCTTGCAAAGAGTTCAGATTCATGGAGAAATTCAATCCTTCGGGAATTCTTGGAAAACTTACGAAAAAAAAGGTAGAGATAAAAAAAAGAAAAAAAGAGGGGCCTACCCGCGTTCCGTGTTCTAAGAGACATATCTAAAAAATCGACATCTGATGGTGTACTCAGGAGGCTGGTGTTAATGTGAGAAACTCCGACGTCGCCTTTGAAGAATTTGGAACAGTTTGAAGCGGCATCGATTTTAGCGGTCGTTTAATCTTATATATTCGGGAGGGTAGAGCCTGGAATTGAAGTTCGTTATATGATACCAAATACAAGTGGTATGTAAAAAAATACCTGATCTTCAGAACATTTGTCTCCCAGAGTTAGAGTCTTTACAGGCTTGTGAGATGCTCGATCTCCAGGACTACTGCGGTCTGGAATCGAAACTACTTCGGGCATCTTCTCGGCAGGCTCAGAGGTGGAAACAAACTTTGACGATGGAATTTTAAATTTAATATTTTTAATGCCTTTGTCATTTCGAATGTCCAATTCCCTCTTTCGAGAAATCTCTTCAGGAATGATATGTGGAGGATTTAACACTTTGGCTATAGCCCTGTTCGGAACTGGGTTAAGAACAAAGTCACGACTCTCACTAGAAGACAAAACATGCACTTGAATCTTGGTCAGGATCGACAATATTCGATTATTCCACCAAGTTCGGTACTCTAAGTTGATATTTTGATGTGTATCCTTCACGTACTCTAGAATATGAAATGTAGAGTCACTCATCATTTAAGTCAAATACACCCAGACGCGATACATATCGCCCGCATTGAGAGCGATATCCAACTTTCTTGGTGAAACAGAAAGTCTTTGTCTAAAGCCAAGCTTCCTCGCGAACCTATGAGGATTATACGCCTTGAGGATAAGGAAAGTTTCCTCAACGATAAGAAACAAATCCAGATCGAATACTCATCATAAATTCTGAGGTGTCTACAGACCTTGGTTGATCATCCACTTGTACATCGGATGGGAAAATGGGAGAAATGGATTCCAGCAAAAGTCATTGGCATCCATCATCCCACGGATAAGATCCCGACATTCAACAACATTTTTCTCCTAAGACTGGGAAGTATTCAAGGTGCCAGCATATCTGCGGATTATAGGACAAGTGTAACTCTTGTCTACATTAGCATAAATACCTCGGACAAAATAAGTTGCAGCCCAAGCATAAAGAAGATGTCCAGGAAATGAATGTGAAATCGAGCCAAGGTTCGAGTTCGACTGATGGTTCGATGTTCGTGTGAGTCCTCTATAAATGCTCGCTAATACGAGAGGAACTAAACTGTAAATGTACTCACCTGCCATTTTAAAAGATGCTTTAAAAGTTCCTACTCTTATATACTCATCCCCAGGTGGAAGAACGAAACGACAAAGCCACAAGAAGAGATAAGCTGCTATCTCTAATTCATCTTCTTCTTCTATAGACAAAGATATTGGCAAATCACCCCAATGACTCCGATCCCGACGTAAAATATCTATTGGCTTGTCTACAGCTACTAGCCTCCGTATTTCCTTTGAAGCTATTTGTTGACGTTCCTTTGAATGGTTTAGACTCATAACACTTTGTAATGTTTATGTTGTCGAGGATTCTGGGCACAACCATTCTCGCGAAATCAAAAATCAATCCATTCTTCGTTACTAACGCAATCAGATTCATTCGCATCCGCAATCAAAACAAAAACATTGAAGAGGTACATGTAGGACTTGGAAAGTTGATATGTCGCTCTGAAAGGCTTGGGCCTACTTCTTCATAGTAATCACCCATGATCGAAAGTCCACTTATCTCACGGATATCCCAAAGAGAAATGACAATTTCACCACATGAGGTCACAAAAGTGTTGGTCTCCGAGCACCAAACCTCACAAAGAGCTATGTAGATAAAATTTGGGCAATAATAATCCCTTGCAGTGGAGCTGACTGCATAGGCTAACTAGCGAAGATTCTTTTTGAGTAGAAGTTTCTGGACCCATGAAGACCACTCCCAAAACTTTGGAAGAAAAGAAATCTCTCCATGACTAACAAGTGCGCTTCCCCATCGTATTTCATTGTTGTTAATCCTTTCACAAATTACGGCCCATGGAATACACTCCATGCTCTGAGAATGATGAGGCGGGAGACACAAAGAAGGAAAATGACTACGGGAGCGGTTGGAAGTGGCATCTTATGAATTCTCATTACATTCACTGATAATAGGTAGATGCAACTCTGGCAAAGGCTCCAAGAGTTCAGGAGAAAGATCTGTAGATGGCTTATGAATGCTAAGTTTAAGTTCACCTCGTATGCCGGGTTGATTATGGTACTTCACATCAGTATCTTTGAAATGATTGTAACTCTTGCCCTGGCTCTTAAACTCAATAATTTCATGTATATCCGAATACGCACTATTATTAGAACTCATCACATCCATTCCTAAAAAAAAGATGAAATCAGTAGACAAAAAAAAGAGATTAACGGGCAGTAAATCTTTTAAATTCTTTGTTGTCTAAATCATGAGTCTCCCAAGTATATGGATGATCTTAAACATAAAGTATTTTGGACGGTCGAATGAACGGTCCTTGGTCCCAAACACAAAGTGCATTGGACGATCGAAGGAACGGTCCTTGGTCCTAAACACAAAGTGCATTGGACGGTCGAAGGAACGATTCTTGGTCTTAAACACAAAGTGTCTTGGACGGTCGAAGGAAGGTCCTTGGTCCCAAACATAAAGTGCCTTGTACGGTCAAAGGAACGATCATTGGTCCTAAACACAAAGTATCTTGGACGGTCGAAGGAACGGTCATTGGTCCCAAACACAAAGTACCTTGGACGATCGAAAGAACGGTCCTTGGTCCTAAACACAAAGTGTCTTGGATGGTCGAAGGAAGGTCCTTGGTCCCAAACACAATGTGCCTTAGACGGTCGAAGGAACAGTCATTGTTTCCAAACATAATGTGCCTTGGACTGTCGAATGAAGGTTCTTGGTCCCAAACACAATGTGCGTTGAATGGTGAAATGTAGCAACCCTTGGTCTTCAATGTGCATGAAAATGTTGTCAATTTTTGAGTATTTTCTAAACCCTAAAAAAATTACAGCATAAAATTTTACTCTACACAAAGAAAATCCAAACCTTCAAATCTTTGACTTGTTCCAAAACTTGAATCCCTGAAAACAAAAAAATAAAGAATGTTAGTTCCAATTTTTATAACAACTTAAAAAAAATGGAAGACAAAACGTGAAAAAATAAATAAAAATGAAACCAATTGGTTTCTGGCTAGCTAGCCAGAAACCAATTTTTTTTGTAATTGGTTTCTGCTCTTGGGCAGAAACCAAGTATTAAAAAAAGGGTGTGAAGAAACGGCAGAAAGGAGAAAAAAATTATCTTTTTTGCAAATTTAAACTACTGGTCTTTAAATTTCATAATTTGTTCATATAAATAGTCAAATATCGGGCTTCACTTGAGCCCAATTTACCACAAAACATAAAAAGTCTTTAAAAAAAAAATCAAGAATGGTGTAAAATAAATAAATAATCGAACGACGATTAAAAAATCGAGAATCAAGATTTATTAATTAATTTATTCATAATAAATAAATAAATAAATCTTGTGGGGGCATTTGTAGACTTAAAAAAATAATGGGTTGGGTCAATTTAAATAATTAGCCCTATTAAATTTACGAAATCAAAGTTTAGGCCAATAAAATTCTAAAAGTCCACCATACTTTTTAATAAATTCATAATTATTCAATTATAATCAATTTAATTGAATTAATTGAATGATTACCAAAATTGGTCACGAATTTTCCCTATAAATAGGGTCAATTGTTCATTTCAAAGGGGAATAAAAAGTATAAGAGAAAATCACGAAGTGTAGAAGAAATTCTCTCCACTCCAAGTCCGGCAAACCCAAAGAAGATCAAAATCTTCTTTAAATCAAGCAAATTCAAGAAGATCAAAATCTTCATCAAATCAAATCGAGATCAAGATCAAGATCAAGCTCAAGCTTCGAAATTCAAATGTTGAACAAGTCAAGCTCTCGATAGATCAAATCAAATTCACAACAAATATCGAAGTCTAGGATTCAAGCCACATGGTCCCTTGTCTTCAAACACTCAAATCATTAATCAGAGGATTAATTGCAACTTTGCAATCACAAGAAGATTTATATCCACTTGTATTGTATTTTTCAAAATACAATTTGTAACAATTTTCGTATTTTAAATACGCGAAATTCGTCGTACACTTGCTACCTAAGAAATTTCTTATTAGAACAGATAATAATCAGGTAAAACTATTAACAAATAAATTTGGAACGAGTGCAGCTGAAAGACCACTTATTAGAATCCAAATGTGGTTTGCACCATTCAAATTCAATATTGTCCATATTAAAGGAAAATACAATTTTATTCCATATTTTTTGACCAGGAATGGAGCAAATCAAGAAGGAGCTAAATGTATCGAAGTTCGAGATGAACATAAAGATTGCTGCAATAGAATCCAAGATAACTTTGATGGAAATGGCTATTGCCGAGCCAATATCTCAGAAAGTCAGTCAGGCTATATTATCTGAAGGCCCTAGTGCCAAAAAATCTAAAGGCCATTGCGCCAGTATTGAACAAGAAGTATTGAAACTTCATAAATTATCAGTCAAAGAGAATACTACTTTGATTCCCTCACAGAAAATAAAAATTACGAAGGACAGCATCTCCATACAAGAGCTTGAATGCTCAAATATTATCAAGGCTTGTAACACCCCTGGTGTTATAGATATCGAAAATAAAAACGATTTTATTCTTGCATATGTATTGTTTAATCTAGCCTGCTGCTAGTTCACCAGTATAGGAGGATGGATGAAAACTCTAACATATGGAACATATAACAAAGTAAATATTTATCCAGGAGCCCCAACTTATTGGGTTCGTGCTCTCTATGAAATGGGGAATATAATTTGTATTTACCCATCTGAATCTTTAAAAGAAATTTCTATGTTACCAAAGGATGTTGTCCGAGCTATTGAAAGTTATTGTCAGGTTCTTAAACATAAGAGCATATATATCAAATTTTTTTCTGCAAGTCCCGAATGAGATAATGAAGAAGATAGGCTGCTTCCAGTTAGCCATGTCATAAGAATTGCCACTACTTCTAAGTATCTTCAGCCTGAGAAGAGTGAAGTTCATGAAACTAAACCAGAAGATGTCATCAAAATGATGGCCTTTCGTAGAGCCAAAGGATACAAAGAGCAGTTTGAGCATATTCAGAAAGTTATTAAAGAAAAACAAAAAATATGGGTGTATGAATTACAAGACCACTTGATTTACAGTAAGGTTGTACCACCCACTAAACAAGAAGATTAGCACTATCTTGATATATGGTGTGATCATATTTTTGGAGGAGACGCTAGTGAAACACATAAGACAAAAAATGAGATGTGTAAACAATTTCGGCGTTATCTAAATCATAAGTGCGAGTACTGTAGCAATAAAGAAGATGGCTCACCAATTTCACTAGTTCCAGATGAATTTCCAGATGAGTAGTTTGAGTCTCATATGGAAAAGTAGAGGACCCCCCTCCCCCATCACTACTTTATTAAAATCACTTTGATAAAGAAAACAAATGTGGGGTTTCACCTCAATAATTTTTCATATTAAGACAAAGAACTTTAGGCCACAGTAAGATTCTCATTATCTTACACAGTAACACAACAATAATGAAGGATAGTTGGAGAACGTTTTGAGTCTATAAATGGAAGACTAATTCTCAGAAAAATGCATCACATCCTTAAGCAAAAACTTAATTTCCATCTCTCGTTTTTTAACTTGGAACCATTTCAGTTTCTCTTTCTCAATTGAAGCTTGTAATAAGTTAATCTCTCTATGGAGTTCTAATATCTTTAGAGAAAGTACCAAGAGTGTAGCCAAAGTATGTATGTATACTCTTATGTAAGAGATATTAGTGTGACGTGTTTATGAAATCAAAGTTGTTTGAAGAGACTGTCTTCTTATCCTTATTATATTCTCAAAAACTCTTATCTTACTTATATTCCAACGGTGAAAACCTTGGGGGTTAGTGTAAGTATTTTATTGTCGTGTGTAGGCATTTTAGGTGTTGTTAGAGAAAGCCATAAGAACCTGTTACCATGCAAAGTGATGTTTTACCTATGAGTTGAAAGAAAAACTATGATTCCGTGTGATCTATTGTGAGATATGCAAAAGAGTCAGAGAGAAAACCAATAAGAGCGCAGAAGTCGT
The DNA here is from genome assembly GCA_019097785.1 of Fraxinus excelsior. NCBI lineage: Eukaryota > Viridiplantae > Streptophyta > Magnoliopsida > Lamiales > Oleaceae > Fraxinus > Fraxinus excelsior. The sequence continues at coordinate 11,203,022 of CM032641.1, forward strand.
GTTGGACAATAACCCACTTTCTTAAATTCAAATAACACCGATCACTTATATTTGAGTATACAAACATATGGGAGCAAGCTCAAGGGAAATCTCGTTGATACTATTCTACATTTACCTCCTACTTCAATACTGTAAGATCTTTCTTATTTATGTCGGTTACTTGTATTAATATTTTCACTCATGTTATTTATTACGTTTTATTTAATTGTATTCGAAAACTAGAAATTAATTGTGGAAGAAAAAGAGAAAAAATTAAATCATTTTATACTGTACTTGATTATTTTTTGAAAAATAATAGAGACATACTTGTGCCCATAAAAGAAAATATAGTCAGAATTGATAGAGAAATTAATAAATTAGAAAATAAAATTAGAATATTAAACAATTGTTTTGATAAAAGATATATAGATAAATACGAGCATAATTGGTTTTTCTATTTATTAGGAGAAATAAATCAAATTTATCCTATATTAGGAATAGAAAACCTTGATTTAAATTAAGAGAATAAAGGAAGGATATTTAAGTCTTTTTTATTGTCCAAATAGTGTTGTCCACGTGTACCTGTTTTTTAGTTGGGATTCTAGTCCTTGGATGAGTAGCACTACTTTTTTCCTTGACCCAATATGCAGAGAATAATGATGGTGAATCTTGTAGAAACACACTGAAATATGTTCCCACAATTTCATCCATATTTTCCCTTCATCACTAAATAAACTACTTTTGGTGCCCATCACTCCACCATTATTACTTAACAGAGAATAAGAAATTAGAGGCAAACACCAGCAACATAGCATCAAAACTAGACGCCACACCTTCAACCCAAATCCAATTAAATTAAGCAAATTCGTCTAATAAATAGATTAGCCAAGAAAATTCGCTTCAAATTGTATGAAAGTTGTGTCCAAAAGATCAAGAATCTTGGGAAGATAAGAATTCCTTCAAACCCTATGAAGAAAGAATCAAAGAATTCCCAAGATTCCAGCTTTTTCAATTACAAAACAGAATTTTGTTTTAAAAATCCCAGATAGAGAAACGAGTAAAAACAAAACTAACAAGAAATTCTTAACGGATTCATATTTCTCTTTGGATTTATGTTTCCTTTAACCTAACATTTTCCCAACAGAACTCACAGCTAGGAGACTCATCTTTACCGGAATTCCTCAAGTAATCTACAAGATAAGGGCTCATGCTTCTGCTATGGCTTGGGCTCCGATTACTACAAGAGACAGCGAGAGCACTTGAGAGTTGGAGGTCAGATCTGGGCGAGAAAAGAATGGTCACACCGTTGCTTCAAAGAAAATAGGAAATAGGGTTGGTCGGTTTGAAAGGGTTAAAAGTGAACCGACCCGACCCATAAGAATTTTAAAATTGTTTCACCCGACCCAACCTGAAATAATTTTAAAACTGAACCATCCCAACCCAATACGAGTCGGGTCAAGTCGGTTTAGCGGGCTTGCAGTTTCTTCGCCCAGTCCTAGAAGTAACTAGACAGAATCTATGACAGCAAGGTCATAGCAGCCACTGACTTTACACCTTCTGGTTCAGACTAAATCCAAACACTTGACTCAGATCAATCCAAAAAGCAAATAGGAAAGATTTCACTCTCAAAATCATAAAGGTAAGATACATCATACTGCCAAATGTAGTTTCATATGGATACGAATTACTTCGTTGTTTGTCTCACAAGAAACAATAAGCTACAAAAATGGTTAAATTGCTTGCTGGTGCTTTAAAACACAATTCTAATGACAAGTCAGGGTAAGAAAGAGTGATCTTAGTTATTGTGTTGTCAGTATAGCATATAAATTTATTATGCCATATTCTTGGTATTATAACAAGGCTGCTCTAGACACGTGACTTGTAATCGTTCTATTCTAACCAATTATAAGAGTCGTGTATGCGGTCTAGTTACTATTTTTGGATGTGGCTCAAAGAAAAATTAATGGTGTTGCTACCATTGTGATTGGTGGTCTCCCCATCTTAAATGATGTCTTATTTGTTGTCAATTTAGCCCTCGTTTGGCCCTAATTATTTGTCATTGTTTAAGATTATAATTTTTAAAATAATATTTTTTTTGAAGAATATGTGGTTAAAAAAGAAGAAATTATTTTAGATTTACATGTAATATTATTTTATTGAAAAATGTGTGGTTGATAAGAAGAGAAAAAAAAATAAATTATAATTTTAATGGAGGCCAAACGAGGCTTAAAATCAAACCTGATTAGTGTAGGTCAACTTTGTGATCTTATGATCATGTTTACAAGAAGTTCATGCAAATTTCTAAAAAATGATGGTAGTTATGTCTAGTGTGGTGTTACGTCTAGTGATAAATTCTATCTACTTTATTATGAAATTACATGTCATGTTTCAAAAGCTACGTGTACAGATTTTTAGCACAAACATTTGGGACATCTGAATTATGAAGACCTGATCAGACTTACCAGACTCAATGCAGTAAAATGAGTTTCCAAGCTCACTAAAAAACCTGAAGTTATGCATGGTTTTATGTCAAAAATGTAAACAAACTACTGCACAAGGTCAATTTCTTACTACCTCTCACAATCTTGAATTGATACATATGGACTTGATGTAACAAATTCAAATTGAAAGTCTCAGTGGAAAAATATATATTTTTGTGTGTTCTAACTTTTTTAGGTATACTTGGGTAGACTTCTTAAGGGAAAAAGTCTGATATCTTTGAAAGATTCATATTTTTGTATAAAAAATTAACTACTGATAAACATTTTGAGTCAATTAAAATTGTAAGACTTAAGAGTAACCATGGAATTTGAAAGTGCTAGTTTTTCAAAATTATGTAAAGATGGTGGTATTTTCCATGAGTTCTCTGCCCCTAAAACCCTTGAGCAAAATTGTGCGGTAGAAAAGAAGAATAAGTCATTACAAGAGATGGCTAGGATAATGTTGACTTATTAAGTTTTGGGCTAAAGCTATAAATACTGCTTGCTATATCCCAAACCGTGTGTTATTGAGAATAGACACCTTACATACACCTTATGGTCTAGAAAATGAGGAAACAAAATCTCAAGTATTTTCACACGTTTGGTAGTAAGTGTTATTTATTAAATGACATGGAACAATATAGGAACGTTTGATCCTAAAAGTGAAGAAAGAGTATTCATTGGTCACTCAGAAAATAGTTTAGTCTATAAAGTCTACAAGGAAAAAACAAATGTTATTGGAACAAAGTGGATAATAAAAAATAAGTCCTATGAGTATGGCAACACGATTGGTAGCATAAGGATACACTCAAGTACAAGGGATGGATTTTGATGAGACGTTTGCACATGTGGTCAGACTTGAATCCATCAGACTTCTACTATCCGTGGCATGTAGATGGGAGTCAAACTCTATTAGATGGATGTCAATGAGTGCCTTTCTAAATGAAATTTTCAATGAAGAAGCTTATGCTTAACAATCTAAATAATTCATTGATCCATACCTTTCTGACCATAGGTTCAAACTCAAGTATATGGACTAAAACAAGCTCCCCATGCATGGTGTGAAAGACTCACAATTATTCTACTTGAGAAATGATACAAGAGAAGGGGATGAAAAAAACCCTATTAATCAGACATCAAATATGGATTGATAGTAGCACAAATCCATGTTCATGATATTGTGTTGAAATAAAATCGAGGGAGTTTGTTACACTTATGTAGAATGAGTTTGAGATGAATATGGTTGGTGTACTAAACTAATTTTTGGGTCTGCAGGTCAAACAGGTTGACTCATGGATCTTCATTTCACAGGCGAAATATGTAAAGACTCTGGTGAAGAAGTTTGGTCTAGAGAACACCAAAGCAGTCAGGACTCCCGTGGCCACGTTCCTGAAGATTTACAGATATTACTAGGGTAAGGACATCGACCCCAACTTTTACAGAAGCATCATAGGCAGTCAGCTATATATGACTACAAGTCGTCCCATCATAGCTTTCAGTGTTGGACTATGCACGCGTTATTGAGCCAATCCAAATGAATCCCACTTGGCTTCTATGAAGAATCATTCGATACATAAATAGCACTCGAAGTTTTAGTTTATGGTATA